>CP137673.1:12377215-12752422 GCA_037976565.1 Mesocentrotus franciscanus
TGCCTGATTTTATTTCATCACTAGGTGCCCTACTCAGAGTTGCTGGAATTGCTCTCTTCCTTTCCAGTTCTTGCTTCACTGTCAAGGCCCTTGGAGTTGAAGATCCTACCAAATAGTTTCCATTCTGTCTTGCATGAATGTGAAATTTGGGGACGTTCTGTTCATCTGCAGGCTTTAAGACTACATGTCCATTAATGCTAACTGGTCTTGAATGAGCATTGAAAATTCCCTCAGCTGACACTGTTGATGTAGCACACACCCCTATGCTTGAATTGGAAGCAGTTTGGCAATGTGTGCCCAGCTCTTGTCCTGGGAATTTTCTTACACCAAATGTGGTATCCACAGAAGGTCTTGAATAAGCACTGAAAGGTGCTGTTGGTACTCCGGAAGTGAAAGACATCCCTGTGTTACAAGGAGTAGCATTTCGGGGATGAATGCCGAGCTCTTGTGCATTAGCCTTAGACTGAAAACCAGGGCTACCAAGGTCACATATCTTGATGCCATTCAGGTTCATATTACCACTTACTGAAGGGATGGCCTTAGCTACTTGATTCCCGAGTGAAGGACTGAACTTTCTTGCTGCTTCTCCATGGGTCGTTGATGGTGCAGGATTACCAGAGGATGCTGCAGCAACAGTTGGTACTGCTTCATTTGGAGATTTCATTTTCAATGGATGTGGGGTACAAGGTTGAACTGAAAAGCCAAGGAAATCTGGAAGTTCCGCATCAGTTTCATCAATGTCACTGTTTACAATGGTCTTTGACGGAGAATAAAGAGATTTACCTGTCAGACTGGATGCACTTTTCAATGTTGAGCTGAGCTCAGTACCGGTTATCACATCTGCTTTCTCTTCATTTGTGGGACCTGACATCCAAATAAAAAAAATTGAGAAAAAAGTAAAGTTTAGTAATGTCTTATAACCTGGACACAACAAAGTAACAGTGCTGAAGATCCAATGCCTCTTAGATCTGCCAAATCAAGGCTACAACATAATAATAATAATAATAATAATCTTGATTTATATAGCGTCTAATAGGAAATATCTTCACTCCCTGGGGAGTATTCCTACCATATGGTTACCGTGAGGGCTATGGCAATTATATAGGAGCAAAGGAGCATATACAGTGAGTACACATAGCTTAAAGGGGAAGTCCACCCCAATATTAAGTTGGTTTTAATAGAAGCAGAAAAATGAGACAAATAGATCAGTGAATGTTCGAGCAAATTCTGATTAAAAGTAAGAAAGTTATGGATTTTTGAAGTTGCGGTCAATCAAACACAAATTGGCAACTCTTGTGAGCTCTCTTCCCTTTTGCTCTGTACTAAAAAAAAAAAAAAATCAGAATTTTCATTTTCCCTCAAGAAAACTTTCAATCATACATGCACCCTAATTATAATTATTTTTCAATTTCATTTGAACTTTCACCAGTCTGCTTCTCTGATTATTCTGTTTTCTTTAAGAGCTGTTGTCTATCAAGGTTGGAATTTCATTTCAGGGAAAATGAAATATGTCAACGCGTCATTAGCAGCAATCTATCTGCTAGCTCTTTACAGACTTTGGTCGATTTGTGGAACAAACAACGGATTGCCACAGTCAACTTTTTGTCACATTTACAGTGTATATTGGTACCATACACTCTAAACAATATGGGAGTCTAATGTGTCGATCCATTCAACAGTGGTTTTGTGTGACTGCAAAATTCTAGAACTTACTGTCAGTTTCATCAGTGAGATCGATGACTATGTCGTTCTTCCTTGATGTGTCTGGCTCTATACCAAGGTCTTGGAGATTTGGAATTGTAGTTAAAATGGCCTCTTTGTCATCGAAAACCACAGGATCACCATCCGGAATGTCATCGATCATAAAGTCATCCACAATATCATCCTGGAGAGGCTTTTGGACCATGTTGACCTGGGCATCATCGTTTGGTGCATCTTCCCTTGAGAGGAGGTCATCCATGCAGCGATTGAGAAGGGTCCCCTCATCGACCGGCTCATAACAGTTTCTGGGATGCGTGACGCACTGCAGGATGAGCTCTGCTGGGCGCATGGGGAACATGGCCATCAAGTTCTGGGCTACGTTGTTCTGAATCGACTCCATTCTGATAGCTTCCTTTCATTAGTTCATGCCTGTTGGAGAAGGGTTTGGTGGAAATGCAATCAGACCTGGTCAACAGCTTACTAATTATGACTTGATTGCAAGGGGTACCATCTGTGTGTGGGGAAGATTGAAAAATGACAGTTTTAATTATTGTATTCCCCATATGAGACGGTTATCTCTGTCTACAATAGAACTTAGAAGAAGAAGAAGAAACAGTATAGCCAGTATATATTATTAAAAGTTAGCCTAGGCGATAATTTCGCACTGCTTCATTGATCGTTCCGTCACACACATTGTTTTCCTCATTCCTAATCCGATCCCACTCAATTATTACACTCAACTTGCGTGTGTGGGAATGAAACAAGCCCAGTGCAGTGCGAAGGTTCTCATATATTAGTAGGGTGTCTGAACGATTTTTCAATTTTACTTTTTGGATCGTTTTTCACCATTATGGTTTGATAATTGAAAAAAATCATTTACTCAAAATAATACATTTCAAATTTCAAGACTCGCAATGTTTTTATCGAATGATACAGCCCCCCCCCCCCTCCAAATCTTAGCAATATTTATCAGAATCGACGAAAAAGGCGTACACGCAGAGTTATTAATTTTGCTAAACAGCAGCATCGTGCGATATGTAAGCGTATGCGTGCAAGGGTACGCGTGTTGCTTAGCTGCAGCGCTACTTGAGCGCGATCTGCAAGCTCCACCTCACTTGTTTTCAAAGTGCATCCGCATGCGGGTATGTTCGCTAATTCACAAACGCACACACACGGTCCGAATGCATACACACACGCTAACCGAATGCACACACGCAGTACTGTGTGTACGAAGGCTTGCAACACAGGTATCACACACAAAGATTGCTTCGCGCAGGTGAACGTCATGGCTCATGCATGGGACGTGAGCTACAGCTACTGAGCGTGAAATACATGTGCAGATTATACGCGCTGTAACCATGGATTTTGGCTGAGCAGAGTCACGCCTCCCTGCTAAGGGTATTGGCGCTTGTTCAGAATCATATCCCTACTTTGACCCCGTAACTCCGACGTAGAGATACCCTACTGAAACAGACCTAAAAATCAAGTAAATATTCATCTTTTCTTCAAATAATGGCCATGATTTATAAGTCATTATGTTTCTTACCTGTTTCGTGTCAATTTTTAATCTTTTTCGGAGCATTTTTCCTAAAAATGAAGAATTATAATATACACTTTCTCACGGGATTCACGGCAAACTGCTGCACAATACAATTGCAAAATGTCACTTTATCGGATTCATATCCGATGCATTTATTTTTGAAAATTAGGTCTAGGCATCGGTTCCACTTACCAGATTGACTGTGATGTGTCTTTTCCCCGGTTTTCTTCGTCGAAATTGAACTGCGCTCCGTGTTGAAATTGTTATGCGCAAATTGTTATGCGCAGTAACAATTTCAACACTGTTGACGAAGAAAACCGGGGGGAAAAGACCCTTAAACGCATCATTCAGTCAATCTGGTAAGTGGAACCGATGCCTAGACCTAATTTTCAAAAATAAATGCATCTGATAATATGAATCCGCTAAAGTGACATTTTAGTCCAAAAGTTTGGCCAGAATTTGGTGCCCAGATCTGGAACACCAAGTTTGCACAGGAGTGCCTATGTCTCTAAAGAGAGGAGTCGGCCCTACCCAAATCAGAGGCTAACGAACGAAAGAGACTGGTCTACTGTAGTACTGGCTGTGTAGACAGAAATAACCGTCTGGTATGGGAACATTAATAAGTGTATATGGAGGAAGATTGGACTGCTGTGTAAGTTGAGACACTATGTGCCTCAGCACATTCTCATGCTCTTGTATAAATCCTTTATCAAGCTGCACATACTTTATGGTATTGAAGTTTGGGGAAGTTGCTATAAAAGTCATTTAAATTGCATACTATTGGCATAGAAAATGGCCATGCGTGTGATAACATTTTCCCCATTTAGAACAAGTTCAAAGGCACTGTTCGTACGTCTACAGGTTTTAGATGTGCATAATCTGTTCGAGCATTCAGTATCAACATTTGTATATGACCTGCAGAAAGGACATTTACCACATTCGTTAATGGATTACTTTGTTTTAATGAATCACATGTATAGAACAAGAGGAAGAGAACATTTAATGCTACGATTACCTAAATGTAGTACGACACATGGGACTTTTTCAATTTCTTTCATTGGAGCAAAGCTGTGGAATAATTTGCCCATAAATATAAGAGAAGAAAAAACAAGATCATCATTTCGTCAAAATCTCAGAATTAAACTCCTAAGCAGAGATGAATCATAAGGATCAAGTAATATGATATTAATATTAAGTCATAATAAATATTAGTATGACTTTGCATACAGTTTTAGAAACTCTAAGAACCAATCCTGACTAGCACTCGTGCTAACTTTTGGTTCTCCCTTTAACAACATTTAAAGTTTTTAAGTTTAAAAATATCCTTTATTTGAATCACTTATACACTATTGGACCTCTGTGAATTTCAATTCCAGCTACAAATCTCTACGTATTATTAAGTTATAGCTAATTCACAGGTTTGATATGACATGATATATGATTAATTTAATTTGTAGGCCTACATATGGTTCAACTATGGATATTTTCTTTTTCTTTGTAACCCATGTACATGTATATGTATACGACATCTTATTTTGTTACCCACTTGAATACATTTGTAACATTGTGTTATGCTGTTGTTGTTAATAAATTCAAACAAAACAAAACAAATTCTTTAATAAAACTGACATTTGTTGATATTCCCCATACACAGACGGTACACCGTACGCCTCGCACCACGGGGAGAGATTGAGCCGAATGTGACCCACTTTTTACCCGAAACTTTCTCCAAAGATTTTCTTTATTTAGATCTAATTTTCTGATTTATAAATCAGATATAAAAAAACTATGTATTTTTGTTCTCCTATGTACAGTTCTCAAAGTTTTATTACCTATTTCCAAATGCGAAATTTACGGACTTACGTATATGAGTTATCCATTTTTTATCTCAGAACCAAGGAAACGGTACGTTCATGCATTCGAACTGGTAATCTATGACATGACCCGGCCGATATATTTCCGGGTCAACCGACCAAAACAAGCCCAATGGCCAATCAGAGCAAGTGTTTGATATTGGGCTTATGAATATTCAAACATCACCGGCTCATGCCGGGCTGACTCATACGTAGACCGAAAGCTTCAGTCTCTGATATCGACGGTTGTTCCGCTGAGATTGCATCTGGCTCCTCTGACCGCCTCTATACATAGACTGAAGTACGGCTATGCGGTAGTGTGCGGAACGAATGGTTCGGTTTAGCGGACCGAGATGAATGAGATATGCATCGAGATTTTTCACTCTTTACGTCTTCACATATTCACTTTGGCTGCAATATTACACTGAATATAAATAGCCATAAGAAATAACCCGAAATATATACTTTGACTTACGATAGCTTGCTCATTTAGATCCTATATTAATGATTAATCCGAGAAAGTCTTGTAGTCAACAAGATTTGTTGTCAGCCATCTTGGTTTGAGTTGATGAATATTCATTTTTTCTTTTCGAACGTCCAATAGCTACGTATGAGTCAGCCCGGCTTGAGCCGGTGATGTTTGAATATTCATAAGCCCAATATCAAACACGTGCTCTGATTGGCCATTGGGCTTGTTTTGGTCGGTTGACCCGAAATATATCGGGCGGGTCATGTCATAGATTACCAGTTCGAATGAATGAACGTACCGTTCCTTGGTTCTGAGATAAAAAATGGATAACTCATATACGTAAGTCCGTAAATTCGCATTTAGAAATAGGTAATAATTCTTTGTTAACTGTACATAGGAGAAATATAGTTTATTTCTATCTTATTTATAAATCAGAAAATTAGATCTAAATAAAGAAAATCGGGGGAGAAACTTGGTGCAGCAAAATGCTGCACCATTGGCTCTATCTCTGGTGCGAGGCGTACGGGGTACCGTCTGTGTATGGGGAATGTCAACAAATGTCAGTTTTATTAAAGAATGACCCATACCAGACGGTTATTTCTGTCTACTGCCTGGCTGTACTGCCATGGAAACGATGTTTACAATTAAATCGCTGTTACTTTTGATCAAGATATTTTTAGAGTTCCGAGTCGCGCCCCTTTGGAGAATATGGAGAAAACCCTGCTCTTTCATATGACACCTCATTAATTGAGTATCACCTTCAGAATCACGAGCGGTAAAGGTTTAAATCTCAATTTGGTAATAAAAACATTGACCAATTTTGCATGAGCGCGCAATGCACGTAGACTAGACTACATAGGGATGCGTGCAATTTCTAGACTATGGGAAGGATTTTTAGCACACAAAACGAAGTGCGCGATCAGACACCCTAACATTAGCGCCACAATTATGTAGGCCTACCCTACTTACCAAAAATTCAGGGAAGCTTTCGGTCAGGCATTTTCAATATTTTGTTGACAGTTTGTCGAGTATGTTTCAGCTACAAATTCTAGACGAGCTCGACGACGGCACAGCAGCATTCTTACTTTCACGATCACACATTAACGTCCACATGAACGTCATATATAGATCTACAGTGGAAATCCCCACGCAATGCACAAGATCAAGATCGGTTTATTTTGGTTACAAATATTTCAGCCGTATTCATATTCTTTTGAACTATTTTCTCATGAGTCGTGATTTTAAGTGGACAAGTGCTATTTATATTTAAATGGTAATATACTATTTAATTCTTTTTAATCCCCTTAAACCAACATATTCCAACATTTTCTCGATATGGTTTGATATTTTTTATACCGATGAGGATACCGGTACTAGATCAAGACTATCCTAGCGGCACGTTATCGCTCAAGTTTCAACAAGTCTGTCATTCGTCATTCAGTGGCTGGATGGGGAGATGGTAATCATTGCCCCCTACCCTTGCCCCCTACCCCCGCCAAAACTTGAGTAAAATGCTGTTTCAATGCCTTATCAGTGTGCTTCATTGAAGCATATCAAGTGCGATTATAACTCTGTCTTATTGTTGATATCTCTGTTTGATTCAAATACATGTCATTGTCAAAAATATTATTTGTCAAATGAAAAAAGCTACGAAGATAGGAAGAAATATTCAAAAGAATGGTAGACTTGTAATTACATGATATTTAACTTTTTGATCTTAATCATTGTCAAAACATTGTCTATGAACACAATTGAATAAACTTCATATGCTCTATAGGCTATAATATATAGCCTACCGTGCCGTACGCGTGTGGGGTGCCTGTTTTTATAATTCCCCTAGCTTCGGCACCCTTGCAAAAATGTGGGGCTTTGATTCGAAGACGGATTGAATAGCGGCGGGATACCAATTATTATTATTTTTATGAATTTATACGACATCAAAAATGTATCCTTAAAGACTTAGACCATTTTATTTAGGGTCCAGGGTGGGCTTTCGGGGCTGAAGCCACCCACACGCTAACCTCCAAGGGGAAAATTAAGATGATTTCTCCTTAGAAACCAACGATTAACAAAAAAAATTTTAAAATAATTAAGAGTCACAATCCAGACATGATAGACCGTGTCCCTAAAGAATGTGATGCATAAGAAGATAGATTGCTAGAAAACGCTCTGCAAAGATTACAATGTGAAGTCTGCTATAAGAGGTGCATTAAACCAGGAAGATGATTAAACGATTGTCGAAAGCTGCTTTGGGGTTATCCGATCTGCATCAGTGATGTAGCTTATACCAGGCGCGGATCCAGGGGGTCGAGGGGCCTTCCCCAACCCCCAAAAAAAAAAAAAAAAAAAAGAGGGAGAGAGAGACAGAAGGAAAAGAAGGGAAAGGGAAAGAGGAGAGAAAGGGAAAGAAAGAAGAGAAAGAAGAAAAGAAAAGGGGAAAAAGAAGGAGATCGGGGTGACGAAAGGCCTTGCCTCCCAAGCTGTTACCTCCCCCTCCCAGCTAAAAAAAAAAAAAGAGAGAGAGAGAAGGAAGGAAAGGGAAAGATAAAAGGAAAAGATGAGACACTAAGGGAAGGAAAAAAATAAAGGGGAGAAAAGAAAGGGAGATCAGTTGCGATTAATCCCGCCAACAACGTGTGGATCGGGGGCCGAAAGGCCCTTGCCCCCGCCAAAAAAAAGAAAGAAGGAAAGGAAAGGGAAAGAAGAGAGCTAAAAGGAAACAAGAAAGAAGAAGAAGATAAGAAAGGGGGTGAAGAGAAGGGAAGATCAGTTGCGATTAATCTCGCCAACAACGTGTATAGATCGGGAGCCGAAAGGCCCTTGCCCCCCACGCCAAAAAAAAAATAGGGAAGGAAGGGAAAGGGAAAGGGAAAGAGGAGAGCTAAAAGGGAACAAAAAAGAGGAAGAAGAAAAGAAAGGGGTGGAAAGAAGGGGAGATCAGTTGCGATTAATCCAGCCAAGAACGTGTGGATCAAAAAAGCCCTTGCCTCCCCTCAGCACAAGAGAGAGAGAGAGAGAGAGAGAGAGAGAAAGAGAAGGAAGGGAAGGGAAAGGGAAAGCGGAGAGAAAGGGAAAGAAAATAAAGAGGAAGAGGAAAAGAAAAGGGGAAAAGAAGGGAAGATCAGTTGCGATGGGGCCTATGGGACATGCACGGCCAGGCTCTAGTGTATAAATCTTCAAATGTTAATCAGACAAAATAACTTGTCTGTTGCCTTGCGAAAAAGTATATATTTACTATTTAGTCAGGCCTGAATTATTGTGTTAAAAGGAAAACACATACTTGATGACATTTTAAGTTCCCCAATAGCCGATACGATTTGAGAGTGAGTATTCGTTTTTGTTCTTCTTCAAAACTTACTCAATAAAAAAGTATTAATTGCTGGCCCGGATACTTCAGCCTCTCACGAAACGCAAGTAGGTGTCTTAGGCCCAGGCCTGAGGTGTCTTTCCATTTTCATGTTGTTGCTCTTTGCACGCTATTTTGTATGAGAGGGTGCATGGACTATAGAATTTTAATCGTACAAAAACTACAAGTTGTTCTTGGCACGTTTGTTCCAAAGTACCTGCTACGTAAAAGTGATATAGTAAACAACCAGTCTTTTCACTTTGGTTCTGAAGGGTATAAAACACAACTTGTAATCATTATAGTTATCATATTACAGGTCAATAAACTGAGTCTACTTTTTGATACCGAGCCCGACATCTTTATTATATCACGTATACGGCAATGACTTGTTTTCACACATAACATATTTAGGCTGATCCTATTGAAAATGGTTATTGATTGTATTGAAAATGGTTATTGATTTACAGCATCTGGCCATCTCAGATAAATAACTATTTAATATGATCGCCGAGGAATAATGAACTAGCTTAATTACTGCTCCTGCAAGATCCGACGTATGCTGATAAGTGATAAGGATTCACAAAACTCAGTGTTTAGGGCGGGTTTCGAGGGAGTTAGCGTACATGACCATGATGACACCCACAGGCAAACTAACCTTATTCATTACCGAACAAAACATGAGGAACGAGCCCCTCGACACCATAGGTGTAAATATCATTTTCTTTCGGAACTTAGAAACTTTAGCCATTATAATGCTATGTATGGACTTAAAAATCTCAGAATGTTCTTCCGACGGGTGTGAAAACCTGGTGAAAGCCCACCCTGGCCCTTACCACGTTCTGAACAAGATGTGGGTGTTATGTTTCGATATGACAGGCGTGGGATTTGCTTTTGCGCCCCCCCCACGAGACCAAGCGCCAGATACGCCACTGGTCACCACTGGCGTACTGATGGGGGCAGTTGCCCCCACAAATAAAATTCAAACGTGGTTTATTTCTAATTCGCTACAGTGATTTACAAATGTTGCTGAAATTACACAATTTTCCGGGATTTGTCCTCACTTTTTAGTAAATTATACTTTTGTATGCGTTTGTTGGAAAATGACAAATTCCCAAATTTACAGCCAGGCAAGATATTTGCTTATATTTAGAAGCCTACATGTCAGGGCCCACGGAACGGCGGGGCTCGGGGGCTCGAGCTCTCCCAACCCCACTTTTTGAGAGAAAATTTCAAAGAGGAATAGAAAGAAAGAGAGAAAGAAAGAATAGTGACCTGCAAGTGTCACAAAATAATGAGGTATCAAAATATGCTCATCTGACCGTGATTAAATGCCTAAAACCCCTGAACTTCCGAACCCATGGATGCTCATCTGACCGTAATGAAATGCCTAAAACCCCTGAGCTTCCCTGGGGCTCCGCCCCTCGACCCCACGCCTTTTAGTGACCTGCCAGTCTCATAAATAAGGTATCAAAATATGCTCATCTGACCGTAATTAAATGCCCATACCCCCTGAGCTTCCGGGGGCTCCGCCCCTTGACTCCACACCAATTTACGCTACGCTCTACCCGATCGTCAATACTTTAGCCTCCCCCATCCACTTTGAGAAAAACGTTTAGCGGGGCCTGCATGTAAGAGTGGTGGTGATGCGGATTTTTTTTTTTCTGACCCCAAACGTTTTTGCTCATTACGCCACTGCTGGTCACCATTACGTACCAATATCTGGCTCACATGATTTCAAATTGGGCCCCCCCCCCTAAGAAATCTCAGATCCGTGCCTGGCTTATACAGCAGAAATGAACAAGAAATGGAGATAAGGAGTGAAAGATAGAAGACATAATTACGACGTACTGTAACAGCAGTGGCGTAATGAGCAAAAACTTGGGGGGGGGGGGCAGAAAGAAAAAAAAACATTTCAGCAACATTTGTAAATCACTCGTATCGAATTACAAATAAACCACGTTTGAATTTTATTGGGGGTCGGGGGCCAACTGCCCCCCCCAAAAAAAAAAAAATTATTTAGCCCATGCTACGCCATTGGTAATGAAGTATATCACTATCTTGGGTGGCAAACTTGCTATACATTTTCGTAAATGAAGGTGTGACTTGCATAATGTAATTACACATTTAAAAACTGCTCAACTTCTGATAGGTATCTAATTAAGTTTAAATGCTGCATTTTCATGTTTATTAATCTGTTTTACTCTGATTTTATCTTGAATTTACCTGTATTCGATTGTCTTGCACCCTTCCCCCTCTCTCTCTCTTTCCTCGCCCTTCTCACCTTGACCCATTGGCGGATCCAGGGAGGGCACAGGGGGCACGTGCCCCCGGCCAAAAAAAAAAAAAAAAAATTAGTGCTCACTACCCCCCTACCCCCAGTCCCCACCCCACTGAGCGAAATTTCGACCGGCGCGATTTTCAAATTTTCGGGAGCAAAAAAAAAAAATAGTGCTGATATGTATCTAATTTAGTTTAAATGCTGCATTTTCATGTTTATTAATCTGTTTTACTCTGATTTTATCTTGAATTTACCTGTATTCGATTGTTGTCTTGCACCCTCCCCCTGTCTCTCTCTTTCCTCGCCCTTCTCACCTTGACCCATTGGCGGATCCAGGGGGCACAGGGGCACGTGCCCCACCGAGCGAAATTTCGACCGGCGCGATTTTCCAATTTTCGGGTGGAAAAAAAAAAATGTGCTCACTCCCCACTGAACGAATTTGCCGCCGGGGCGATTTGCGGGAGAAAAATTGTGCCCCGTCTAAGAAATCCTGGATCCGCGCCTGTGACCTCTCTCTTTTCTTTCGCTGTCTGTATGATTGGTTATATAATAATTAAAAATACTTATATCAATTATTTATATAGTAGCTGCGCTCTATAAATTGATTCAATTTACAGAGCGCAGCTACTATATATATATATACTATACTGCGCTGTAATGAAAAATACGCTGCTTTACAGACACACAATAAAAAATTTGTCCCAATTTATATTTCTTGAGAATGTGACATATTAAAGATTGCATATAAAAGTATTCAACAAAGGCCCTAATTCAACCAGCCCACCTTTCATTCTTGATTTACGAAAAACACAACAAAGACCAAATTTACAAGGGGTATGAATAATTTAGTTGCTAACTGTATGTGCTTCGAGAATCAAGCCATACTCCCAGATTTCTCATAGCTTGATAGTTTTACTTCCGAGTCTCCAACTGTTTTATGATTAATATTTAGTTTTGAAAATTGGCTTGATGTTCCAACAAAGAGAAACTCTGTTTTCCATCATTAATCATTAGCTTATGTTGGAACATCCAAGAACGGATATAACGTATATATGATTCTAAAATTGAGATATTATCATCTTGATGTTCTTTATCAGGACTGAAAGAAATGTATAATTGTGTGTCGTCGGCACAATGACAAGAAACATTTAGGAAACGCCTTTGAATAATGTTGATCAGATTACTTGTACATGTATAGAGTGTAAAAAGGAGGAGGCCGAGACGCGTCCCTTGAGGAACCCCATATGGAGCATGGACATTTAAAAAAATAGATATTACATCATCTAATATTATTTTGTTGTTGTCTGTTAGAAAGATATGCTTCAATCCATGAAAGAACAGTCACTCAAACCAAAAAAAAGAAAGAATGAAATACATTGAATAATATTCCATGATCGATACTGTCGAATGCGACACTTGGATCCAACAATACTAATAGTGTTCCTTTTTTTTGTTTATTGTCCATGGTCAATAGAAGATCATTTATTATTCTGACCAAGGCTGTTTCCGTGCTATGAAACTGTCTGTATGCTGACTGCATACATGGGAACAATGCATTATGACAGATATGTTCTTGAATTTGCTGCCAACTAGTCTAAGGTTGTTGAATTCCAACTCCATACCATGATTTTTTTAAAGAGATGGCTTTACTAAAGCCACTTTCTAATCAAATGAAAAAATGCCATTAGAGAGAGACAAGTTAATGATTTTCGTAAAGACTGGGAGCAGTGATTCAGTACAATGCAATACAAGCTTTGTTGGCATTGGATCCAGAGAACATGATTTCTTGCTAAGGTTTGTGACCAAATTCTAAACATCTTTTCAAACGTTTTGAATTGGGTAAAGATTTGAGAGTGTGAAATCTGAAAATCCGTACTATCCAAAAAGATATCAACAGGAGTACAAGTTCCATCATCTACAGCTGACTTAATATCAGAATGAATTCTTACCATCTTATCACCAAAAGATTTCCTAGATCATTAACAAATTTACTCTTATCAACATGAGGAGGTATCACTGGATGAAGCTTGGTCATATTCAACAAAGATTTAGTAACACTAAAAAGACTCCATTGATCTGAGCTGTTTTCCTTTATCAAGTCAGAAAATATGAACGACGAGACTCTTCATAACAAGTAATGTCTTACTAGAGCAGCTTTAACATTTTCGTAATCAAGAGGGGATCTTGTTCTCAGCCATTTGTTTTCGGTTTTCTACTTTTCCTTTTTCCAACGGTTATATTGATGGTAATAAACTTATTATGGTACCTATTATTTCACTGTTATGTATATTGATGTTATATGTACACTGTGTAGTGAGCTTATTCTGGCAATGGAGGCCAATTTTCTGTGTTTGTTTGTTTTTGCTAAATATAGATCAATAAATTAAGACCATATTTCTAAAAAGTACATTTTTATTTCATGAGAAGTTGATTGTGCAAATTGCTTTTCACTGCATCAATGCTTTAGTCCGTCAACTAAGTGACGATGTACTGACCAAAATTGGAAGAGGCCAAATAGAAATGTATAAACAAATACAAACAAAACGACAGGATCCAAATCTCTTTGTAGCAAATCACGAATATCTAATTTAATATGACAACCCAACTGACAATAATATTTATAATCATATCAAATTTTAAAGTCAAATATCTCTGCATCAGCCGGAAATATTAAAACAAATCATATATGTGCTGACCACTATGAACACATCAAGATGCATTTTAATATGTCTACAGATTTAAATCACTGCTAACAGTCAATGTAGTAACAAAAGCACGTCCAGATTTAGACAGAAAATCCGTCTGAATGGAGGAGTTTTAAAACATCATTTGACTTTACGAGGCTCTCCCTCTCTCGAAAGAGATCCAGTGGAGCCTGATCTAGTCTCAGCCGAGCATATCCACACAAAAAACAGACTGATATTTCCGTCTAGTCAAGACTGAAGAATTATCTAGAAGAGATCCCTATGTATTTTAAATTAAACTGTATCTTAAAAATAATAATTTTGATATTTTTTTTTTCTAATGGTGAGTGTTTGGCTAGAGATTTCTCATAATGCATCTCTTCAATGCATCTTAAATATAAAAGAATACAAACGTGTACGTATGTAAAATAGGAATAGACGAAATAAAATAAGAAAATGAATAATTCTTTATTTTAATTATCGATGACATCCATTTCATCTTATAATATATAACAGAATTTAAATACATTTTAAAATGTTAACAAATCTCCTAATGGCAAGTATTTGGCCGATAGACTCTTAATCAGGGCACGGAGCAGATCGGGCACAGACACTAATAATTATCTATTCTAATGTCAGTGGGAATTATCTATTTATCAGCCCAACCCACCTTGCATGTATCAGTATATAATGTACGCTGTCCACGCCACTGCAAAGACCATCTTCTTCTCTTACTTCATCATCTTCTTCTTGTGTTTCTTCCTGATAATTTTGAAGATAATTTTGAAGATCAGTGGTAAGGCCATAAAATACTGAAGCCTAATCGCCCTTGCATCGGTTGGGTAAACAGCAATTATTTAAATGATCCAACTTACCTTAAATGTACAAGAAATATACCTAAAGACTACTTACATTTTCGAATGGCGATACAATAGCATTTTTCATTACTGCCACAAACATTGATTTTTACTATTTCTCATTAAACAAAAAAATATGACAAAATCATCCAAGGTTGTGTCTGTTCAAGGGTTGCGATTGATGCGAATCAAGTCAGATCAATCACAACTCTACAAAACAAATGACATAGTCAAGTAATGTACCGAATCTTCAAATCATTCAATAGTGAGTATAAAACAATGATGCATCATGCTGAAATTATCAGAGCATAATGCCTGCAAAACCGTAGCAAATTAAAAGCATTTGCGATGAACAATGGAGGGTCCTGCTTCGTCGTACTCCTGTTTGCTGATCCACATCTGCTGGAAGGTGGAGAGGGAGGCAAGGATGGATCCTCCAATCCAAACAGAGTACTTCCTCTCAGGGGGAGCAATGATCTTGATCTTCATGGTGCTTGGAGCAAGGGCGGTGATCTCCTTCTGCATGCGGTCAGCGATGCCAGGGTACATGGTGGTACCTCCAGACAGGACGGTGTTGGCGTAGAGGTCACGGCGAATGTCAACGTCACACTTCATGATGCTGTTGTAGGTGGTCTCATGGAGTCCAGCGGCCTCCATACCTGTCGGAAAATTAGTTAAAGAAAAGCAACAGAATTAGGCCGAGAAAATCATTTTCACCTCATGTCTGTGGAAAAAGAAGGTACAGAAATTTCACATGATTACACTAGAATTCTCATTATTAAGGGTTTATATATATATATATATATATATACATATTAAAAAAAATATATAAATATATATGCCATCAAGTAACCCAAAGGGCAAATTGGTATCAATTTTAAGATTTGCTACATTACTCCCACTCTAACGATGCCCATGATAAGCCAATGATACCATGAAATATGTTAGTATTAGGAGATACCTTTTCTTCATGCCTACTTGAAAATGCTGCGTGGTTATCAGACGTATCATTCACTCATTTGAAGAAAAGAAGAGAGATCACAGAAAAATCTCGGAATAAAATTCATGGCCAAGATGATTGTAAGTAGCGACCAAAGTTAATCCACCTAGCAAATAACCAATCACAAGCATATTCTTCTGTAAATTTATGAAAATAGGTGTTTTACAAATCAAGCTGGTAAGTAATTTTGGACCAACACCAATCCTTTCCCTCATTCAAAAATCTTCTTTCTAATGTTAGTGACATCCCTTGGGCAGAGGCTGCTGTTGCTGCTGAATTTTCATTTAATCCTTACCAACAAAAGCAGGCTGGAAGAGGACTTCTGGGCAGCGGAATCTCTCGTTACCGATTGTGATGATTTGACCATCAGGGAGTTCATAGCTCTTCTCTAAGGCAGCTGATGTAGCAGCAGTCACCATTTCTTGCTCAAAGTCTAGGGCGACATAGCAAAGCTTCTCCTTGATGTCACGCACAATCTCACGCTCAGCTGTACAAAAATCGTAAAAATAATGTTACCTCTACAATTCATAAGAATTTCTCACCTGGACATTTAATGTATTCAATAACAATATCAAAGCTATAGTAAGGTTTCAATCCTGTTGAAACCATTTTATGACAGAATAGAATCAAACTGACATGATTCTAAAATTTAAGTGATTAAATCAGATTTGCCAATTATTAAATATTAATGGCACAGGCTTCATCACATTTCCTAAAAGCTGGATCTCTTTGGCATACTAATGGATCTCTGAAATCAACTACTAGTACTTGAGCTAATATATTCCATAGAAAGCTACACTGCTGACATAAATGGAGTTAATATCTTCACATCTTCAGTAGACAATCGTAAAGTAAATGACAATGGGCATCTGCCCAGACACATCGTGATTATAATGAACATGTGTTGGCTCATATGTACATGTAGAAAGGCAGGCTATGTTTAAGTCCTGATAAAGTGTGTAAGAGTTGGTCCCCTGATTAATGGAGCACAAAGAGTTAACCTCTTCATTCTGTAAAAATGGTCACTAGCTAAATAGAGCTAAATTAACAAACAATTATGCTATGAAATCTAGGCAGTTTTTAGTAAGCTATGGTAATAATTATTCTTAATAAACTTGGTGAATGTGTCAGGAAAGGAAATCACGAATACTACTGACCTAAATTCTAAAAGGACCACCCCTCCCCCACACTAAGTTAATATCTCCATTAGAAAGTCAGATAACTCCTGTTGAGTACTAGAATAAGTCCATATCCCCTGATATTAACATGATTGAACTAATCTTCATTAATTGCGAGAGCTTCAATGCCACCTTACATGTTAGAGAAAACCACTATTAGTACTACATGTACTACTGACCACTAGCGGAGAAGGAGCAACGTCTCTCCGGAAAGATCTTAATTTGACAGTCTTTCACACCCCTGCCAGTGACGACTAAAGCAAGAAACTAAACTTCAATGATTCTGATGAGCTTCAATGCCATCATATATATACATGATGTTAAAGGAAATTACAAAATAATAATAGTATATTTACTAGGCCTACTGACCACTAGTGGAGAACGAGTAGCCCCTCTCGGTCAAGATCTTCATGAGATAGTCCGTCAGATCTCTGCCAGCAAGGTCCAAGCGAAGGATTGCATGGGGTAAAGCGTAGCCCTCGTAGATGGGCACAGTATGGGAAACGCCATCCCCAGAGTCCAGCACGATGCCCGTTGTACGACCAGAGGCATAGAGGGACAGCACTGCCTGGATGCCAACATACATGGCTGGGACATTGAAGGTCTCAAACATGAGCTGGGTAAGGGGTGAAGGTAATGCAGAAAAGAAAATACTAAAATCAAATTTTTACTGAAGAAGTCGAGTTCTCTTAAATATATCATTCCAAATGTCTCTAGTTTAGATCTAATTTCCTTCTTTTTTTTAAAAAGAGATTATTTTTAAGGTTCACTTCAATATGTACATGTTAAGAATAAATGCAAAATAACAATTACTCAAATAGAGCTCCACTGGCAATATGTTGAAAATTTGTTAATTTTTATTAAGTTACATTCAAATTTACAAGTCAAGAAGTCAAACCATTTAGTAGCTTTAGGTCTGCTAAAGTACCCAACAAAATTATTTAATCTCACCTGTGTCATTTTCTCCCTATTTGCCTTGGGGTTGAGGGGTGCTTCAGTCAGGAGGACGGGGTGTTCCTCTGGGGCAACACGGAGTTCATTGTAGAAGGTGTGATGCCAGATCTTCTCCATATCATCCCAATTGGTAATGATGCCATGCTCGATGGGGTACTTAAGGGTGAGGATACCTCTCTTGCTCTGGGCCTCGTCTCCAACGTAACTGTCCTTCTGTCCCATACCAACCATCACTCCCTGACAATGTTTAAAATAAGAAAATCTTGAAAATGTTTTTGCTTAGAAAGATCTTTGTATAGACTATAGACGAGATCTACATTGATTAGCATACTTATATAGAACCTACCTATGGTAGAATAGACCTAGATTTAGCTAGGAATCTAAATGAATTTACATGTTAGATTGCTGTTCATGATATTTGGTACTGACAGCAAATTCACATTTGAAATACATCTAGATTCTAGACCTACATGTAGACTAACTGATAAAGTGGTAGTGCTGAACAATTCGAAAATATTGACTAATTCATTTTGTAAGTCTAAATTATTTAGAAGTCTAGACCTAGATCTATGTTCTTTTATCTTGCACTTTGTAATAAGAGTAATTCATTACAACAAAAAATCAAACGTGTCAAACTCAGGGGATATACAATGTAGAGCTTGGGCGTTTCTCCCTGCTCCTGGAATATGCAATCTCAGGCCTAAAGTTAGAATCCAACTCCAAGGCTTAAAACCTAGGTCAGGGCGTCGTCCCCTCTCCCCCTTGAAATTAGAATCGCAAGGTAAAATAATACTATATATCTAGTCCTTAGTCTAGACTCTAGAATAAACAAAAGTGGTCTAGAACTAGGTCTAGATTCTAACTTGTTATTCTAGATTTAAAAGATACTATGTCCCTTTTGAAGCCAACATCAAATTCTGTAGAACTTTGCAAGTATTATGAATATGTCATGTGTGTCCTATCTGTGAAATTTAAACATTATCAGTGTCCTACTCCTAATATTCAAATTATGCAAGGAAACCCGTTTACCTTCTAGACTTCACTGTCAGACATTATTGAGTGACTGACATCTTTTTTTTTTTTTACTTTAGACTTAGTAAAAACATACATAAAATGAGCTGTAACAGGTACATGAACATTTTTCTTCATCATGATCAATAACCCACTACTTGTAATGCCTAATGGCCAAAATTAAACTGATTTGATTGAATCTTTGTGCAGCACAAAACGTACAACCATTTGGGAAAAGGGTCTAAAAATGACTATTACTTAAGTGATTGCAATCACTTAAGTCGATTTGACAACTGATGGTCGTTATTTGCCATTTTCGAGCCCTTTCGTTTTAAGACTAAGAGAAGTTCTGAATTAGTGTTGTCTTTCAAATGCCGTTTGAATTTAACCTTTTCATTGTTTTGGCCTGCAAATGGGACATAGTACCTTTAAAGAGATCTAGGTCCAAATGATAGGTCTAGGGCTGGGCCTAAAACATAAAACAAAACAAACACCTCCCCTCACAATAAAAAAAATAAATGAAAAAATTGTCCGATTCTGAATGTTACAGAATACAATTGAAACAGCAGAAGCTAGCCTCCTACTACTAGTCTAGTAGACTACTACTAGATCTAGTACCGGTACTAGATCTAGTGCTAGACAGAAATAACCGTCTGGTAGTGGTATGGGGAATTCTTAAAACTTACATTTTTCAACCATCTCCACACACATGCACATATAGACGACAGGGGACGACAGTCGACGTCGCATGAACTTTCCTAACAGTAACACTCCAGTAACTGTAACAATTAGATCTACAACTAGTACTAGTATTAGTAATATACTAGACCTAGTCTAGTTAAACCGAAAGCTTCACTCATTTAGTCTCTTCTTATTCTAGTTCTATGGCCGGCATCTCTATCAGTATCACTGAGACGATTTTTTTTTTTTTTTTTGGGGCTATTTTGAACCCCGGAAGTGATGTTTTCCTGGCATCCACTAAAACAATGGAGACCATAAAAAAGCAGTGCATGATAACGTCTTTTTAAATCAAGTAACAGTTTAATACACGGTTCGGGGGTCGACCCAATGACGATGCGGAGCATCGTCCACGAGCCGCATAGCGGCGACGCGATTTTTTGTTGTTGCTTTTTTGAACCCCCGTAAGTGGTGTTTTCCTGACATCTATGATAACGTCTTTTTAAATCAAGTAATAACAGTTTACTTTAATACACAGTTCGGGGTTGACCCAATGACAATGCGGATACTGTGTGGGTCTGGACCAGGGACGGCGATCCCGGGGAGGGGAGGGGGGACACGTCCCCCTCGATTTTTTTTTAGGGGGGATCGTCCCCCCCGGAAAATTTGAAAAGGTGCAAAAAAAAAATGTATAGCAAATACTGCCTTTTAGGCTCTGGTGGGCCCAAGACTGCAGCGTTTAGACAAATGAAGATGCAAAAATCTTCTCACTCGGGAGCTACGCTCCCTCGCATAATATTCTTCAAAATGTACAAGTAGATATTGTAGGAAAGTGAAGTGTGAAAAAAAGTATATTGCTTGTTTTTATAGTATAGTTTTTTTAATAATTCAAAAACTGTGAAGGGTATTACTTTCCGTCACCTTCACCCCTCTCGTTCACTATGCTCCCTCGCGCTGGCGTACTGATGGGGGGCTTGGGGCAGTTGCCCCCTGCCCCCAATAAAATTAATATATGTGGTTTATTTCTTATTCGATACCAGGGATTTACAAATGTTGCTGAAATGGCATGATTTTTCCCTGAGCTTCCGGGGGCTCCGCCCCCTGGACCCCACCAAGGGCCCTAAATCGTGCCCCTGGACCTGGTTGCTCATCTGACCGTAATTAAATGCCTAAAACCCCTGAGCTTCCGGGGGCTCTGCCCCCTGGACCTCACCAAGGGCCCTAAAGCGTCCCCCCTGGTTGCTCATCTGACCGTTATTAAATGCCTAAAACCCCTGAGCTTCCTGGACACCACCATGGCCCTAAGGCAGGCCCCATGGATGCTCATCTGACCGTTATTAAATGCCTACAACCCCTAAGCTTCTGGGGGTCCGCCCCCGGACCCCACTCCAATTAGTGACCTGCATGCCAGTGACACAAATAAGGTATCAAAATATGCTCATCTGACCGTAATTAAATGCCTAAAACCCCTGAGCTTCCGGGGGCTCCGCCCCGGACCCCACCAGGGGCTCTAAGCTGGGCCCCTGGTTGCTCATCTGACCTTAATTAAATGCCTAAAACCCCTGAGCTTCATGGGCCCCTTGACCCCCGCCGGTGTGGTGATGCGGAATTTTTTCTGCCCCCCAAACGTTTTTGGTCATTTCGTCCCCCGGTCATGAAAAGAAATCGCCGCCCCTGGTCTGGACACATGATGATGATGATGGCGTTTTTCTATGCACATCACATTTTCACTTGGCAGCCCAAGGGGTTAAACCCCTACCCCCGTAGATCCGCCACTGCTAGGAGTAGGAGACCTTGACGGTAGACCTACTACTACTACTAGTACTAATCGAGTATCGCGTCGTGCGGCCCTGGCCCTGCCCTAGCGTCACGGTGATGACAGGGAATCGCCGCCGGAAAAAAAAGGGGGTTGACTTGACAATGACATATTGAATTCTTACTCTTACTTAGTAGAGTTTGGGGTCAGAAGTGAAGAGCCGGTCTGCTACCTAAATAGGGCCTAGACTACAATACAAGTACAATCCTTAAAAATTGAATAATGGCCAATACTAATATTACTAGGCCTAGGCTACTATAGACCGAAAATTTCTGTCTCTTTCGTTCGTTAGCCTCTGATTTGGGTAGGGTCGGCTCCTCTCTTTAGAGACAGAAGCCGACCTTTGCCCAAAATACTCAATTTTAGCGGATTCATATCCGATGCATTTATGTTTAAAAAATTAGGCCTAGGCTAATATACATCGGTTTCACTTACCAGATTGACTGTATGATGCGTTTAAGGGTTTTCTGGATTTTCATAGCCGAAATTGAGCTCCGTGTTGAAATTCTTGCAGCCGTATTTTAAACTGTTACTGCGCATGAAGGAAGATGACGTCATCCATTGACAGTAACAGTTTAAAATACGGCTGCAAGAATTTGAACACGGAGCTCAATTTCGGCGATGAAAATCCGGAAAAAGACCCTAAACGCATCATACAGTCAATCTGGTAAGTGGAACCGATGTATATTAGCCTAGGCCTAATTTTCAAACATAAAATGCATCGGATATGAATCCGCTAAAATTGAGTATTTTGGGCAAAGTTCTTTGGCCATAAATGGCCAAAACGTTTGCACAGGAGCGCCTATGGTCGGCTTCTGTCTCTAAAGAGAGGAGCCGACCATACACAAATCAGAGGCTAACGAACGAAAGAGACAGAATTTTCGGTCTAAGGCTACTACTAGATCTAGATCTAGCTACAGTTACTAGACCAACAAGTACAACAGTACAAAAATGTATTTCTAGGTCTAGGCCTAGCTAGGTCTAGGCCTAGGTCTACACAGACGTTGTGTTTCCGGACAGTTAATTTAACATCAATTTGAAGGAGTTTACTCATAATACTGACATTAGGCCTAGTTATATTAATGATAAAATTGATGGTTAGTCAAGAGCTAAACAAACTGTGTAGGCCCCCTAGGCCCTAGATTCAGACTCTCTAGGTCTAGATCTACTCTACTCTAGTCTCTATGCCTGTGGGCTAGATATAATACAACGTCAACGTAGACCCTAGATCTAGTCCTAGCTAGGCCTAGATCTAGTCTAGTTCTTTCAACACCTGTTCAACTTCCAAATTGTTTCTCTCTAAAGTCTCTTCTTCTTGTTTTACCTGGTGGCGTGGTTTGCCAACGATGGAAGGAAACACAGCTCTCGGCGCATCATCTCCTGCAAATCCAGCTTTACACATTCCAGAGCCATTATCAACAACAAGGGCGGCAACTTCTTCGTCGTACATGTTGATGAATTTATTTTGGTTAAAGGTGCAATGTTGACGGTGTAGAAACTCGAACTATTCACAACGAATTCAGACTTTCACTTTTAGTCTAGTATTAGGCCTAGTATTACTACTAGTACACGTACGTACACACGTGCAATTAATGAATGCATATGCTTTTCATTTTAAAACTGCGCGCGCCCTAGCACACGCGCCACATAAATGCGCACACTGCAAGGTCATCTCATTATGATATGGGGATTCTGTATGTTATATATGTATTTTTATTTTTATTTTCTCTAGTTTTCATTTATTCAACGATGTCTGAATTGCTAAAGTTCAACTGGTAATGTTATATGTTACTTTTTTCCAATTAGCAAGACAGAGTTTTCGTATGAACTTTTCATCGGTATTATTCCCTTCAATACATACACCCCCTGTCACATTACGAAAATGGAGTGATTTATGGGTGGTGCCCTCGGGATGGTGCTGTTAATGCACTGACAAAACATGACCAAATAAGGGCAATGCGGTGAAACAAGATCCTAAAGCTGCCGAACATTGAGCGGTCGTTATTGGTCAAAAGTTATTCATGAATATTCAGCAGACCTCTGCCGAGCGAACTGTCTGACACGTACTGTATGTAACGAGCAGCCATCTAATTGGTCAAAAGTTATATTTGCAATGCGTGCCGGCGAGATGACCCCGCCCACTGTAACTCCAAAGAATAAGGTCGAGGTCATAGGTACGTATAGAGAGATACATCTAGTACATGTACAGTACTAGTACTGTCTTCATTGAGCAGCAGCGCGCAGCCGTATATAGTACGTCTCTGCAAGTTTAATATGAATTATGATAAATATTCATCAGTAGATCTGCAAATTAGCTCTGGCTCGGATCCAAAAATTGTAAAAGAGCCTCGTGGGGCGCGATTTTTTAAAATAAAGCAATGATTTTTTTTTAAATAATAAAAAAGAACAAACTACAAACTAAAAAGAAATAAACAAAACAACATCAACAATTTTAAAGGAATTTTCGGTGTCAATTAAATTACCACTCCAGATTATTCCATGACAAGCGAAAAAGATTACCTTACATCAACATTTGGGTAAGATTGTGCAACCCCCCAACAACAAAAAAAAGAAGAAAAATTCAGTGAATTGAATCTCCCAAAAGCAAGAAAAACGGATTTCACTGTTGTGAAATAATTTTAATTCATAGGGATCGATGCTACGGATCCAGTTACAAAAACTATAGTGATAGTGCATATTGCAAAAGAGGGCGACATACTTCTTTTTTATAAGATGCCAATTACTATATCGGGAGAAGCCTGAGCTGTGGCATGGCACGAGGGTCACGGTGATTCAGTTCCCCTCCCTGGCACAAAAACTTAATGATAATAATGATTATAATAATAAAGATAATGATAATAATAGTATAATAATGATAGTAACATTTATTTATATAGCGCTTAATACTAATCTTTCTAAGCGCAGTAATATTATTACCCTGCATTAGCCGAGCTACTCTAAGACTCTGGTATTCAAGAAATGGTAGGCCTACCCATTTACATCACCTGGGTTGAGAGTAGCAAATGTACATTACTGTCTTGTCAAAGGACATTTGTGCGGCGTTGGCTTAAACTATAAATATTTCAAATGAAAATGATAATTTGTTAATGTTTGTTTGACTGAATCATCAATTTATTGTTTCTGTCATCGTCCTTCGATTCCTATGCAAACAAATTATAATGTATTTTGCGAAAGAGGGCGACATACCTCTTTTCTCAGAGGCCGAGGTCGAGATTGTCTGCTAGCGTATAGCTAGCTAGATGCACAGTGCATGCATATACAGCCGATGTAATATGCCGCGAGTTTGCAGTTGCAACTATATTATCTTGCAGGTTAGCTGTATCCAATCGTCTCGGATATCAACTCACTCTCCTTACTCTTAAAGAATCTCTACTTTTGTGAAATTTGAGTTTTGTGAACAAGCTGAATATTTTGCGGATTTTATTGGTGAAGTATATTTCAACGTCAGTCCTGTGAACAAAATTGTCAATTGAGAACGAGTTTCGGCTTCAAGTTGGTCTTCATCTTTTTCTTAGCAGATGATGATGCAAGTGGATGCACACGCTTAGCAGGATCAACGTTGATGTGATCAAGTTTCAAAACTTACTTTCATAAGTTCTATTTTCCGGCCTATTTATTCTTATTACTGCAGACATTCTTAGACAGCATTCATAAATGAAGATGGCGACAGAAAATGCAACTCTTGCAGCCGTCGACGGCGAATTACGGGTATCGAAAGGAGACAATTTCAACGTGATCGCGGTGAATGAATTGAAAGTCAGCGGGGAAAGTAACAATAACTCCAGGGGAGAGGTCGGCGGAGGTGATGCCTTGGATACTGATGGGACGACTATTGAAATCGCGGGAGTTACTGTTCATAAATTCATTGGAAATAACGAGGGTGATAATTCAGAAGGCCATAAAGCAGAAGATTTACAAAACACACCACAGGATCAGGTAGCTCATTTGTCATTATTCTGTATTTTTAAAGCAGAATCTAGACCTAGAAATTGGTAGAACTTTAATAATAATTAATAATACTAGACCCTAGCCAGTATAGCCTATAGGCCTAAGCTATATCTAGACTAGGCTATATTATAGGCCCTAGGCAAGATTAACATGATTATGACTATGATACTGTAGGCTATTACTGATGATAAGTTATCAGAAACTTGAGTTGAGAGAAAGATGATCTAACTACTAACTAGTAGTAGTAGTACTTAGTAGTACTATAGTAGTAGATCTACTAGTAGTTAAGATCAAGATTTATAACATTACAGTACTCAATTAACTTCTCAAGATTCTCTTTGACTTTGGGTTTGTCATGTGTAGAGTTGATACTTGACAAACTTTGTCTGTTTTCACATCTTTTCTTTAGATTTACATAAACTTAACTTCTAACTGTTATATTGTTAGGTGTTAAATTAGATTCGACACTTATTTTTAAGTGTTAACATGGTCATGATATTGATGGTGTACAAAAGTTAGATTGCACTTCTTTTTATTGCTCAATTTAGAAAATGATCTATCTGAAGTCTAGTAGTAAGCCTAGATGTAGACCCTCTGGCTCTGATTTAAATTTACCTCAACACTAGTTTATTTAGTACAAATAGGCCTAGACTATGTAGATTCCATTTCTAGATCTAATGCAATTATCCAGATCCTGGCCTACATTTTTTACTTGTATTTTGTTGTTGTTGTTGTTCAGTTTTAACTTTAGATATATTACTATTAGTGATATCTGATCATGGTATCAAACTATGACACTTTTCATGCTTACAATAATACATTGTTGTGTAGAGGTTCGTGCTGCATTTAAGGTGTTTGTAAGGATAAGAAAATGTTCCTACATGTACATGTATTGTATGTCACTAGCACTAGCACTTGCACCTGTAAGTGAGAGGTTATGAGAATTCTCTGCAAGATGCTTATATAAATCAAACTGTGCCACACTCTTGAATATTAAACTACAGATGCACACACTGGGCTAACACTTCATGAATGAGCTTAGAAAGAATACAATGCCATTGATCGGGATGGTAGAAAATGGTTAATAGGTAGATGTTACGCAGATCTACATGTATTGTGTGATAGTTCAAACGTTTTGAAATTGAATTTTGAAAGCACAAATGGATGAATCTGAGTCACTTTTGAAGTTTTGTTGATTGTCTGTTTGGATACAAGAAAGATGTACAGACTTGTCTGCATACATTGAGGATGGACATGATGGATGTTTCATCACTGATATAAGCAGGCTTTTGTGATGAATGAATTTCACATTTACTGGTACATGTACCAAGACAATGGAGAGATGCCCCGAACTGTGATATGATCATTTGATAAATTGAGAATCACACATTTACTGATTTATAAAATATAAACTTTGACTTATCTTACCATATTAGAATTGGGCCTACCATCCTTCTGTAGCCTAAGAGTGTTATTAAAACTTGATGTTCAAAGTAGTGGTTCTATATACAGTATGTGTAGTTACTTACAAAATTGAATTGGGCCTTAAAATCATTATTTAAAGGATATTTGGGAGGGGGGAAACAGATTTTTAAAAAAAAATACAGAGAAATTCCTTGTGATATATATGTATTTGTAATTTTTATATTGTTTCCAATGAACGTAAAAGTTCATTGAAACCAACCCTCCCCCAAAAGATATATATACTGTATATATATATTTGGAAACAAATGTATTTTTTCCTTCATGATAATATTCTTTGTTTGACTATTTTACTTTTATATCTACCATGGTACGGTCGTCCCAATTTCAAACATTCTTGTCATAGATGACTGGGGGTCCCTCAACTGTGTTATTCAAACATAAAGCCAGGCCTGGAATATCCGTGGGCTGGCATTGAAACACAAGTTTAACAGCAGAGGCTCCAGATATTTGCCGTACTGTATTGAGGAATTTTACTGGAAGGGGATGAGGACAGGGGAGAAGGGGAGGAGGAGGAGAGGTATCACACAGTTAAGAAGCTGACACATGGATGAGAATGGTAGGATAAGGGGGTAATCAACTTGAATTTGGGTATGTCCATGTTTAACTTCCCGCATGGGGGATGTACGCCAGGCCAGGAGGGATAGAGGATAGAGGATGGGGAAGTTTCACAGTAATCATCTCTTTGTTTGGAAGGGAGGGGGGGAGATTATGCCGCATGCTGGCTTACAAACACGTACACTCAGCTACGCCCCTACACACAACAACAGACACACATGCGGGGATGTTATGGAGGTGGCACAGAGAACAAATGAGCTACTGGTGATGGGTGACATTTATAGCCCTGATCTGCAGGGATGATCTTGTGTCAAACCAGATGTTGAGTTGAGAAATTGATGTGAGGGAAGTCCTGGTGGTGGTGGAGCTTTGATGAGATGATGGAGGAAGCATGAGCAGGATTTCATCTCCCACCTCGATGGTGGATTTAGGAGGAGGGTGAGGGGACAAAAATACCAGTAGCCCTGTGCCCCCTTCCTTTTGAGATCCAAATGGCATACAGTAGCTTAGGTACATATCCCCCTTCAATCACACATTTTTGTTTTAATTCATTTTTTATATTAATTTTTTTGTCAGAAATATTTTGCATAGTGCCCCCCCCCACCTTTAACAAATCCTGGATCCGCCCCTGTCCAAGCATGTACAGTAATGTGCATACATGTACAATCCAGTTCTCACCCTGTTACATACTTGCTTGCTTGTTTGCTTATTAGCTGGTGCCTTGTCTATTCTAGACATTGGCAATCAAGCCTCTCCATGCACCTCCTTCCATCTCAGGTAATTTGTAACATACTGTCACTACTGTTAATCAGTCAGCCTAAATACACCCACTTTCTCTGTACACAGTGTCTTGTTTAATACATTCATTTACTGTTTTGTGTTTTCTGCGAGACATACACAATAAAATGTGATTTATATTGTTAAATTTGATTTTTTAATTTTTTAATTTATTATCATTTGGTAAACCAACGGGCACCACTACACAGATCTATAGTAAACATAAAAATTAGCATTTGATCCAAATCACATTTTAAATGAACTTACGTGTACATACTTTGATAGAAAAGTGATCGTATAGATCTACTGTACATGTACATCTTTATTCTTATTTAATGCATTGACCTGACCTGCTGAAGGGGAGAAAACATACTGTAAGTAATTCATTTTAACAGTTTAATTACAATAATGGTTACAAACTTCAGGAGATCTCCACAGGGTAGCAAACATCCATTCTTATCATAAGGTCATAGGTAAAATTTTATTTTGTGAAGAGCAGGGTAAGAGGTACAATTTTCTCCCCTAAGCACATGTGGTTGTATTCCCACCACAGTCAAGCAATGTCATACGAACACTAACAGGCGAAACATAGACTTCGAGACGGGAAAGCCCATAAAAGTTGGGAGCACTCACTTGTGTGTCAAATACGACAATTCATCCCATGCACTTGATAGCGACGAGTCAATAAACACCCCTTGTCACTTAAGAAATTAAAGACTCCCCTGCCTCCTCAAACGCAAGAAAGTTGTAGAAGGAGAGAAGAAAAAAAATCGTCATCACGTCTCCAATTCCTGCGAGGGGAAAGATTGTGAGAAAATTAATTACAATGGTGATTGGTGGATGCATGACAATTCCACCCGACATCAAGCATCGATCCCTTAGCTAAGTGGATGCAGTGTGTTTACATTTGCTAGTGTGTACTTTGGTCCCTATGTTTTAGGTAGAGCTGGACCTTTTATCCTTTATTTGGGTTTTTATACAGCTGTCTTTACACATATTGTTTCAGAACAATAGGAGGGGAGCATTGTATGAGAAGAATTCATTATCAAATGATTACCATTTTGCATTGGAGATATAGTAGATTGTCTTGGCGTCCCATGTAAGAAGATCTGGAGATCTTATGACAAGTTGTCAAATACAATGTACGGACAAGAGATTGGATGTGTAATAAGAGTGTGTGTGTGCGTGTGTGTGTGTGTGTGTGTGTGTGTGAGAGAGAGAGAGAGAGAGAGAGAGACAGAGAGAGACAGAGAGACAAATAGATAAGAGAGAATGAGTGACTGAGAAAATAAAACGATAAATACAGATAAATCTTCAAAAGAAAGAGAGAGACAGAGAGACAGATTGAGATATAGAGAGAGAGAAAGAGATGGAGATGAACATTGAGAGAGAGAGAGAGAGAGAGACAGAGAGAGAGAGAGAGAGAGATGGAGAGGGAAAGAAGGTGGTGTGGGCAGAGGGACAAATCTGGTTGTAAATTGGATCCTACTTATTCAGACTTACTGCCTATGAACATACCTTGCTTTTGTGGGCAGTAGAGTAAAGAAAATACTACATTGACAATGCACAATAATATTTTCCACATCATTAAACCTCAATTTCCCCCAACAATGAATTCGTTCAGAGCATCTGATCACAACCTCAATTTGGACTGAAAATGAGGGCATTCGGTTTGAACCATTGAATTCAGTAATTCAGTTAATGATTATTGATATGGCGTATGTTTGATAACAATGCTAACTCATTCTTTGTCCTCAAATTTGGATGCATGCAGTGTAACGGTATTTAAATGCTAATTTGTGTCATAATCCTGCATGGATGTTCATGTACAACCGCATAAGCTTACCGGTAGTAAGATGATGTTTAACTTGTACGTGTATATATATATATATATATATATATATATATATGTAGTTATGTACAACCTTCATTGTATTTTTTTAATTGAAAGAAAATTACAAATAACTCTTTAATTTATTAGTAAATTCACTAATTTGTATTCTGAAGAACAGATTCTATTTTATACCTGGTAACTTTATGGACATTTGTAGATTGCATTCTAAATTCATGGTCAATTAGGCCATATAAAAAAAAATATTCATGTTTAGCGTCGCCGCCCGCTTCCTTTTTGGGGGCCGCCTGCCCTTTTTTTTTTTTTTCAAAATTTTTTTTCAATTTTTTTTCAATTTTTTTAAAAATCTTAATGAAAAAACATGAAAAACATACTGCTAAAATAGTCTTTTTCTGAATTAAAAATGAACAAAACATAAATGCTGGCGGCAATCTTGAAAAATAGCCCGACTGGCTGGATAGCCAGTCGGGGAAAATGTACGGAGCGGCCATTTTGAAAAGAAGAAAAAAAAGGGCCTCCTCCTTCCTATTTTTCAAAAAGGCAGGACGCTAAACATGTTTTTTTTTTTAATGGCCTTATATACATTTACTTACAGGTCAACTACATGTACTTGTTCATTCATGCGTGTACGTGTAAGGCAGTCGTCTATTCATGATTATGATGTAATTATTGTAATATCCTTGTACAATGTATCTCTCACCCAATACACAGGCTTGAGTTACACTGTATCTTGCAAACCAATGCCTCTCCACTATCTGGCTTACATGTACATGTATACCTCATGGCATTTGAAATCTGTGTGATCAATAGGCTCAACTACTGTAGGAAACACTTCTTATTATTGCTAAACCCATCTTCCTGAAAGAAGCCCTTACCAGTCCTAAGCCCATGTCTTACAGGTGTTTCCTCGTCTCCCTTTTCACTTTAATTAGACAATCTACTTTCCATTTTACTCTTTGCTCGTCAGCTCGCACATAATGAAACCCCCCTTGCTAATCATGTATTGATTAGTTGTGAACGGATTCCCCAATCTCTCTCTCTCCCTCTCTCCCTCCCTCTCTCTCTCCCCCTCTCTCACTTTCTCTCTCCCTCTCTCTCACTTTCTCTCACTTTCTCCCTTTCTCCCTCTCTTGCATCTAGTAAATGGGAACAAGACCCTTCAGGTCATCAATCAATGCTTGGGTAGTCTTGACATTCACACCCTTTTAAACGTTTGTAGTAGATAAATGAAGTATTTACAGACAAAATGAGACTCTATACAGGTGTACAATGTATGTACTGTGTTCATGATTGTGCTATTAATTGATTTCAAGGTGCATTTTGGTGATAATATTTTGGAAATAATTGAAAGTTTAGTGATTCACGTGTGATCCTGTAGAGTTTTGTTGATTAATATTAATACTGTGCAACGTAGACTACGTTAGTCCCACTCATTCCACTTCTTACAATGCTCAACAATAGCACCAGTTTCAAGATTTGCTCAGGTACTGAAGCTTGTATTGAAAGCATCTTCTCACTTACCAGTAAACACTGATTGCTGTAGTCTACAATGATACACCTTTTATCAAAGTCTTGTAAAGTTTTTTTTCTCCATTACCATGACATGTTTATAAAGAAAACATGTTCTCTGAACTAAGAGAGAGAGAGAGAGAGAGAGAGAGAGAGAGCGGGTGGGCAAAGCTTAAAGAAATTGTAGGAAAGATTAGGCAATTGATAGTGATGATTTTGATCTTATAAAATGAGTATTATCAAACTTAACCCGTAAGATGCCAGAAATGGCAAAGTTTAGTTTGTTCCAAAGGAAAACTGTCCTTACACCCATGATCAAACTAAATAAGATTAAAGACATATTTGTTATCACTTTGGTCTCAATGGGTGCGTTTATTGTCGAATTTTTTGCCTAGAATCAGCGTTTTCAAATGTCTTTCAGGCAAAGCGCAAAGCCTTTTTCAAACGTCTTTTTCAAACGTCTTTAGATATGGGCATATTGTAACGCGTAATGTAACATACAGCCAGAATGAAAGATGATAAACGCAAAGCTGTTTTGAACTACACATACAAATCGGACCTTCCCATTCTAATCTGCTTCCCGGGTCAAACGGCGCAAAGCAGCTGCGCAGAGACAAGGCCTTTATTTTGAATCGTGAAGAGTCGATAAACGCGACATCCAGCAAAACACGTTTGTATAGTGGGGTTCGATATGTACATATATAGAAACGCTGATTCTGAGTGGCAAGACACGATAAACGCACCCATACAAAGTCAATGCATTGACTGTTTAACAACACTGTCCCCGCTTTTGAAGTAGAATTTCTTTGAAGATTGACAATTCAGGTCTGTAATTCATTAAAATTCACTTCCTGTACATTAAAGAGGTGTACCTTTAAAGCACAAGTTTCATACCACAAAAAAGTAGAATCACAATAATAAATTTTTCAACAAAAAAAGTTTCTTGCCACAAAAAAGGCCGTTATTTACCATTGCTACAGTTAAAGAGGTGTACCTTTAAAGCACAAGTTTCATACCACAAAAAAGTAGAATCACAATAATAAATTTTTCAACAAAAAAAGTTTCTTGCCACAAAAAAGGCCGTTATTTACCATTGCTACAGTTGTAGATCTTTAGAATGCACAAAAAAAAGAGGAAAAAAAAAAGGAAGATCTGAGCTTACAGTGGTCTAGAAATTAGTAAACAGTGCAGAAAAAACATTTACCACGGACAATAGCATGAATTAAAGTGAATTATATACTGAGAACATCATGTACATGTATGCCCTAGCTGGACTAGGGCAATGTTTGCCTCCCAGCTTTAATACGAAGTCCCAATTGAATTTGGAAATCTGTACCTTGCAATGTTAAACCCCCTTTTGTTTCCTTATGAAAGGGACTAAAAACACACAGAGGGAAAGATTTTAACGTAGTCGCTATGTGCCTGATACATTTAACAATTGCACTAGACTCATTTGCATACATACTATGTCTATTACCGTACGTACATGTAATAACAAATAACATAAATAACATTGATGTTTGAAAATTGTATGCAATTTAGATCTAATGGTGCTGCATCAACTATTGAGTGATCAACAATTATTGCCTGTTTTTTTATACTAATGTGTATTGTGATTGAATTTTACTTCTGCGTTACTGAAAGGTTAATCAACTGTGAATTGTTTAGAATTCCGTTGGTACAGTGCAGCTGAAGTGCAAAGTGCTGATTAACTTTTTACAAAATCCAGTGCTCAGGATATTGCCTGTATGTCCATGTACTAGCTACCATGTACCATGTACTTATTGTCTTTTGCCTACATTTTCTTTCATCTGCTGATTCCCATTCTTATTTCCTGGTCAAATTCCACAACCATTCAGGAGCTCTGATTTAAAAACTCAATGATTCCCAGATTTCTCCTCAACTGCATGGATACATTCACTCTTTCACAATCAAGTGGCTGGCTATGTTGTTCTTCCCCATCACATAACTGTGACCCCTTCCCTGACCCCCTCCGCCCCCCCCTTCCCCACAGACCATTGTCACCCCCTCCAATCCCTCACTCTCCTCCAGGGTACAAAGCCCAGGATAATAGTTACCCTTTGTTGCTTACCAAATCCACCTCTTTCCTCTCCACTCTCCCTTTTTTGCCATAAGCCCCGTACAATAGGACCAGCCCGCCACACGCTCTTCACCATCAAAGAAAAGGTATGAGGAGGGTGCTTAGTGTGGAAGAGGTTGTGAATGGGTAACTGTTAAAGAGTGTTAAAACCACTGAGCTATTTCAATTCAATTCATTGATTATTTTCTGAAATAACTGCCACTGCTACCGCACACAGGTGCTGAGATTTGTTGTGCATTCAAGGACCAAGTATTGATCTAAAGTTGGGACAAATTAGGGCTCTTGAACCAGTGCTATGGTATAATGCTTGAAGAAAAGGTGTAGATTTAAGACTATTGACTATGTCTATTGATCAGGCTATTTGCATGTCTATGTTCAATTGTTCATGAGTACATACACTGTACATGTAAGAGTTGAGTTTGATATTTTCAACTTCAAGCTCAGAGAGATCCAGATTTAATGAATTAGAAACAGACATTTGAGGAAATCTTCCACTAAAATATGAAAAAGAGCATCCTTAAATAAAAGTATACTTTTCCCCCACAAAGTTGCTGCTATTCTAGCCAACATTGCATACACTGTACATGTAAGCCTATACATGTGTCGTTTGACAGTAAGTAAAGTGAGTTTTCATCATAGTACATAGAGCACCCACATTTCTGGCATGAGCTATTTTGTAGACAGTAATCGTGGAAGTGTGTACAGGAATTGTTTTAGGATTGAGCACCCAATCAATCCTACTTTCATTGTTTCACCAGCTGTGTTCTCAAGGATCCAAGAATTGAATCAGAAACACAGATGTCATGAAAATAAGGCCTATTACACAGCACACATAATCAATTAGGAGAGAACATGTAGATGTTATATACTGTACAGTTGAAATGGAACCAATACATTTTCCCCTGTTAAAGGTATTATGTCCCATTTGCAGGCCAAAAAAATGAAAGGTTAAATTCCAACGGCATTCGAAAGACAATACTAATTTAGAACTTCCCTAAAGAAAAGGGGGCTTGGAAATGTCTTTAAGTGGGAAAATAACGACTATTAGTTGTCGAATCGACTTAGGAGCTATAGAGCCAGTAAGTAATAGTCTGATTTTTCAGACCATTGTACCGAATGGTCGTACGTTTTATGCAGCGCAAAGATTCAATCAGCTTAATTTGGGCCATTACAAGAAGTGGGTTATTGATGTAGAGAAATGCTCATGTACCCTTTAAAGCTCATGTTATGTATGTTATTACCAAAGATGAAATAAAGCCAGTCAGTCACTCAATAGTGTCTGACAGTGAAGTCTAGCAAGTAAACGGGTTTCCTTGCATAATTTGAATTTTAGGAAACTGCTAACGTTTAAATTTCACAGATTGGACATACATGACATATTCATAATCCCTGCAAAATTCTACAGAATTTGATGTTGGCTGCAAAAGGGACATAGTATCTTTAAAGGTAGTGTATCCCTTTTACAGCCAACAACAAATTCTGTATAACTTTGCAGGAATTATGAATATGTCACATATGTCCTATCTGTGAAATTTAAACGTTAGCAGTGTCCTAGTATTCAAATTATGCAAGGAAACCCGTTTACTTTCTAGACTTCACTGTCAGACACTATTGAGTGACTGATCGGCTTCTTTTTTTCTTTGGTAATAACATACATAAAATGAGCTGAAAGGGTACATGAGCATTTGTCTACATCAATAACCCACTTCTTGTAATGGCCAAAATTAAACTGATTGAATCTTTGCACAGCAGAAAACGTACGACCATTCGGTACAAGGGTCTGAAAATCAGACTATTTAATTAGACTAGTGTGCTCGCTTAATCCGATTCGACAACTAGCGGTCGTTATTTTTCCAAAGAAAGACCTTTTCAAGCCCTTTTGTTTTTGAGGGAAGTTCTACATTCGTATTATCTTTCAAATGCCGTTGGAATTTAACCTTTTCATTTTTTTGGCCTGCAAATGGGATAACGTACCTTTAAGGCTCGTTCAGATTTGGCCCGGTAAACCGCCACTTTTTTATGTGTAAATTAATGACATCTGCGCGCAACAAAGGTCCTGCATGTAGTACATTCTTTACTGAGCTCTATGTTATAAGGTGGGAAATGTAAAGTTTTTACACTTTACCTCATCTTTAAAAAACACACTAGGGGTTTGCCGCATCATATTTGAATGAGGCTTTAGGTTTGAAGCTATTTGCTGCTACTTTCTTTCCAAAAAGAATCAAATTTGTGTTTTTAGCACAATATTATCAATGTGTCATGGTATGTGTAGTTTTCATTATATTGTAGAGTTCATCCTCTTTATAATAAAAAAAACAAAGTAATTTTAAAGGAATATGTGACAATACAGTTATAAATAAAATTAGTATAAATATAAATCATAAATCATAGCGTTTGTTGAGAGCCAGCATGGCGTTGACTTTAGGACAAAGGCAATAATGCCCTTCTGGCTCCCAACAGATGATATTATCTGTTTGGAGGCAGGAGGACATTAATTTAGAGGGAACCAAAACCTTCATCCTAAGTTACCTTTATTGTAAAGTTTAAATGATTTGAATAAGATTAGTGAAAAATTGAACAAAATCAGGCAAGGTATAAGGAAGTTAAAGCTTTTTGAAATAACTTGTCACCAGAGGCGATATTTAATTTGATGACATCATTTATGGACAACTCTCCATGCCTTCTGATCATGGAATTTCACAATTCTTTCATTTTCTTCGTATTCATTCGTGTTCAATATCAGACTTCATAAAATGTGAAGTAGAATATCATTCTGCATTCTATATCTTGTTTTCAGGGGAATGGATTATCTCAATCACAAGAAAGAAGGAAAAACATGAAATTTGAAATACAAAATGCATGGACATTTGTCCATATATGATGTCACCATATCGAATATCGCCCTCTTGTGACAAGTTATATCAAAAAGCTTTAACTTCATTATTCCTTGCCCGATTTTGTTCAAATTTTCACTAATTTTTCAAATATCTTAAACTTTACAATAAAAGTAACTTGGTATGACTGTTTTGGTTCCCTTCAATATCATTTTCCATATAGTTAGCATTCTTCTGGCTCTGAATAGATGATATATTGTTGAAATTATTTTTCATGTGTACAAAGTTCTCAAAAGAGTGTTTAAACATAGAATGAACATCTGGCTCTGAACAGGTAATACCATTTTTTGTCTTCAGAATGATATCATTTCATTTTGATACACCCTGCTCTCATGAATTTGACTCTTTTGGCACAGGGTTGTATGGTGCCCAACTACTACATGTAACCATTGATATAGAGTGTGACTCCCATATGTTTTTCTTGAGAATATTATCACTTGATTGTGATATGCCTTCCTCTAGCAGCTGATCCATCACATCCAGTGTTACCATGGTAAATTATAAATTTGCATTTATAAAAGAAATGAACTTGCATACAAACAACCTGCAAAGGGACAGTACATTGACTAGTACATGCACATGTATGTACACATATAACTCTGTATGAACTCTCATTCCAAGTTTTATTCTGTGGTATAAGTTGATGAAATAACTGTAAATTCTAAAATCATTTGGTCAGTAATGTTCATCTTTCTGGTTTTTCAGAGTTGATATTATTGGCCTTCCTGTATCAGTATTCAGTATCCACTATTCCCTTTGAACTTTGAAGGCATATTTCCTCCTCATCATTGATGTTCTTAGAAAACACTTTTGAAAGGGAAATCCAAAAGCTGAAAGCAGATTGCACAGTGAAAGTTTGAACGAAATTGGACAAAAAAGAGGAAAGTTATGAATTTTTAAAAGTTGTCATTGCTATGTAGTACGTATGGGCACTTCAAATTGGCTGAATTGTCAGTTTTTATGTCACAACTGTGGCTCAAAAGAACATTGACATGCATTTCCATCCATCCTTTGTCAAACTCGTTTTTCTTGTAATATACCTCTCACGGTTGTCTAAACCCAGATGTATCACTGTCCCTCCTCCTTCAGGTAAAACTAGCTATGTTTACATGGCACCCTCGTAGCTTTAAACTTCATGTTATGAAAACCTCAGTTTTAGACAATTACCCCCTAACAACGATGTGGGCTCATGCAGTACTGACACAACAAATGCTTGAGGTTTTAACTATGAGATGAGCCGGCAATCATTGAGATCAAAATTAAGTAGCTGTGAAACCTCAAAGTTAATTGTGACCGCATGACATAACTTTGAGTCTCAAAGCTCAATTTTTTTGTGCTTACCAAAAGATCGCTCATGGTTTAAAAACTTTGCGTAAACTCCCAAGTTTCTGAAGCCACAAGCGCATCTGCACAGTTCTTACTTATGAGATAAACTCAAAGCTTAAAACCATGAGCATCAAATTTGGGGGACTGTCATGTGAACCTAGCTACTCACTTTAGTTTCCACTCCCCGCATCACATCAGCTTTCAGCTGTCTACACAGCAATATTAAATAGCCACTTACATGTATACTTGCTTTCTACAAGTCTTCCCTCGCTACAATGCATGTACAGCATACTGCTAATTTTTGTTTTAAAATATATTTGTTGTGACTTACATACATGTACAAGGTGTTTCTTGGTAGAAGAGGGAAATGTAATATTTCTATGATAACATTTGGGCTGCTCAGATATATTATTTCCCCTTTAATATCAACTTGGAGTTGGAGATAAACCTGTGATTGAACTCACACAAATATTGTAAGCAACAGCAACGAGTGAACAAAGGTTTTGAAGACTAGAAATAGAAATGAAAGAACAAACAATAGTCAGGTATAAAAAAATAAATTATAATATTTATAGGTTATGATATTAGGTATTAAAAGGAAGTTAGTTTCACATCCCAGCCTAGTTTCTTTTCCAGCCAGCCTCCTACATATATCTTTGAGTAATGAATATTAGTATGTTTGAAAATGAGATACAGAGTAGGTTGGGAACATCTAGACAATGATATTAAATATGATTATCAATAGTATACAATTTAAACTTGTTTTGAGTCTTTTAAGTTTGTTTTGCCCATGCATGTACATTTACATATATATGTGTATGTATGTGTGTGTGTGTTGGGGGTGGTATTAAATATCAAATAACATATCCTCTTTGAAAATGCAGACAAGAAACTTGGATCAAACTTTAAAGGCCTAAAACAGGAAAACAAGATTTCTCATGCATTTGGAAAATGTAATGGAACATTCTGAATAGAACAAAGGATTATACCACTGACGATACTCCCATACTCAGTTGTGAACCTGTGCAGTTTTAGTGCATTTGAAGTGAATAATTGGCTTACCGTATCTGGTTTCAATAACTTGTCAACACATTACCTGATAACACTTATCTTATCATCAAGTACTTAAGAAGTGATAAAGATGTAGACAAAGATATAATGTACAGTGTACAGGCAAACAGTAGTGGTTTTTACTAACAGGTGTGGACAGTATTGTTTGCATACAGTATGTACAGTATGTACAGTTATAAATGGAAAGTAAACAAAAGCTATTTATAACATGGCATAGATACTATGTGACATCGGTCAAAGAGTGTCTAGTATTGAGTAGTTTCTTCTAAAGTAAAAACGATAAATTAATCTTGAAATTTGCTGTTCTATCCAGATAATATAAATAAATACTCCAAACATGTATTCTGTAAGCTGTCCAGAAGTCGGAAGTAGATTTGGAAAGTTTGCAATTGTGTTGAAAATAGTATTTTGTGCAATATTAAAAATTTCATATATCTCAGGTCATTGCAATTATCTCTAAATTGTAATGTCTTTGTACTATGACATCCTTTTCATCAACTCAATCATACAGATCAAATAGAATTAATCAGAAAGGATTGCCCTTGAAAACGACTTCTGAAGTCGAAAAAAAGAAGGAAAACCAACATAAAAGTTCAAAACATTGTTTACTAAAACTATGTAATCTAGTGCTACTATACTAGCTTGATATTCCTGTCTTCATATGCTCATTAACCGCACCAAATTTTATTTTTTTGAACCATATTTTGGCAGGTGTCATTTATTTAGAATCTTGCTTTAGTTTGAATCTATGAAATTTTTATTTGCCTCCATTACCAGAACGGAAGATGTTACACATTTTATATGCCATCAAGATCAGTACTTAAGTTTTCTTTAGGAATACCCCAAATGTTTGTGTGTTTTTTTGCATCACAGAAAAGAGTTCCTGTACAAGTGGTAAAAGTCCATAAATTATTCGCAGGCATCAATTTGTTCCTCCTTCAGCAAGTTGATTTTGGTTTGTTTTAGAAGAGTATCAGCATAAACATTACAGTACAGTGCAATGAAATGATGCAGCTGGTGATAAGACAAGATCAATGCACCTTGGCCCAGCACGTGAAGGTCATTGACCTCTGACAGGTGTGCAAACGCAATCTCATATATACTGTTGATGTGCATATTGTTGAATGTACTGTATGATGTACTGTATTTCTGGGTTAGAATTCAATTCAATACCTATCTATGAAACAAATATGAGTATTTTACTTCAGTTTTCAACTTGGGTGAAATACTGAGCCAACTTTGGTATTCAGTTGAAGCTTTTGGCTAAATATTTTACCCTGAGTTTAGGACAGCTCCCTGGAGGCTTAAAGACCCTGTCGGAAGTGAAAAATGAAATAGATGAATTATATACATATATCGAAAGAAAGCTTACAAGCCATAATATTACAATAATACCAATTATAGGCCTATGCTACTTTAGGGCCTGTCAGATGAGTAACAGCTCTCTGAAAACTTGAAATCTAAAGCTTTGAAAATCGGGAGTTGTCGAGCTAAAAACTATAGCTATCGAATTGATGACATCATCATATGTGGAGTATGTATATTCACAATGACTTTGCATTAATTAAGCACAGCTCATTGCCTCAGCTATATAGGAGAGCCGATCGGGTGCTCATATTATGTCGTCACTGCAACTGCGGCAAATTTGACCCCTGTTGACCTGTAATCTGGAGAGGTGCGGAAAATAAGGTTTTAATTCGCTTTTGTGCAATACTGAAAGGGAAAATATTTTGAATTCCTTTATATTTGTATTCTATGTTCATTTAGCTTTCCATTGATAAAAAGTTGTATTTTCATCGGATAGGGTCTTTAAGCCAATTATTTTGGAGGCCTTAATGGCAAGTACTGTATATGTGGTTTTCATACGCAGACATTTTAAGCTGCACACAATCATATTAGCGCGCCTTTAATGCAAAGTGTTAATTGCGCATTTTTTTGGATTGAATACATGAATAGTATGTGAAGTCACAATGCTTATTATCAAGTATTTTGCCTTAAAGTCAGCTTGCTAATGTAAAATGCTGACTTAATCCATGTTCTGGATTGAATATGGCCCTAGATTATGTTTTTTTCTTCTTGTGTTTGTGATTTTTTTTAAAAACATGAATTGAATAATACAGTATGATATAAAGAGAGAGATGGATTAGAGAGAGAGAGAGAGAGAGAGAGAAGTTGATACAGAATCAGACGAGTATGATTTACTTAATGGTCTGTATTGGTTAATGTCACACACGTGAAAGATTTATAGCAGGGCTCGCCACTAACAGGCACCTAGGACACATGGGCACCCGAAATCTAAGTCCGGACCCCCCTGCCACCCTCTCTCTCTCCCTCCTTCCTTATGTCTTCCACCCCTCTCTTTTCCTCCACCCCTGTCTCTAGTCTTGTATTCACTCCTTGTAAGGCTTGTATCCCATTCCATTTGCCCACTTCATGTCTCAAACCCCTTCAGATCAACGCTACCATTTTGGGAAGTTTCAAATATTGGGAGCAAAAATAATGCCAGATTCAAAACAGGAAAGGATCTCCACTCTGTGCTTGAACTTTAGGGGCATACCAACCATCACAGAAAATATAGCTTCATGAAATGATAAACTGTTTGAATTAAACATTAATTTCCAATGTACCATACCCGTGTTTCTTAGCAATTGGAATGCTATTTTCTCATGATTATTCCGAGCGGTGCTGATATCGTCGTTGATGTTGGATCGTTGACTCTATTCCATGTTCGAGTGCGCTCGTATCCTGCCTCTTCAAGTGGCCCCTCGCTCGCTTGTCTTGAGATATTGACAGTCCACCAATAGAACCAACTCACGGAAGCCTTCCTGTATACAAGGCTTGGCTCAGACTGAATACCCTAATTAAAGGGACAAGTTGGTTGATATATAATTCCAAGGGAAAATGAAAGTACATGTAGTTGAATTTTCTATCTTAAAATGCTTGATAAAAACATATTCGAAAGTTTTATGCATGTTTATATAAACAAATGGAGGGGGGGGGGGCAACATGTTCCCCCAACCAAAACATAAATAAATAGGAAGGTAAATAAATTAAAGAAAGAGAAAGAAAGATACTCTATATCTTAGTTCTCTGTATCCACCATATATAAAATATACTTATTCTTAAATCATATTTTCTAAAGGAAATGTTTTATTAGACATGTCATTTGTTTTATTTTGTTTTGTTTTTGTTCCCTTGGGGGGGGGGGAGGATGACTTGGGAGGGGGTATGTCTTGTTCTTAACATCTTTTTGGATTGATTTTACATCATAACTCCCAAAATAATAAATATTCCTTTCAGTAATCACAGAACCCAAGATGCAGTCAAATTGTTTCTCAAGTACAAGCTCTTTTCAAGGCATCCAAAAGTTTAATGTTAGCAGTTTCCAGTGAAAAATAAGGGATTTCCATCACACTTAGTCCCAATTTAAATGCATTATATGTATCAGATGTCACTGTGGCACTGTCATTGCTTCAAGCTCAAGTTCTACAACCTTGGCCTTGTACATGTATGTGTCTAGTTCATGTTGTGTCACTCTCTTGTTAGAGCCCCTGTACTCCGATGTACATATATATGTACCGTATGTGTTCATTTGTGATCAATTGAGAAATGTAAATTTTATATGGTACATGGATGTTAGACATTTCATTTTTCCTGCATATTGTAAAACCATAAATTTTCACAACATGAAACTTTGATTAATTTATTTAAGGGCAAATATTGAATGTTGTGATTTATTTATATTAAGGCATGAAACTAATTTATACTTGCTGAATTTGCAGAAATGTTTGGTTTTGCTTGAGGCACTATAGGATTGATATGAGATTACAGGAACAATGTGCATATTATGTTCAAGTATAAAACGAGCAATGCTTTTCAATTTCTTTATCATAGAACAAAGGACTGACTTAAGTTACTGGGAAAGCAAAGTAACTTTCTAAAGGTATTTTCTAAACATTACCTAATAATTCATACATTATAAAGTAAAGAGTTGTCTATTCAAAGCTCTTTAGCAATATCACACTAATTCTTATTCTTGAAGGCGCACTATCGTTGACAGTGCACATTACAAACGGTCATAGATTACAGCCCACATCGAGGATGGTCCGCGACATCAACGATATCAGCATCGCCGTTAAGCCAAGCGAGCAGAGAAAGAGAAATGGGGATCACGAGCACCCTACACAAAGTGCAGTATCAGCTGTATTTAATTACGACATACCTAGAGGGTTTGTGCAATTCCATTTTGTAGGGTGTATATCAAAGGTGGACAACAGTGGCATTGGAATGAAGGGGTTCTCAGAGTCGGATCTCATAAGACCAAGCATCAACACCCCTTCCGCAAATTGCAAAATCTTTTAAAGGGAATGGTCTCTCGGGATCACAGGCAAAAATGGAATATAAAAAAATATGTTCAAGACAGCAATATTTTGTTTATGCGTGTCTTATAAATGTATGCTGTGAATTTGATAATGAGAGTTTACATGTATGTATAAAGTGGTTTATTTTTCGTTGAAAATGTATCTTTTGGAATCTTTTGTAGTTTTTAATTTTGTAGGTCAAGTCTACTCTCATACTACACATATACATGTACATGTAGTTTTCATGTTGTTTGCTCAGAGCCAGAAGGGCAATAGCTCTATATAAAATTGTGCGAGTTCATGCCCTTCTGGCTCTTAATAAAGGATACTGTAAGACTTGATGTTATTTTAAATATTATTTTGAATTTTTGAATGTAAGATGAGATATTTTCCATGTCCACGCTACATTTATCACGTGACTTATTTAAAGAGTGTTGCAATAGTTTGAGGTGACAGCCTCATACAATTATCCTATTGGGGACAGACAAATATATTTTTAGATTTATTATGTATAGAGACATTGGACATGAAACCTTGAGACAGATCATCTGAAAAAAAATATATAAGCACTTACAAAAAAAAGTATATCATACAAATATACTGTATATGCACAGTTTTCATTGCTATACGGTACCTCTCTTTTGAACTGGAAATCATTAAACCTGTGCAGAGATCGTCTGTACAAACACGTTTCTTAAATTATCTATAGGGGCATATACATGCTTGTATGTGTATTTTACTATTAAAATGATGAAGAGTCAAGGATTATATGTAGTCTCTTGGGATGCCAGAAGAGCTTCAATCTGTGTAATAATGTATTATGAGTTAATACTATTCTGGCATTCAGTAGACAATGTTTTGAATGTTTCCTAGGGCTTACCCTTCTGGATCTACTCATCACTGATGGGACTTCACTTCACACTTCACTAATAAGGCTATTAAAAAAGTGAGAACAACAAACAGTCACATAAGACTACAGGCCTGTAGACACCAATCCTCTTGACTCTGTTTAATAAATGGCTTTTTCAGACTACAGGAAACTTTGTATAGAGAACCGTTGTATAAAGAATCATTGTATAAAGAAACGTATAAAGAACCGTCGTATAAAGAAGCATCGTATAAAGAAACGTATAAAGAACCGTCGTATGAAGAACCAGCTTATAAAGAATCATTGTATAATGTAAGGAGCGTACAGATTAAAAAACAAGACCATATGAAGAAACATTGTATCAAGAAACATATAGAGAAACGTATAAAGAACTGTCATATAAATAATCATTGTATAACGAAAGGAGCGTACAGATTAAAAAACAACACCATATGAAGAAACATTGTATCAAGAAACATTATAAAGAAACGTATAAAGAACTGTCGTATGAAGAACCATCTTATAAAGAATCGTTGTATAATGTAAGGAGCGTACAGATTCGAAAACAACACCATATGAAGAAACATTGTATTAAGAAACATTATATAAAGAAACGTATAAAGAACTGTCATATAAAGAATCATCATTAGAAAACAACATTGTGTTAAGAAACAAATTTTGAAGAGGTCAGTTGACACGACAGCTGGCCAATCATCAGGGCACGCTCACAATAACGCCACACAGTTATACGATTTTCGTACTATACTACGGTCAGACTAGAACAGGATACTGATTCTTTGATTTTTAGTTCAAAAACGATGCTCAAGCAGGCAGGCTATGAAAAGATATTGTATGATAGACAAACGTGACAAAAGTGTTAGTAGGAATGAGGCCTATATATGTTCATTACACTCTAAAATGAGAATACAACTCCATGATGAGCCTACAGCCTACAACCCTATCAAACAAGGGGCCCTGTCAAAACGAATTTCTGTGGTGGGGTTGTAAATGCATAAAATCACCATACAGAATAGCCATGTCTACTCTGCTTTAGAAGTAATATTTATATAATATTGGATGGCTTTGAGTGTGATACAAGAATATATTGCTCGAGCTATGACAATATTGGATGAGTCGAAGACGAGTACCATATTGTCATAGCAAGAGCAATATATTCTTGTATCACACGCCCATATAATACAGTGTATTATTATTATTATCTATATCAGGCTGACTGGCGAAATAACAAATTTGACTTACCTTGGTAAATATGGCTTTGTTTTCGTGTGATATCGATATCGATAGTTGAAGTTCCCGGATGACTGAGCAATACGAAAACAATATTGATCAGCCACCCGGTTACTGCACTAAAGATAACAAATACACAGATTTATTGTACCACTTGGAAGCCGTATATAGATAATAATTTAATATATTGTCTTAATGTGTCAAAACCAGCATTGCTTCGTCTGCCAGCCAATACACTTTGTCCAATTAATCACTTTGCATACTTGATAACTCCCTTTAAACACACTTAATTATGAATCTCTGAGTAAGAGACAAGCCATGTATTCCTAATGGAATTAATGGACATTTTCTACCACTTTTTTTTCTTCATCATCATCATCATCATCATCGTCACCCGACCAAGATGTCTTCATTCTGCAGTGTGATCCAGAGGGAGGGTGAACATCAAAATTCTCACAGATTAAAACGGGCCCTTCGCCTTGCATGTTTCTGATTCCCCTTCGTTCGTTCGTGACACGCATTAAGTCAGCTATCATGACTACAGTACTCGATGCATCATGGGCTAGCTCTGCTATACCATCATATTGGTGGTGCACCAATTCATGAATATTGCATTTTAATACGTCCATCAGAGTCACCCCGATGCCACCGAAGCGAAAGGAGCAAAGTAAAAGAAATGCATAACTGATGATGTGCATTGTCTCTCTGTTAAACTAAGATGAGTGGCGTGGTAGATTTACTAATGGGAGCTTTTAGATTGGTTCTCCCCTGTTCTTCCTAGGATTGCCCAGGATAAGTCTGCTTCATACCTTCCAGCTGATGGAAAGGATTTTTCTAAAGAACGGATACTTTCATTTTTGATCCTTTTCAAAGTATATATGTTTTAAAAGTGCAAAAGACAGGGTGACATTTCTACTAAGCATTTTAATACAAAGTCAAAGCTACGGAGGCCAAAATAAAGACCTTTTCTGTGAAACAACAGCTGAAATATCAGCTAAGTAATGCCTATGGTTTTGATAGATATGAACCTTTACATTTCTTGATGGTCCTGAAGAGATGTTAGAAAAATCCTAAGTGTTTTCATATCTATGTTCATAATATGGCCAGTAGGAAATACTGTTTATTGTCTGCATGCCCTTTTGAAATAATGATTGCACTCTTTCATTTTTTAGTGTGCTTGAAAACCAAACATAATTTTTGCATGGTTGATATATTTCTTAATTCTTATGTAGTCAATGATGTTTTTAGGGGATGAAATAAATATATGATCAAGAATGATGATTCATTTATTTAGAAGCTCGTTTGCACACATAAATGCCATAAAGCAAATTTCTGATAACTCTCTTCTAATGTCTTGACTGCTCTGGTAATGGTAATGGTAACAGTTTTATTGAAAATTAATTTGCAGCCAGATGGCTGAATTGCAGAATTAAGTACATTGTGTAAAAACATAAATAATTATACAAACATAAATAAACTACAGTTAAATTATCCAGCAAATTGATAACACACAGTGATGCACATTAAACTACTCTATGTACATTAAACTATTTCCAATAAACGTGACAAGGATTTTTTTCTCATTATTGACTAATAAAAAGAGAAAATGGATTGCAACTACCTAATTGGAGTGCTTTCATAACAAATACTCACATATTTTTGAAATCACAGGAATGTTAATACTAGCGACTCTTGCTTAATGCAAAGGTATAAGTTGTGTTTAGCAATCGCTTATGCCCTTCTGTCAGCCACCCGACGAGGTATCTTCTTGGCCTGAAAAACCAAGGGAGTCGTCATGCCATCTTGCCAGAGGGAACCCATTCACATTAATGAGCACATCTTTTCTAGGTTACCAAGGTTGGCCTTCTCATTTGAAGAATATTTGACACATCGTCAAAGCCTAATTGCATCGCTTGGATTGGAGAGCTTTCTCCTGTAATAAAGTAGATACAGGAATGGAACTTGAATAGAGCATAGTGGAAAAAAATGTAAAAAATGAATAACGGTATGGTGAAAAGAGCTCAACTACCAAATATATTAGAATGGAATCTCCCTTGTCCTGTAGATATTAAAAAAAGAGCTTCCACATACAAAAAAGATTGTTTTAAAATGATCAAAAAATTGTAAACATCCAATTTAGATTGAGTTATTGTACATCATATTACAAAAGTGTGTGATGCTGTTCGATCTTGCTATTTCTCCCACAGTCTTGTCATAAGCTGTGGGGCAATAAATAGGGTGTTTGACTCTCCAATCAAAAGAAAATGCCCCTAAATGGTGTCAAAATATGGTGAAAATGCTAGAAAAGGCCCCTTTCAAAATCCTAGCTAAGAGCAGCATTTTTAGATAATCTCTCCTGATGTATAAATAAAAATCATGTTTACGTGTATATTCAAGTTCGTGAACTGAAGTAGTTGTAGATATGGCCATGGGCACCGAATGCAGAGAATTCTCAGGTGATCGCATCCGGTTTTCAGTCAGCGACAGACAGCAGACATATCATGATGAGTGTCTCTCCTTCCACCATCTATCTTTCTCATCTCTAAAGGCCCACTTCACACTAGATACCTAAATAATTTGAGAGTTTAGTGTAAGCTAGGGGCAGCATACATGTCTTGATGAATGTTTAATGTCACCCCTTCTCCTTCAAAGGTTCATTCACACTAGAGAGGTCTAATCGTGTGAGACTTCAAGATTTAAGATTTATTTTGTTCAATACTCACAACCTTACTGCTGAATTGTTACTGAATAAAACAGATCCAGGTAAAATACAATGTTAGAAAAAAGTGTACAAAATTGCAAATTTAAAATGACAATTGGAATTAATCTAGGAATCTTGCTTTTAGGAGAAGCAGACATTGGATTAATAGTGTCTCCCTTCACTATCTGCATGTATATCTCTCATATTTAAAGGCTCATTCACACAATAAGGGGCCTAATGTTGTGAGCTTTCAGTTTCCTGTTTTTAGGGGTGACGGACATATGATGAAAAGCATCATCTACAGTAACTTCTCTAAACGTTCATTCACACTAGAGGGCCGTAATAATTTCAGGATCCAGTATAGGGGCAGCAGAGATATATCTTAATGAGTGTTATTCTCTTCACCAATTCTTCTTCAAGGGCATATTTACACAAGAAGCCTCAGATACTCTTTTCACACTTGTTTTGCTTAACCCCGTACTTTGCTTAGCCCCGTACTATCCTTAACCCCGGACTAACTTTTTTGGCTTTTCACACACGCTTATTTAGTCCTGTACTAAGCGCCTATCCCGGAACAAGAAAATTCATGCTGTTCTCACTGCAATTCGTTAGCCCCGTACTAGCTGTATAGCGTGAATATCAATTAATTCGCTCCATTGCGTAGTACCGGACTATTTTTCGTTTCTGTTCTCATTCACTTGCTTGGCACCGCAATTGCGGAGTTAGCACCACAATTGCGGGGTTAGCCCTGCTATTTTGCAGGGCCAGCTAACCCCGTACTATAGGTGGGGCTAGCCCACTTTGGTAAATGCAAGTCTGAACGGAAAGTGGAATAGGCTTAACCCCGGACTATAGGTGGGGCTAAGACCCCCCTTTAACCCCACCTATAGTACGGGGTTAAGCAAAATTTTGCCAGTGTGAAAAGCATAAGAGTAGTTCATAGGGGCAACATGCAGACATATCATGTCAAGTGTCTTTCAACACCATCCAGCACATTTCTCTCCCATCTTCAAAGGTCCATTTGACACTAGAAGCATAATCATATCTACGTCTAGTGTATAGGGCACAGACATCATCATCAAATGTGTCTGCTTCCGGCCTCCACCCCCTCCCCCTCTCTCTCTCACCTTCCTAGTTGGTCTATCTGTATCATTAATAGAGCCCTGTGACAGAGAAATGCTACTCATTCAGAGAAATGCTATTCATTCAGAGAGAGAGAAATAATATTTTAATGTAGATTGTCTCTGACCAATAAGCTTGCATGGCATCAGTTGAAGGAACCGGATATTCTCATCTTTTGCTGTAGGCCTATATACTGTATATACATGTACATGTACTGTCATCAGTGGATGTAAATTCCTTTTTTTTAATTCTTCTAAAAAAAATGGGTTTGAAGTTCTTTGGTCATCTATCATTTTGAGCTGACCAATTATATATTCTCCCATGGCTTGATACCAAAATTCAATCCATTTTCAGAATGGATACTCTGAAACTAGTAACTCCGTTTTGGTTGCAGACACCATATGGCTTTTCTAGACCAGCGTCGTCTACCACCGGTTGGAAGGGAACCAATCTCTACCCTGCTGGGTGGTGCTTGCTTGTTACCCTCCTTGACCTTGGTGGGTTTGGTTTCTGCACCTATCAAGTTACCCCTTCAACCAGATAATGAGGCGCTCCTACCACCACCATCGACCCCCTCTGTATCCCCCATTCATACTACTGGAATTCATTGTAAGGCTGTACGAAAACCGTGTAAAACCCGTGTAAAACCGAAAACCGTGTAGAATAAGTAATTAATTTTTTCTAGTCTGAATGGGGTATCATGGAATGTGGTATAACAAACACCGATTAGCGAAACTCATGTTTGATTGTTTGATTTGATGTTTGATTGTTCCGAACAAACGAAAACACAACAAAAATCAGAATGTTGTATCGTACAGAAACAGCACAAGTGGCTCGACATCTTGAGCGTACACTGATGATTGACCAGCTAGCTGTCGTGTCAACGGACCTCTTCAAAACTATCTTCTTTATGGTGTTGTTATCCAGTGTGTATTCCCCTTTTTGTCATATGATGATTCTTTATATGATGCTTCCCCATACAAATTTTGTATAAGTTTCCTCTCGTCTGAACAGCTTACATTACAGTGCCTTGTTGTACAGTGAGTGGTCTTCAAGTTCAGGATTGGAAAGGCTACCTACCCCTATGTCAAGTAGTATATAGGTCCTACTTGCTTTCATTCCAGGAAATATCCATATCCATATCCAGAATATATCCATATCCATATCCAGAATACATCCATATTTAAAAAAGATAATGATGTGGATATATACATTTCAAATGTTTATCATTTGAAAGATATATTATATGACCAATCATTTGAAGGACTTTGAAGATAATTGACCTACATGTACAGCATTAATTTTGAAAAAATATATATCAACTGCTGGTTGACTTTGCAAGATTTTTCTCATTCCTTTTTTACACTGCCTCGCATTAAACATTGAGGGCTCTATATTCCTTGTGCGTTATACGCCGTTTTCGGCATATTTACCTGTGCTCAGATGTTGTGTCTGATTGCTAGTACTTTGAGAATGTAACGTCTATAGTGGCTGAACTATGGTAATGAAGGAAGCAGAGTTCAGGCTTGTGTATGAATGACCGACCGTGATACAGGGCATGAGACTTGTGTGATGTGATGACCTACTTGTTGGCTATCCTCAAGGTGGCATCAACTGTTATGAGTCAAAAGTTGGTAGTTTTTTCGCATGTAACCTCATCATGCAAGTGCTAAACCAGACTAAACAATAATAATTGATAGAAACAAGACACAGCATCTGATTTCTATTTATTAATCACCTATTCTTCAACACTTTCAATTAGAGCTCGTTTATAGTTTTGGTAGCAAAAAGAAAATTAGCATTAAACATGTTAAATACCGGGTACAGTTTCTAAATATAGTTCCACGGTTTCACATTGTTCTGCTTGTATCATAAGGTACATTTGCAAGATAATTTAATATTCCATCTTTGATTTCCTATGAATTTTAGTGTAAATATCTGCAAGGACCGTATCGATCACGGCTATATATATACCCTACCTATGGTAGGACCCCTTCACCCCGACAGCTTTCCGCACTGCAATTTCAGCGGTTCATTATGAGATAGTGTATTTGTTGCATACACACAACTTTTATAGGTTTTATAGGTCTGTAGTACACATTGAAGTTGCTAAAATATATGTCCCAGGCCAGTTATATAACTAATTTGTTGCATCACCTTTGTCTAATATTTCACTTGAGGAAGAACAACTTTACAGCTTCTTTAGTATTACTAGTATCTTGCTATTTATCATTTAATAGCAAAGAAACCTGACAAACAGTTTTTGAGGGCTTACCAAACACTATACATTACCTTTAATTGTATTTGTAGTTTTGTTACCCTCTTCAAACATTTCAAGGACTTATAGGTGTCATGAAGCTGCGATTGGTGAGGATAATTACTGAATTCAAAACCAAAACATTGTAGGTGTGTATTAAGAAGGTGAATTACTAGTAGGCAGAGGTCAGATGGCTTTAATGGAGATATAGTTTCAGTCTGTGGTTTGTACTTTGTATAGATTTCAGAATTTCTTGGCATTTTTAGTAAGGTATTTAATCATCAAGATTGTTTGGGACAGATCGTGTGCATGTCTAGGGGTGCGTTCAAGCGATTTTTCGAAGCTAGAATCACAAACATGAATCTCAATTCAAAACGCCGATACAAAACACGGTTACTGCGGGAGATCGTTCAAGCGATTTTCCATCAATGCTGATTCTCGCTCATTTCAAGCCCACCCAGGAAGAATAGAAATAGGTAGCGATAATATATATAATAGATAATGACGTCATAGAATCATGATTGAGATCTCCATTCGTTCAAGCGAATTTTAGCGACCGTGACTCTGCAGAATCATGATACAAAACGCATCTTTTTCAGCGTTTCATGTTTGTGTTTTTAAACATGTTTATTTTTACGACCAACAAAAAATCGCTTGAACGCATCCGTGTTTTAAACTAAACGTCTTTGAAAACCGTGATTCTAGGGTAAAAAAGTGTTGATTGAACGCACCCCTAGACAAATAAAACTATTTTATGTTTTGTGTGATGATTCTGTTGCTGTATGATCATTTAAAGACGACAAGATTGGATGAATGGAGCTAATGATATTGAATAGACCGATTTACTAACATATTCAAATTTATGGATATTTCTTTCCTGGTGACCTAGTGACGAGTTATTCCATTGACCTGTTATTAATTAATGAACTACAATACTTGGAATCCAGTCTGCATACATTACTTGTTGCTATGTCAGACAAGCCTTGGGCAAGCTTTCATGTTGTCAAGAACAACCTTTGTTTAAAAAGTATGCATACAATTTGAATATGTTAGTAATGTGGTCTATTCCTTTGCAACCACTCTTTGGTTAAGATTATATCTTTCCTGTCAGATCTACAGTATTGGAATAAAATTATTACCATTCCTGTTAACAACCACATTTCCCTTTATACATGTACAAGTGTAAGCATTGATATTTTTTCCCTTTTTTATTAGAACTCTCAGAAATGTATTGTGTACATTCTTAAACAGATTGATAAACAATTTCAGCTACATTGGTGACTGTGCCCAGCGAAAGGTTTATAATTTTGTATACCCCCTTCCTCAGAGAAAATGATGTAACTAACTAGTCCCCCACTCCAGAAAATTAAACACTGACTTCATACATTGTTCATTCTTTTAGAATCAATCCAAAATGAATCATTTGATGTTATGTTAACAGTGTTTAATATCTGGATACAGATGAGGTTATAAAGGTCTTGACTCTTAATCTTTCAAATATAATCAAATTATCATGTTCATTGGAAAAGTAATTTGTTAGCCTGTACAGTCATGGTGTATTACATCACGTAAAGGGATTTAGCGGTGCAGCTGCTAGTGTAATTTATTTAGTGAAAATGTTTAATTCAGAGAGTGCAGACTTGAATAAACCATTTCTTAGGCTCAAGTTGCTTGCCTCCGTATGTTTCTGGGAGAGTAAAATTTGTGGCTATAGACCGTGATGTTCAGAAACTGAATTGGTATACCTCAGTTTCACTGCCAACCATTCCTATATGTTAGATTGCACGTTCGTGTACATATCACAAAATGTTGAGTGTCACGTGATAGCTTCTTAACCAATAGGATGCTCTCTAACAAATACCCTATTTCATATCACTGTATGTTGCTTGGCCTTGGTATAAGGGTATAGTGTGTACTACATTGTGCTTTATCATCCTGACCTATGAGAGCCAGAAGGACTATATTTAAACTCATTAAAAGTATACATGTATGTATCAACGCCCTTTTGAGTATTAACAGATGATATTTTAGTAGATAGGGATGCTAAAATCCTCAATATCAGTCACTCGATGGTAGCCAGTAAGATTTCTCTTCCATTTTGAAGACGAAATTGTTGAGATATTATATCCTAAATTTCAAAAATGGTAAAGCGGTTAATGTTATACATGTACATTATATATATCAACCAGTCTGTTTTATTAAATATAATTGTGTGAAAAAAAGAAGAATATAGTGGTGCATTATAATAATTGAAGAAAAAAAATCAAAGCAAAGGAAAGGAATTGAAATTGCCATCAAAAATGTAATTCAATTATGAGTACCGGTACACTTCCTGAAACGTGAAGCAATCACAGAAATTACATTTGAAATGCAAACACAATTTGTGTAGAGGCAGTTATGTCTCTGGTATTTGAATCACTTTTAAAATATATATAAAAAAGCCCTACATGCCCTTTTTCAAAGGGTTGCATTAAGTTAATGTACATTATTAAGATATTGAAAAGGAATATTCAAAATTGATTGTAATTAGTAGCAATTTAATAAGGTTATTCTCAGTCCTTCATTAGACATTATTAGAAAGAAGTGTTTTACGAAATATATCCTATAGATATTTTGAAAAGTATAATCTGCCGTGGAATTTCAGTTTGTAATTTGTTGTTATGAAGAAGTGGAATTACTATTCATAATTTGTCAGGATAAATAAAAAATTGTTATCAATTGTTGTAATTTATGATGGTAATTTAACCATCACCAAATACAGTTTTGGGGGTTTATTTTCACCCATTCAGATTTTAGGCAACCTCTTGAATTTAAGACCATAATCTCACAAGACTTTCTGCTTGTGTTGACAAATATAATTTCATGATATATTGCAGGCCTATGCAAAACTATACATCTGTGTTTTCATTCTGTAGAGACAAAGTGTATCTCCTTAATTATAGCAAGATACATTCACACGTTTTGCACAATTGTGGCTAATTACCGAGGTTGTTTGTTCAATACAATACATTCCAGGCTAACACCTCGCTTTATTCAAAGGTGCTATTCACACGGTAGTCGCGTGTAGTTTTCATACCCTCTCTAAACTATATCATTTGTATAGGCTGGGATCCGCTCTGCCTTTTCATTGATTCAAACTCATGCCGCACTTCTGCTAGATTAAACATGGCCAAAGGCACCATAAATGAAAGATTGATTTTTCATATTGTGCTGTCTGTGAATGCTTGTGTGCAAGAGGAGATACAGAGGGGGAGGGAGGGAGGGACAGAGAGAGAGAGAGAGAGAGAGAAGAGAAGAGAAGAGAAGAGAAGAGAAGAGAAGAGAAGAGAGAGAGAGAGAGAAAAGAGAGAGGAGAGGAGGAAGATGAAGAGAAAGAGCAACGAGATATAGAGAAAGAAATTGAGAGAAACAGGTGTAGAGAAAAAGAGACTGGTAGAGAAAGAGAAGGGAAAAAGAGAAAGACACGAACACAGGAAGGAAGAGAGGGAGAGAAAGACAGAAAGGAAGAAAAAATGGACAGAGAGATGAAATGAGAAACAGATATATACATAGAGATGAATATGGCAATAATGGCAAGAAAGAAAGAGATTAAGTAACTACCTATGCAAGAGATGGATGTTAGAGAGAATGTTAGAAAGGTAAATGAGGGAATGAATAAGAATGAGAGAAGAGAAGAGAAGGAGTGGAGGGAGAAAGTGATGATATATAAAGAAGGCTAATTAAGTATGAAAAACAGACGTGGAAATTTAGGGAGAGGGAGAGGAAGAAAGAGAGAGAGAGAAAGAAAGAGACAGAGTAATGAGAACGAGATCACAGCGCATGATGTGTCACCATTTTGCATCTGTCGCGTGCCACTTCTATAGCTACTTTCCCCACGCTCTATTGTTTGCGCTCCTTTTCCCCCCATATTCCAGGCAATATAGTCATCCTCCCATCCAGTCACACACACCCAATATGGGGTCAATGCCTCCCCAATTTTCTCGAGTAGAAAAACAGACAAAAGTCCACAAATACTGGGAGGCCTTCATGGAGAATCGTTTGAGTCAATGGGCATATTTTTAAATTTTACCTCAAGGAATTTTAAGGGTATATCCAGGACTGCTCAGCTGTTTTTAAAACAAATTGTATGTAATGGGCTGCATTGCATCATAAAATGAGGAGGGATGATAATTATTTGAATACATGTTCATGTGTGTGTATTTCTTTTAACCAGCCTAATCACCCCTAAATAATTAAGTGAGTCTTTCCATCACAATCACAAAAATTAAAAAACATGATTTTTTTTCTCCATATTTTTGTTTGTACTAGATGAACAGAGAATGAATACTTATTATTAATATTGTGCATGTATTCATGACTGATTTGCCAATTCAAGCTTTCCATCTTTAATGAGTTTTACAGTCAAAGATTCATAAACATCCTTACAGTTCGTTCAGTGTCTTGTTGTATGGTGTTTTTTTTAGAACTTACACTATTAAATCTATTTCTTTTTTGTTTTTTTTCTGTCTTTAGCGACACCAAAGTGCTGTAAACAGTATCACAGTTAGGTTTTACCACAAGTTTCTGTCTCGATGGAAAAAGCCTCCAAATAGATCATAAATGCCGTGATAACAAGGAAAAGGAGAATATAGAGAGGCGCATGTACATGTATGCAGGATAGATGATTACCCTAGGGCCAAGTGAATTATAGATGACATGCCTTGCTATGGAAGTCAAAAGCTCAATCACATCTCCTCATATCTGATATATACTGCCAGCTTTGCACCCTCTGTGAGCCGATGCTGACGTTCTGGGCAATAATATTTTGTTTACTGCCCCTCCAAGTCCTGGAGGCTTAAATGCTTTATGATTTAAATTTCTGAATCATATGAAATGCCATGTTTTATTTAATATGAACAATAACACAATAATATTGTTTGCCATTTTTTCTCCATTCTCCTCCTCTCTCTTCCCCCTCTCTCTCTCGCTCTCTCTCTCTCTCTTTCTCCCTCCCTTCCTCCTTCCCCTTTCTCTCTCTCTCTCTCTCTCTCTCTCTCTTTACATCTCTCATTCTCTATAATCTTTCTAATTTCGGATCTGAAATTTATGCAATTGCACCATTTCTGTATATGGATAATACACAATCTGCTTTAAATTTTTTTTAATTTTCTTTAGGGACAGGAGGAATTTTCTGCCTCAAATTAGCCGGAAGCATCAGAGCACTTTTGCCATTATATGTCCCACTCCTTGGTTGCTACGCCCCACTCCAAATTACAAAGTTTGATAATTACCTATACCCTTTTACCTTTTTTGGGGGGGGCTTTGTGCCCCTCTGATTGGATGAAATGACCTGCCCCTAAACAGTCATGAAATATAAGGCCTGGAATGAATGAGGAAAGGTGAACCAATAACTATTTTCTACATAAAGCAAGTTATGCTTTAACTACTTCTTCCTGGAAACATCTCTGCCCGGAAACATCTCCGCCCACCCCATGAAAATTTGCCCCTTTTCAACCAAAGATGATGTGTAGTATCTCAGCTCTTCCGAGCATTTTCTTTACGTAAACATTACCATGACCTCCGTTTACATCCTGTTCGCTCTACCAAAATTCATTGTGTAGATATATGAAAATGGTATAGCTGTACTACAAGTAATTGATTTTTTTTCTAGTCTGAATGTTGTATAACGAAACATATAACGGAACACATGTTTGAGCATCGCTTCAAATGCAGACTCATGAAAGAATTGGGGTCCCTTTCTAGTCTGTATCGTAAGAAAATCGTAAAACTGGGCGGGCTTATCTTGAGTGTGCACTGAGGATTGGTTAGTTGTCATGTCAAATCACCTCTTCAAGTTATTTTCTTCATATAACGTTTCTTTATATGCTGTTGTTATCCAGTCTGTACCTCCCTTTTACACTACGATCATTCTTTATACAACGTTTCTTCATCTAGTCTGAACAGACCATGAGCTTGTTCTGTATATCCCCTGTATCATGACCTAGATTTACTCTCTAGTACCTTACTGATACCTTTTTCATGAGATGGATTTATCACGGGAGTTTTTCCTGTTTTTTCCCAAAAGTGAACCGAAGCAGGTGTTTATCAGGAAGAGGATGATAGCACCATCATAGTCGGAATCTTGGGATAACTGTATTCCCTCATCTTCAACATCATCAAAAATGGATACGTACCCAGTCCCATGTAGTTGTGTGGATGAATGATTGGTGCATGGTCACGTGTCACTAAGGTGCCTTAGAAATACATAATTTCAAATCTCATGTGACTTGTGATTAGATATTTACATGAAGATGTGATCTTTTATTCAGTGTTTAATAAAATAATTAATTCTTGATTTATCACGGTTGTAAAATTTACTGGAAGGTATTGGATTCGTTGTCAGGTGGGATGATAAGAGCATCTCCCGTTTTATCAGAAATCAGGATTCCTAAACAGATTGAATGACCTCTTCTTATCAGACATGTGAAATCATTGACATTCTCTATTGGTTTGTCTCAGACTTGAACTTCTCTAATTTCTCCCCGTGGGCCAACGAACAAGCACCCGAAACTATTTCTGTGTCCGAGATCGAATTGAATTTGATTATCATAAGAACATTTTTGTTGTGATATGGAGCTGCTTTTATCTTGATAGGTTTGAAGGCACAATTTTTGAAGAAAAAAAAGTGGGACATGTATGATGAAATATTCATCCACAGTGTTATGGAAAGCAAAATAACAACAACAACACCAACCAAACATACAAATCTACATGGAGTAAAATATTTTTACAAAAATTACAATGATAGTGCCATATTTTTCTGTCTGTTTGCCAACCAGGAAAAAGAATTAAAAAAAGAAACACTTGAAAATTCTTATACTTACAAGTAAGCTTGTAGTATAGTGCTAGTAGAAGTTTGAGAAATATTTATGAAAGATTCAACTATTCATATATCAACAATTTTAGTATCTTTAAAGTGTGACAAATTTGAATTACCAGGCACCCATGAATTTTGCAAATATAAAGCACATTTGGTCGTTGTGACAGAGACATACATGGATTCGTAACAAAATGAATGCCACTGAGTTCAAAGGAAGGTCTATATTCCATATATCTATTTTCCATATAAATAGATCTATTTTCAAGCTAGAATCATGCCATAATTGTATATCAAACATTCCATATTTCATACTTCTTTGTTTGACATTTGTGTCTGATGTACTGGTTTCACTATCACAGTTACAGATCACGTACAGTATGAATGTATTTTAAAAGCTCTATCTGTGGTGAAGGTTTTGCATATCATATTTCTATTTTAAAAGCTAAAAGGTTTCTTATCTTTGACACAAATATGTATTTGCAAAAAAATGTGTTGCCTGTAGAGAGTTCCCACCCTGTAAAGAACCAATATGGAATTCAGTTGCATAGCTCCAAGGGTGCATGGGGGCATGGGGGCATGCATGTGTCCCATTCAAAATTGGTAAAACAAGGGGGAGGGGCCGGCAAGAAGAAAAGAATAATGAGAGATAGAAAGAGAGAGGGGTGGGGGGGGGGGAGGCAGCATGAAAATAATATAATATGTCCACCTCTAACACCACCAGCACTCGATGGCCAAATGTTCTCGCATTTCATTTACAAAGTAAGACTGGTTGCAACCCCCCTTCTCTCTCTACATGATAACATAGCCCCTTCAATGACTGGACCCATGCTACAGTGTACACCACCGATGTAAGAAATACAGATTACTTACATTTCTTAATCTTTTGTTTCAATAGTTTTTGATGTCCTTGAACTTGTCTGTAACTGACCTTTTTCGTGATCATGTTCGTGGTTATGCATAGTATAGATTGGTTTGGCTTTTCTGTCTCCTACAATACTAACTACATGAAAAAATGACATGGGGGGGGGATGGCTAAGAAAATTGTACCCCATGGAAGACAAGATTCCCTTTTAACGTAGAAAGTCTTGATCAAACCAAGTTATGTTATGTACCCCAAATTCCATAAAGGGGAATTTATCCTTTTTGGGGGAGGGGAGGGGAGGGGGAGGGGAGGGGGAGGGAGGGGTGGCAGAGACATCCATGTATCCGATTTGAGTGAATACCCTTCAAACTTTTAATTTTCAAATGATATTCCTTGCCCGACTAATGGTTAAATTTGCCCAAGGCCCTTGGGTATGTATCCCTCTGTATTGGTGCACTCTGGCACTTGAATGTAACGATGATACTTCGTTGTCATTTTGGTCCTCCATCATTTGCATTATGGTTTTTCATGAGGATGCTATTCATGCAGGCCATTGTATACTCAGCTCAGCAAAGATTACCCAAATCTGTCACTCTTAAGATGATGAGCTATTTTATTCATATTTCAAGATGTGTCCTGAATCTGAACTGAATTGCCATTTCGCAATTTCCATGTGAACTTCCATGGTCACCATTGGCATTTGTGCAAGACTAGAGGAAATTCAGTTGTTTCCTTTTCAACTGTTACCCTCAAAAAATATATGCATAAAAATAAATAAAGTAAAAAACAAAATTGTGAAAAAAACCTAAAATGTGTACATTGCAAGTTCACTTTCTGGGGGTTATGCATGGCTTATTGCACAATCACTAATAAACATGTATATCACTGTCAACATGCTCCATTACAGAAAAACCATTCTTTCTCCTTCCCTATCTTTCTATTTATATCTTTTCTCTTTGTTTACCCTGTTTCTCCAGTTCTCCTTTTGCGCTTTCACCTCTTTCTCTCTCTCAGTCTCTTTCTTTCCCCTCTATGTCTTTCTAACTCTCCCTCTTTCCACCTCTTTTTCTCTCTCTCTGTGTCTGAGTCTCTCGTTTTTTCTCTCTCTCTCTCTCTCTTTTTCTCTCTCCTCCCCCTCTCTCCCTCTCTCTTTCTCCCCTCCCTCTCTCTCCTTCTTTGTATCCCATTGTTGCTCTTTCTCACTTGCCCTCTCTATCCCTGTCTCACCGTTTCTCGATCTCCCTCTATTTCTATTTCTATTTTCTCTTTGTGACACAAGAGAAGGAAATGGTAAGGTAGGTTTTGTCCTCCTTCTCGTTTCCTTCATTGAATATCCGTCACCAATGACTTCCTTTTATCAATGCAGTGTGTTGATCATTGGGAAATTGAACAGGTTCATAGACCTCATATAAGGTCAACTGTGAAATTGTCTACTTTATATGCATTCCTTGAGGTACCATTGTTTCTAATAATATTATAAATATACTGTAAAAGAAGACTGTTTGATTGGAAACAAATTCAGTGTTTTGATTCGTTAATTTTGTGGCATAAAACAGAATGAACATGCACGGCAATTTTGTAGAAGTTTTGTGCATGTAAGTTCCTGAGTTCGCAGTAGTCTATGTACACCATTTCCAGGGGCTTTAAAACAAAATTTCTTGGTATTACTTATTACTTACATGAGTTCTTTTTCAATATTGTATGTAGGAAATGAAAGCGATTTTTCTGTGTTAAGAACTTAACCTGGGCTAAAGTTTGTACTCTTTAATTAATACAAGCAACACAATCGCAACTATTTTAAATAAATGAACTCAAGGGCAAGCTCAATACTCTATTGTACATCCCATAGTAGTCATGTTCAGATTACGCAATATCTCATTGTCATGTTCGCACATATTAATAGGTGACGCACAAGGCTAGTCAAATCGCCTCGGGTTTATGTTTTTTTTTAAGTAGTTGCGATGGATCGTGTTAAGCTAAAGTTGTTATAAAGTAAGAAATCACTAAGGTCAACGTTACTCACGCAGCTAGTCCATCATACTTTTCCCCCTGAGCTGTTGTTCTATCTTAGCCCAACGAAGCATGTCTTCAAAGGAAACATAAAGGAATAGAAAATGAGGATATATTATCAAAAGCTACCCTGCCAGAGGTGTCGGGTTGTACTGCATGGCCTCATTTTTCATCCCTCCGTTGGAGCGAGGGAAAAATTTGGTAACTATCCACGGGGGAGAGTTTACTCAATTATTTAGAGATAAAGTGTGTCGTGAAGCCGCGCAAGGCCGACTTCTTCATTTACCAAGAGTGAAACTGAAAGGTCTAGTGAAGGCAAAGAGCAAAATTCTAGAACCGTACAAAATTATTCTGAAGTAAGAATTAGAAATTCATTCGAACCTGTCTCTACAAAGGCCACTTGTCTAAAGTGGTCACCTGTCTATAGTGGTCACCTGTCTTAAAATGTCTTTAGTGGTCAACTATGCAAGACCATCTTCTTCATTGACCAGGAGTGGAAGACAGTCTTGAGTTCTGGTATTGATGGAGGGTTAAATTCTCCCAGAATCCCAACAACTTTATCCTAAAGTTAGAACTAGAAATGTTGTCAAACCTGTGTTGGTGACCACCTCTCTATAAGGCCACCTGTCTATAGTGGTTACTTACATGTATATATTGTCCCTTAAGAAATATTGTGTCTGTTAATTAGAGCCTGAAGGGCAGTAACTCATATACTTAAACACAGAATCAACACCCTTCTGGCTCTCAACAGACCATGTGTGTTAGAACCTGCCTAGAAAAGCCAACTGTCTATAGTGGTCACTCTTTATGTTTTTCTTAATCATTTAATCATTATTTTAGAGTTAATAAATAGGTTTGACTTCAGTCATTCTTGTTTAATGAGTTAATAAATAGGTTTGACTGCAAATGATGTGGTGTGTGACTTTGAAATGAAAGTTGGAAATTCAGAAATGAAATAGCAGTTCATGACAATGGCAATTTGTTATGCATTATCATGAAGTGATGAGGTGAAATTTGAGATTGATCTGTTTTTCACATGAAATTTTTGCTATTTTTCTGACTAACCCATTTTAAGAATAATACCGCAAATACAGTATTTTGTTGGAAAACATATCCATTTGTGACTTAGTAATGACTTCAATTTCAGAATTGGATGCAAATAATGGATGGATTAAACTAGATTTGTTTCTATTCCCAGAATAGAAGACATTAAAGATACTATGTCCCTTTTGCAGCCAACATCAAATTCTGTAGAACTTTGCAGGAATTATGAATATGTCATGTATGTCCTATCTGTGAAATTTAAAAGTTAGCAGTGTCCTAATATTCAAATTATGCAAGGAAACCCGTTTACTTGCTAGACTTCACTGTCAGACACTATTGAGTGACTGACTGGCTTTTTCATCTTTGGTAATAACATACATAAAATGAGCTGTAAAGGGTACATGAGCATTTGTCTACATCAATAACCCACTTCTTGTAATGGCCAAAATTAAACTGATTGAATCTTTGCGCAGCATAAAACGTACAACCATTCGGTACAATGGTCTGAAAAATCAGACTATTACTTACTGGCTCTATAGCTCCTAAGTCGATTCGACAACTAATAGTCGCTATTTTCCCACTTAAAGACATTTTCAAGCCCCCTTTTTGTTAGGGAAGTTCTAAATTAGTATTGTCTTTCAAATGCCGTTGGAATTTAACATTTTCATTTTTTTGGCCTGCAAATGGGACATAGTACCTTTAACCTGTTTGGACAGATGCTATTCAGTGTGAATTGGACCATTGCATCATTATCACTCCTTCATAATATTAACCCAGATTTTAGATGAGTCTCTGTCATTATCATTGTCAAAGTGGGATGTTTCATTCTCATGGTTGATAGATTGCAGTATTTGGTATTTTAAGTGGTTATGTACAAGATATGGTGAGAGGATAAGTTGATATTTATACAATTATCTAAGATATTTAAATGGTAATGCAATAAGTGTCCATTGTTGGTTAAAGGGATAGTTGAGTTATGTTGCAGGGAGGGCGCTACACAAAATAATTTTTTTGTGAGACAATGAAACACTGAGTGTCAAATTTGAAAGAAAATACAATTTAAATGACAAAATCATCTATGTTTGATCAAAATCAGTTCAGAGACGGCTGAAATATCCATAAATAGAACCATTTCTAATATTTGTGGTGCCCCACACATATCTGGTAATTTTGAACCAGCCGTTGAAAAATAAGATAGCGCCTTGTACGTTTTATTCCAGCCAATGCCAATATTGGCTTTTTGTTTGCTTTTTCGTGTTGGTTAAAATACGCACAACCAGCCGGCACGTGTATTGTTATTATTAATTCATTAATTAATTAACGGTCATCATATTTTTTTGAAAGTGGAGCTGAATTGGTATGATCGTATTCAATTTAAATTCACACATTTTGGGGGTCTAAAATTACCTTCATAGCAATTTAAGGTTCTAAAAGGGCACTATAAATGTCATAAATAAGAATAAGAGCAATAACCATGCAATTTGAAGGCATTTACGGTCTTAAACAAGAACTCAACTGTCCCTTTAATAGCTTGTAAAACTAATGTTTTCATATATTCATTGTGATTTCTTGTCACGTGCAGGATTTCAACAGAGTTGTAACATTGCCAAATCAACCCAAGAAACAGTGCGTGCTTGCAAATGGATTTCATCATTACTGTTTAATGAGTCATATGCTGTCAATTGCAAAAGCATGAATGATATATTCTATTGTGGTCATAGCAGAGTGGAATAACAATTCTAATTCATCATTATTTTCTTTTGTCTCTTTTCCATTTCATATTCCTGGTATTTTGTTCCATCCTACTTCAATTCTTCTTGAACTCGGTATGCACTGCTTCACTACATCATGCAGGTGAGTACGTTCATGTTTTAAAGTTAAGGTCCTTGTCGTATCTGGGCCCCATCTTATAAAGAGTTGATATCAATCACAACTTTTTTTGCAATTGATGTCCATCGCAACTATGTACATAAGAGATTGGAGACTGCAAACTTGCAACTGATTTTGATCAATCGCAACTCTTTATAAGGCCATTAAAAAAAATATACATGTTTAGCGTCCCCGCCTGCTTCCTTTTGGGGGGCCGCCTCCTTTTTTTTTTTTGAAAAAAAAAAAAAATTAAATTAAATTTTTAAAAAATAAATAAAAAAAAAAAAAATTAAGAAAAAAAACATGAAAAACACTAATAAAACGATTTATTTCTGATTTTAAAAAAAGAAGAAAAAAAGAAGGCGGCCGTCATAAAAAATAGCCCGACTGTCTGGGAAAATGTAACGAGCGGCCATTTTGAGCGGCCATTTTGAAAAAAAAAGGGGCCTCCTCCTTCCTATTTTTCAAAAAGGCAGGACGCTAAACATGTTTTTTTTTTTTTTTGGCCTAAGATGGGGTCCCGAAAAAGCCTTTAATGTAATGAACTGCAAACAGTGCAGTGTTTACTGTATTGTTTGCAGATGAGAAGGATGAGAAATGGACATTTTGATCATTTGTGGAACAAGAGCAAAAGAAGAAGACCAAAGTGAAATACTTGACGGTATACTTGTTAGTGTCATGAACATTCAAGGAGGCTCCCCTATACCCCTCCCCCAACCCCCCCCCCCAGATCTGCAGCACCTGACCTGTGGCTGCCCAGATACATTATGCCACCCTCTCCCAATCTTGGAAGTACCGACCCCCGCCCCTCCTTCCTGTTCCTGGGTATACCACTGAAATGCCATTTGCTAATGATCATGATGATATTTCCATGATCAGTTTTTATGCACAGAGTAATTGGAGTTTGTATTATTGTTTAGCTCCAGTAGATGTAGTCAAACCCTTTTTCACTTTCCATGACTTGGAACAACCCTATCTATGACCTGTTGGTAATGAGAATGTTGTGGAAAAATGGGTCTCCAAATAATATGGGACATGACTTATAAGTTTCTTTATAGATCAATGGGGTTAATTTTGAGGGACATTTAATTCTTGGATGTTTGTCGTATAGGGAATAGTTTAAAAGGTGGGTTTCCTCCAAGGATATGTACAAGATGCTTACTGACCTTATCAAATTTTCAACCTTAATCAGTCATGACCTTACACCTCTGATCCAATTAATCTCTAATGAGTTCTGTAGACGGGCAGACAATGATTATCTAGGGGGTCCCGAGAATCAGATGCCTGGAAAGCGCTGCTGCTCATTTTAACCTGTGATCCACGCTAAAATTGCCAAACAGGAAATTGACAACTTAGGTGCGTTAGAGCATCGTCCTGTCCTCCCCCATTGATGCGTTGCCCACCCAACGCCTTTGGAATTACGTCTGATGAGGGCTGTTTCTCATATGAGCTAATGAAACTGGGGAAGTCGGCTCGATTTGAAGCAGCCAAATGTTGTGAAAGAGCTAATGAGTTTGAGATAGCCACCCTCGCTGCCCTTGTTGTGCATTGGCTAGTAGGGGCATTTTATTGTAAATGGCTTGCATAGTGATAGCATACAACATTATTCTAGGGTTCATAATTATGTAGGCCTATTTATCTGTTTTTATAGATTTTCATCCTAATTTTAAACCCTTCCTTCTTTTCCCATCTCTCTCTCTCTGTCTCTCTGTTTTTCTCTATATTTTCTGTTTGTTTGTTTCAACCTTTATGATTATCTGTATTAAGATCTCTTTTAATTTGTATTTTTAATTTTTTTATTTGTACTCTTTGCACTCTCCCTACCAATCCATGAACATTTTCTTTCTCAAGCTTGGAGTAGGGATAATTATCTTCAAACCCTCAGGGGCAAATAATGAAATTTTTCAATTTTACATCTGAAGGACTCGGTTTTATCAAGTCAGTTCATCTAGGTGAGAAAATTCTATGTGAAGAATTTTCTGTGATTAGCATATACCTGCCTCCATTTTAAACGAATTGCATACGTCTAAGAAACCACAGATACATTGCAGTGTGTCTGTCATTCAACAACCAAGAATGGAATTACTTAAAAGCAATTCATCTTGTCATGTAGGAACATTCCTGCTTCTCTCATGCAGTGATAAAGATTGTAATATGATACTATGTGCATGTTACAGACAGACTTCTGATATGTTTATGATTATGATAACATGGGTGCAGAGCCGATCTGTAGACCCTGCTGTATGTATAGTTAGCATCTTTCGCAGGTGACAGGAAGAAAGAGAAAGAATGCATCTTTGAAATTGGATATTTGTTATTAGAATTGCCCTTTTCCCCTCGAAAAGAGCACAAGGGATGTGTATGACCATCATTGTTATCACTTCATGTAATGACCATTAATCCCAGCACCACCATCATCTCCATCGTCACCATCGTCACCATCACCATCACCATCACTATCACCGTCACTATCACCATCACCATCACTAACACCATCATTATCACCACCATCCATCACCATCACTATCACCGTCACCATCACTATCACCGTCACCATCACTATCACCCTCACCATCACCGTCACTATCACCATCAATATCACCATCATCATCACCATCACTAACACCATCCATCACCATCACTATCACCGCCACCATCACGTCACCATCATCTCCATCATTATCACCATCATCACCATCACCATCACTATCACCATCACCATCACCATCACCATCACCATCACTAACACCATCCATCACCATCACTATCACCGCCACCATCACGTCACCATCATCTCCATCATTATCACCATCCATCACCATCACTATCACCGTCATCATCACTATCACTGTCACCATCGATATCACCATCACTAACATCATCATCACTATCACCATCATCACCATCATCACCATCACCATCACCATCTTCACCGTGCCTTATCCATGCCACCACATTCCATCATCACCACTAGCATCATCAGCATTAATACCTTTGATACCAACATCACCATCATTGCCATTACCAACATCCCTATCTCCTCCGACCACAGTAACTCCATTATGATAGTCCCAATGATTTCATTATCTCCTTTAAAGTTCCCATGCATGCTCTTTGGATTCATTCCATGACCACATATCTTCTGTATCCCCATAACTTAAAGGGCAATCCAACCCTTGTAATAAGTTGATTTGTATGAAAGCAGAAAAAAAATAGAAACAGAATGGCAAAAGTTTGAAATGAATCGGACCAATAGTAAGGGAGTTATGAATGTTTGAAATATGAGATCACTAAGTCTATGCGAATCTCAAATTGGTAGTTTGGTTTAAGTGGATTGTGACGTAGGATGTGGATAACTCTCCCATTTGCTGTGTACAAAAATATCACTTATTTCTGTTTTTCTCGTAAGTTCCTTCTCTCCTGGGGCACTACTCAAAATATATTATAACTAGCATATTATTATAGGTCTTCTAAAAAGAATAGACCCTCCTGAGCCATGAACTTTTGAAAAATTTGAATTTTTAGTCATTTTATATGTTGGAACAGATGGGAAAGTAGTCCGGCACTACATCACATTGACATTACTGCTTTATCCAATTTGAAGTGCCCATACGTATAGTGATTACAACTTTCAAAATTCATAACTTTTTTATATTTATCGGTAGTCAGATTTAATTGAAACTTTCATCAGTTTGCTTCTCTGATTTTCTGCTTTCGTTTAGAGTAGTTGTCTTTTTGGGTTGGTTCCCTTTAAGCTTGTCTACCAATAGGCAATAATGTATCAATGCATCACAGTATGTCTCATCCAAGGCAGCAGGGAAGACTGCTTCTGCCAAAGGTTATTAGTGAAGCTGTGGTGTGCATTAACTGAATGACAAACATCATCAATTGATTTATCATTAATGACCAACACACCTCACATGCTACTCAAGATACATAACTCATCAACCTCAGTGTGCTGTGCGTAATAATGTTTTGAATGCCTAGTGATAGTCTGTATGAACTCTGAACCTTGTGGCAGATTCCACTATCTATGACATACTATATCTGGGGAGTGTTTCACAAAGACTAAGATCGACTTTAAGTTGGACTTAACTATGGCAGGCCATTCATGCCACTGTTTGCTCTCACCATTATGATCTTTAGATAATATTTTTTCCTGCAATAATGAATTATAAAAAAATGTAAATTCTGTAGATGTGTGACCATGATTTGTACGTCCCTTGAGAGACCAATGCCAGTATGGTGAGAGCAACCAGTGGCATGAACGGCCTGCCATAGTTAGGTCCAACTTAAAGTTGATCTTAGTCTTTGTGAAACACCCCCCTGGAGGATGCTAGCATGCTAGCAGTACATATTGGCTGGACCATACCCTTTGTACTCATTTCATTTATTGATAATGCAGCAGGCCAATTTGAAAATTCAGGCCCCTATTTCAGGGGGCTCCAATAAACTAGTTACCAAATTTAGTCAGTCTATATAGCAGCCTACTTATTGGTCTGCAGTCTATATTCATACTTTATTTTAGATTGATTTATGTTTTTCAGTTAAAACATTTTTGTGATAACAGTATTACAGTAAACAAGCCTTATCAATTCCACATGTGTGTTAGTGTGTGTATATATATATATGTCCAATAATATATGGTTTATTACAATGCTTCATTATACACCCCGTGCAAAACAAAATGGTGAAAAGAAAGCTTTGTATAGACCCTACTTTTTGTGTATGCTCCTATGTTTTGTGGTAAAGGGATTTTACAATAATGCAACAGTCGAAGTTATTGGCATGTACCCTGTCAAGAATGTTGACAGTTGGGATAAAAACCCAGTATGGTTATATCCAAGGGTTGTTCACATTTAGGCCTTTAATGGTTTGTATTATGTGTTAGTTAGACTTGAGGTATTCAGTGTTTCCATTACTTAAAATTTTGACTTACTTGCCCCATATCCATGCAACCCTATAATTTTATTTTATTTCATCCTTTCTTTTCCTACAAATTTGATCTCATCACCTTCTGTTCCCCCTTCCTTCTTTCCCACTTTATCACTTTCCCACTTTCCCACTTCTCTGTGCTTTTCCCCAGCCCTACTTTTGTTTGTTTGTTTCTTTGTTTTTATTTCTGCGTTTTCAAAATAGAACATAATCATATATATAAAGTAACTATTATTTCTTCATTATACATAATTATAAATTTTTAAGTACATTAAATAAGATGCATACAAACACAAATATTTATCAATGAATAAGATAAATTACAAAAAAAAAAACGCAGGAGACTGCCATCATGAGCGGTAAGCTTGAAATAGTAAATCACAGAATTGTTGCTATCATCTTTATTCATTTATTATCTTGATTATTATCTTATAATCTAAGTCATTATTATAGCTTGTCTTTTTCAATTCTTCAGTTTTATGTATGAAAGACACAGAACTGTGACAGGTGTGAAATGTATTGAAAAAGCAAGAGAGCTTGAACGAGAATATTCATGAAGCATTTGATTCTATTTCTTAGCTTTACTTATATATGTTTTCTGCACGTCAATATGTTATTACTGTGTTTCGCCTCATTCATTGCGGTTTTGCACGATTTCGTTGAGTATTTGTAGTCTAAACACACTTGAGAAAAGGATTAAACGATATTACAAGTGGGGACAGGGTTCATGGCAGGTCACTAAAGTTACTGGTTATTTTTATCCCGATAAGGAGCGTACTACCGGAGTCATAATAAGTGTAGCGTTACAATTGAAAAAAAATGTAGATTAGCTTTTTGAATCTTACTTCTTCTTCTTTTTTGTTGCGGGGTCGTTCACGTGAACCCTGAAGGTTTGGCCAACAAGGAGCCAGTCTTGAAAGGCTAGAGATTGTGTAAACTATATTCATCATGACTTCATAGGGGAAATGCTTGTCTTGTTGTTCATTGTATCAAAGCAAAGTTCAACATAAAGCCTCAGTTCATAGGTAAGGTTAGGGTTACAAAAGGAGAAAGAAAGAAGTAAAGTATTGTTGTTTCCCTAACTTCTCATATTAGCAGGAAAATCCATACATACAATTTTTTCTTTCAAAACATTTCATATAAAAAAACAATAACAACAAGCAAACAAAACAAAAACAACCAAAAAAGAATCAAACAAAACAAAAACTACCAAAAAAGAGACAAAAACAAAAACAAAAATACAATGCCTGTCAACATTATGTAAAACATCTTAACCAAATAACAAATTTGATTTGGTCATTAAATTATCACTTGTTGAATATGTTAACTTAAGGTGTATTAAGTACAAAATGTGAAGACATGTAGTAGGAAACTCCTTTATTTAATTGTTTACATCAATAAATGTCTTTTGAAAATACTCATATAAAAGGTTACCAATGTTTATTTGATATCATCTGTTTGGAGCCAGAAGGGCGTTAACTCTGTGTTAAAGTATATGAGTTAATGCCCTTCTGACTCCAAACAGACGATATGTGTGTATACACTGTGCCTTGGAAATCTCCAGACTCCACTGTGACACATCACAACTTTTTACACCAAACAACCAACTCATAAAGTTTGCTAGAGAGAAAGGTCAGTGTCAGAAAATATCATGCTTTCACTGAAAGGTCAAGTGTGTGTTTCATAAAAAAAGGAGAATTCATAGCATTCCTGACAGGATACTTAACACCTCATCCAATAAAACCAACTTTGATACAAAACACCACCAATCAACAGGTTTACTCTTAAAGGCAGTTTTGACTTCTGGTATATTGAAACTTTCTGACAGCCATAGAGAACATAGTTCTGTATTGTGAAGCAAATGTATTGTTTAGCATAGCAAAATAAACTATAAAGCTAAAAAACTTTGAAACCAGAGACTTTGGTGTGCAAGAAACTTTCTAAAATTTTCGCAAGTGGTGAAAGTTTGTGACTTTAAATATATGAATCATAATGCTATATTGAATTATTTATACAATGCGCAAATGTTTTTGCCATGTGCAAATGACTGTTATTAACAAGTCACAAAATTGCTTTTCCCCACAAAAAGAGCACAATTATTGTTGAAAGTCACATCCATGTACACTGGAAAGCATCAATGTAGATTTGAATGTATGGATTGCTATTAGCTAAATGATAAACCCATCTTTCTGATTTTCGATCCTTCTTTACTTATTATTACTTTGCTGAAATATTGTTTGCTGAGGGGACTTTAGTGCCTTGTTACTCTCAAGAGAGGAAATGTATCAAATTGTACAGCAGATATTTCATATTTCTAGTCTGAGCATTTAGTGCAAGAATATTGAATTCTATTGAGTCAATCAAACAAGTATTTGACTTTCACGATTTAATTTTTTGTTAATTAATTTGAAAGGACGGGTATTTTATTGCATAAGCTGATCAAATATATATATACCTTATTTTGTGTTTATATCATGGTGTACAAAAACAAAAGCAAAACAAAATAATCCATGATATGGTATGTATCTGTATGTATTCAAACTTTGTTCAATTTCCTCTGTATTTTTAACCTATAATTTGTACAGGGCCTCTCAGGAAAACAATTTTAATACTGAGAGAGTTATCCTGTGTAAATAAAACAAATAAATAAAAAAAATAAGCAAATAACTAAAAATCTTCTATGTTGAGCTCAAGTTCATGTCTTTCTCATCATCACCACAAGCCCAGACTATACCTTTAAATTGAAAGAATTTAGCCATCTTGAGTTTGTTTACAGCTACATGTGTGCATGCATATCATATCAACCTTGGGGTATGGCTGTAATTACTTTGGTCAGATTCTTGCCACTTGGGATTCAAAGGTGCTTCTCTTTTACAGCGAAAAGGAAATTGAGTGGACACAAATGTGTGAAGGGCATGTTTAGCTAGGGTATTAGTAGGCCCATTTACAAGGCCCAAACACCATTTTGAAAAATCACTTTTTTGTGTGTGGGTGACTGCCATTTACACTACTGGAAAACCCCATAACAAACCTGCTTAGGCAGGGTATCAGTAGGCCCATTTACAAGGCCCAAACACCATTTTGAAAAATCACTTTTTTGTGTGTGGGTGACTGCCATTTACACTACTGGAAAACCCCATAACAAACCGTCGGTGTGTGCTCATACCGATCTTTTGGTGAGTAGTGCACATGCGCAACTTGTCGCTACTCTGCGTGTGATTGCACGGAAGCGAGGAGAGTCATGTGACCCCCAAAACGGGAATCGTACCAAAGTTTATAGAGCGGGCATTTACACTGCAAAAATCGATGAAATTTTGGCATGCATTTAACAAAAAAAACACGATTTTTCGATTTCGTTTTTTTTGGTCGTGTTTGCCGGTAGTTGCAGGAAGTTGCTACTTTCAATGAAACACAGAAATGTGAGAAAAATCTATGATTTTTGCTTGCAGTGTGAAGGCAGCTAAGATCAGAGTCCTCATTATTTCTGAACAAAAATGTACTGTCATGCTGCTTACTCTGAATCAAATAAAGACAGCAGCTAAATGTTTTCTTTTAGAAAACAGATATTGTCTTGATGACTTTCTAAACCTTTTGTTCGCATTATTAAAGATGGTGATAATTGGTGATTACAGTATTATTATCTATGAAACTATTCTCTTCAGAATTTATTTTTGTCTTCTTGACTAAATTTGCAGTTTGAATCAGTGATGTGATCAAAGTGATATAATCAAACTGATGAATAACAATTGATTTGAATCACTTATTTTTCCACCCAAAGTAATGATACAAACATAGGTTTTGACATTACTTTAGTGTTCTAAGATCTCGAAAATCAATCTGTTGTTTTAAAAGCAATTCACCCTGTGTATAGATGTACGTGGAAGTGATTTATATGTGTGTATATCAACAACAAAAAACACTCGAGTTGCCAGATGATGTTCTGAATCTTCTTTTTATGTAGGGAGCATATTATCCTGGCCTGGCATTTGATGAAATATGGGAGAAATTTGTCCTACATTCTTGATAGATTTATGAAAATCTTACAAGGCCCTACGTTTCTTTTGTTACAAAAACCCAAGTTCAAGATCAAACAGGATGTAAGTAGTAGTACCCAGTCCGACAAGGGCAAATCGTCTGACCAGATGCAGAAGGCTGTTAACATTGTGTGGAATAATATGAGTTATGTACTGCCCTTCTGGCTCCAAAAAGATGAAATGAAGATGGACAGGCATATGTATAGGCCAAGATCAAATTTAGATGATTGGCAGGTCTAGACCAAGGCTAAAACAGGTATGAATTACTGGAATCTTGGAATAAACTACTAAAACTTAGGAGTAATGAAATGTTGGAAGATATAAAACTTTACCTTTTATTCTCAATTAAAGTATTTTTACACTTTTTCTCACTATACTCTTTTCACTATTATGAATTTCATTGATCATGTTAGTAAAATTATGAAGTTTGATGTGTAATGAGAGTTAGATGATTCATTATTCAATGCATTATGTATAATTTTGTATAATGGTCTTTGAATGCTGTTTCCTGATATAATTTTTTTGCATTGACTTGTTAATTTGTCATAAAATATAACAATCATTTTAATATGTTTAGAGAGGGAAGGAGGAACTTTTTATTTAACTTTCAAAGTATTAGTCACATACTTAATCCACACATCAGTGGAACTTAAAAGAAATAGGACCCCCTCCTTTACACCATTCAAACATAGTCCTTTAAAACCTGAGGGGGGGTGTCAATGATTTTAATACAAAGAATCATTTGATCATTGTAAAAAGAGTCTAGTTTGCTTCGGAAATTCACCAAAAACATAATTCATTTTAACCTGATACAATTTTAGGATCTAGTCGAATAGCCCAGTTGTGCATTGTCCAGGGAATACCATATATTTCTGCTGACAGACTTTATGATAGAATTCTTCTGAATTGTTGAGAACAAATTTGGTTTCCTTTTCCCATCCTCCAATGTCTCTTGGCCCCTTTTCCCCTGCTATATTGGATTATTGGGCAATGCAAACAAAATGGGGAAAAAGGGAGGAAGAAAGAAGGTAACAAAAAAGTCAAATTCTTTAAAGGATACCAGGAAATCCAAGCCGGAGTTTCACATCCGTGGCTTTTATTCTTCCATATCAATTTTTTGACTTTCCTGACAGTTTTATAGCTTGTTCAGACTTCAAAACCGGTAGACTAGAAAACAGACTGTCTTTCTCTTTCTCTTTCTCTCCCTCTTTCTCTCTTCTTTCTGTCTCCCACACCCCCCCCCCTCTCTCTCTCTCTCTCTCTCTCTCTCTCATATGTAAATGCTCTTTCCCTATGTTTCTCCTTTTCTATCCTGACTAGATTAGAATTTGTTTTTATCTGATTGGATCTACTGCCATCAAATTGGTACATTTCCGCTCTTCATTTGAGAGCAATTCCCTGCCTGGTAATCGGAGTGTAAGATAGATTGGACATTTTCATTGTTTTGACTGGATTTTGACTGGATTTTGGCAGGGGTAGGAAAGGACAACAGAAACTCAAATTGTCCTGATTTGATTTAGGACCTCTTTAGGAGAAGATCTTCCTCAATCTCGGTCTGAAGTCTTTTCTGTAGTTTTCACACCGTCTTGAGATCAAGGAAAATTGAGAGAAAAAAACTGAACAAAAATGGAGCCTGTTCACACCAGAGAGAGTGCACAATCTCCTGCCTGATACTGTAAAATGGGAAACTTAAATTGTGTTGATAATAGCCGTTTTGTGGCAGAATCTTCTTGCATAGTGCAAGATTCAGTGTTTTGCTTTCTTAGTTCATGACAAAATTTAGTTTTTTATTTATTTAAAGAAATATGGGATAGAAACTTTCTTATTTTGATTTAGTTTGATTTTTTTATATAAAGTTGTTGGTTGTTTTGTTATATTTAAAGTTGCAAGTGGGATCCTAGCCTACCTAGTATAATTTTACCCTGTTCGGTTTGTATTGTCTTCGCTACTGTTATGGTCAAAATATTCAACTAATTACCTTTTTTAGTTCTATTTTTTATAATGTCTATATTTGTTCAATTATTTGTTTTAACACTATTGTCATTGTTATTTTCTATTTATATGTAATGTATTTTATTGTATTGTGGCCTTGCTGTGAAGCAGCTTTCAGCTGATGGCAGGCTTTTAACCTAGTGTAGATGAATAAACCCAAACTCTAATTCTTTGATGGATGCTTAGCTAAATGTAAAGATGGAAAAAAGTAAATAGTCTTGCCTGAAAGATAAGCTATGAGTGAATTCCTAGCAATCGTGTTATTTTCAGGGATGGAATATCAATATTTTCTCTAACTTCTGCATCAATTGTAATTGAAGAATTTCCATGAAACTGACCTGACAGGACCCAGTTTCCAATTTTAACATTGACCTTGGCATTTTTCCAAAAAGTCAAATTATTACCGCTTGGAGGACAAAAAGGAAGTGGGAGAACTTTGGAAAACAAAGAAGATACAATTTCTTTCTGTGTTTGAAGTGGAATTTCTATGTACAATCAAATTTACAAGTATATGTGGTATCTATTAAAGTAATGGTTAATATAAAAGAAAGTGGATAAACAATTACTGTGTATTTTAGCCAAACTTTTCTATTTTGAGAAAGCTTGGGTAAAACTTTTGTGTAATAGATTGTTTTATTAAATATCTTGATCTGTTGTTGTTAGTTAAGCTTGATGGATAGAAAATCAGTAATCTGATATTGGCAGTGTAATTTTTCATTTCTCTCCCTCCCTCTCTCTCTCTCTCTCTCTCTCTCTCAAGGATTTCCATGATATTGCAGAGCTGCCAAGTAGTACGTTTTTAACGTATTAATACGTTTTTTTTGGGTAAAATACGTTTGTACGTTTTTCTGTGCTAAAATACGTTTTTTTAAAGTTTTGAGTATGGCTGTGCGAACGTGGTTGGCTGTGAGGACGAGCGTATGCATTGTTGTGCTATTGGGTTGTGTGAGCAATTGCACAGCTTGCGCTGGCGCACGCACATACAAATGCAGGCGATTGCAAGGGATGCCCACCGTACTGTACATGCATGAATGTATTCGCGCACTCGCACGTGTCAATGGACGCTGTGTATAGTGTGCGCTGCATGCACGTGTTAGTAGATGCTGCTGTGTGTGTGTGTGTACGTCCACGCGATGTTCGGTTGTTGATGTACGGAGATCAGCAGCGTGTGTATTGTGCATATACATGTAGATCTATGTGCGATTATCATGGATTATATTGAAGGCTGAAAGGACCTTTTCTTTGCATCATTAACACAAGAAACTTTTAATTTATCCAGCTTCCTTCCACATGACAAAAACTGGCAAGTTTTGATTTTCCATGTCATATCATGATGAATGTGTCCCTGCACTAGATCTACATTAGACTGAAAATTTCTGTCTCTTTCGTTCGTTAGCCTCTGATTTGGGTAGGGTCGGCGCGCGGGCTCAGAAGCCGACCATAGGCTCCTGTGCAAACTTCGGTATGCGGATCTGCCACAAATTCGGCCAAACTTTTGGACTAAAATTTCACTTTAGCGATTCATATCCGATGCATTTATTTTTGAAAATTAGTTCTAGGCTAATATACATCGGTTCCACTTACCAGATTTACTGTATGATGCGTTTAAGGGTCTTTTTTTCGGTTTCTTCGTCGAATTGAACTCTGCTCGTGTTGAAATTTTTGCAGCGCATGCGCAGTAACAATTTCGACACGGAGCGGCCTTCAATTTCGACGAGGAAAACCGGGAAAAAGACCCTAAACGCATCATACAGTCAATCTGGTAAGTGGAACCGATGTATATTAGCCTAGACCTAATTTTCAAAATAAATGCATCGGATATGAATCCGCTAAAGTGAAATTTTAGTCCAAAAGTTTGGCCGAATTTGGTGGCCAGATCCGTACCACTGAGTTTGCACAGGAGCGCTATGGTCGGCTTCTGGCTCTGAAGAGAGGAGCCGACCCTACCCAAATCAGAGGCTAACGAACGAAAGAGACAGAAATTTTCGGTCTAGATCTCCATGTACATACTAATGAAGAATAAATTCATTCACGCGAAACAACTTTCTGGCATTGAACGCGTTTTTTTATTCAAAGAAACATAGTTGCAATAGCATTTTATAGGGAAAATAACGAAAAACATATAAAATAGGCAAAATATGTTTTTTCACCTGAAAATATGGTTTTTCAAGCTGAATAATATGTTTTTTGAAAGTTACAGGTTGGCAGCTCTGATATTGCCATAATGATGATATTGATAACAACAACAACGATAGTGATGATAATAATGATTATAATAATAATAATTTTAATAATGATAATGAAAATAAAAATAATTACAATAATACTACTACTAATGATGATGATGATGATGATGATGATGATGACGACAATTACAATAACAATAAAAATAATGTTAATAATAATATTAATAGTAATAATAATAGTGATGATAATGATGATGAAGATGAATATGATGTTAATGTTGATGATGACAATAGCAACCACAACTTGGAATTCTTGTTGCTTCTTGATTCAATTTTAACTTCATTTTAACTCCATACGTCCAGGATATTCTATCTATATTGACCATTTTTTCCCCAAAATCTATTTTTACTATTTACAAGTTGAAATGCAATCACTACAGTTCAGTTCTTATCGGAATTGACAAGCTCTCTTCCTCCATGGGATTTCAAGAGTGCAGGAAGGTCAGGGGTTAAGGTCAAAGGTTAAGTTTGGATCACTTCCAATGGGAATGGTGTTTATTGGGGGATCAGGATCGAAACTTCACTGGGGAGGTAAGGAAAAAAGTGAAGAAAAAAGATGATGTTATACATCGCAAGGTTTGGGAGGTTTAATATCAAGACTTTCAAATGATAGTAATCTTGATAGTAATCAGTATCATTCAGGTCCAACTATGGCTGGTTCTGATTGAATACAATGGTAGTTCAGTGGTTAACAGACGAGTTCACAGATGTTTTCAATTTTAATGGATACTAGCTAGCTACCTGAAAATGCCTTGTTGAAAACAATTACAATCACTTTTGTTTTCCTTCCAATTTTGATGTTGAAAATGCATGGTTGGATGGATCTGTTCACTAAATGATATGCTAGTTAAGCCTTGAGCAAGGTTCCAGGAATTGGAGATAAATATTTGTAAAATTCTGCATAATAACGTGTGAATTTGATTTCAAATTTGCATATTATACATTGTCCTTCATGACCTTTAACATAGTTGGAATTTTGAAATTTTAGGATAGTTTGCCGTGTGAAATATTTAAATTTGCGAATGGTGTGTCAATCTAAAATCATGTTGGCCTGGGATTTCAACAATGAGACATTTCCTAAATAAGCATTCAGTTTAATCACAAGGGCAAACAAATAGAACATTGCAGTAATAACCAAGTAACAAAGATAATATTTGCCTCAAGGTCAGATAATGTATTGAATGAAGGCATCATGTAAACTGGGCCTTTACTAAATTAGCTGTACTAGTCTGGATAAAATCCTGTTTTGAACAATAGTTAGAATGGTAACTTGTCACAGGAAAGCTATGTCAGGCCATGACCTAGATGGGTGTAAAGCAAGGGAAATAGGGAAATCCAGAGTGATTTTAAATAAACGTGACTGAAACAGATAAAAACAGAGAGTTGTTAGTAGGAGGAAGTGATGGGATAAGAGTGGACCAAATGCGAGAGAGATGGGTTGAAAGAGGAATGGAGAGAGAGAAAGAGAGAGAGTGAATGGAAAGAAAGAGCCGATGGGGTGAAAGAAAGAAAGGGCAAAGGAGAGAAAGGGAGGAAGAGAGAGATACAGAGAGTGGAGAAAATAGAGATAGAGAGAGAGAAAAAAAGGAGAAAGAGAGAGAGAAAAAAAAGGAGAAAGAGAGAGAGAGAGAGAGAGAGAGGGGGTGCAAAGGCAATATAAGAGTCATTTGAAGCACAGTGCATGAATTAAAACAAAATCATGATATGAAATTAGATGTAATTATTTTGAAATTCTATACCAAGTTTTGTAACACCCTATTTGGAAACAGTTAATGAATTATTGTCTCCCACTGATGCAATACGGCTGCTACAGCAGTGTGTTGCGTTGCCTGTGCATCTAATGACCCAACTGCTGACAGTGAAGGCATTGATGTTTGTAGTAGATAATCTTATAAGAAGCAAATGAATCATCAAACTTAAATTAAGGAATCAAAAATTCATATGTTTGGAGCCAGAAGGGCATTAAGTCTGTGTAAAGTGATACAAGGTAACGCCCTTCTGGTTCCAAACACACAAAATTCAAATAGTTCAAAATAGGGAAGGCACATTATTCTCTTTTGACTTAATTTCACTGACATCCTTAGGCTGGAGCAAGATGACTTTGTCTGTTGAGAGCCAGAAGGGCGTTAACGCTTTCTTGAAGTATATCAGTTAATGCCCTTCTGGTTCCAAACATGCATCTTCTTCTTACCTAATTTAGACAAAGCACAAGATACTTATAGGATAAACCCATTAAAAAATCAGTCAAATGAAAATATAACTGTTTCCAATACATGTAAGTTAACATGATAGCATCCCTCATAATCTATTCCAATGTTTCCATTGACCAAATATCTAGATTGCAAATCTCTGCTCTAATATACCAAATTATTTAGAAAATGGCAGACTTTTGTTCACGGTAAATCTAATCACTCATAAAATACTCTCGCCCATAAAAGATTCTGGATTTGCCAGAGCAGACTATCAATACATTATATATATCTAATCAAGATGTTAACATAGTATACATAGCCAATGCTTCTTATATGAACTATTTGGATTTTTGTCTCCTTAACGTTGACATTGATCTTTCTCTTCACTTCAGTTGTTGCAAAGTATATATTTTATTCTAAAATTGAGCACTGGAGCCTTTTTATTATTATTATTAAGTATTTGGCATCACTCGTGACTTTTGTTGTGAGGAATAATAAATGACAAGCCATTTCACCAGAGGATGTAGTAAGTGGGTCAATAGAAAGTAGGTCTAGGCCGGGGTTGTATTTTCAGTCCAAATTGGGTTGGAAAAATCTTGATTGAAAATGAAAAATGAAATTAAGTTACATAATTGGTTCTTGCTGTAATTTAACTTGTCTGTCTTGAGCCAGAAATGCATTAACTCATATGCTTTTACAGAGACTTGGTGTTCTTCGCGCCCCAACAGACAATATGCAGATTACTTGACAGTATTTTCTTGCGATATAATGTAAGGCCTTTATCTATATGAGAACTGAAAGTAAGAGCAATGCTATGAGTCTTGGGGTTTGTATTTGAATTAACAATGTTGGAAATTCTAAACATTGGAGTATAATAAAGCTATTTACCATGTTTAACATGGCTATCAATATGAATAAAGTATTATACAATACCATCTTGTAAATACTGTTATGGGATATGAGATTACCACATTATGTGGAACTTGTATAATCTTAGAGCCAAGTTATAATTCTCTTCATGAGATGTCAATGTTTGGGAATCATAAACATTTGTATGATAGTGCGGCAGAGAGGTATGATACAACTTTGTCCTGAATAATGTTTTCCATGCACACATTAGCTTGTAAATATTTCATAGCATGTGAATATAAGGCCTACAGCGGTGTGTGGAACCGAAAGAAATTAAAGGCAAGGTACTTAGTATGTCATAAAGGTTCTCAGTTGCATTCAAAGTGAAAACAAAGCAGGGATTGTAAACATTTGTATGGATACAGGTTTATAGGAGGTGCAGCTTGTAATGTAAATAAGTTGTTTTATGCCTGTCAGCTTGCAAATATTTCCAAGCAGGGCTTACATGTATTTGTGAGATTGAAGTCATTACGGGCAAGGATGTATGAATGAATTGCTCTTCTTCTTGGCACCCCACCCGTCCGTCCGTCTGTAGTACACCCTGAATGCATTCAGTTGTGATAAATCGTATTCATAAAAGCATCTTACCCCCTAATAAAGAATTTATATTTCATGGTTTCATGGGAATATGTTTATATGCATGAGTACATCCTCCCCAGGTAATTGATAGGTCATGTAGACATGTTAAAGAGGTGGTCGAGTTCTGGTATTAAGGGTGGACAATAATTTCCGCTTTCCATTTTTGTTTTTTAAATACCAAAGTGGATGGATATCATAGTTGCATTACCACATGTGTACCGGTAGTTGAAAACTTTGGACAACATTTATATACCACATGACTGTGTAGTGACATATAATGTACCCATATTTGTTTAAAGTATCTAACACTGTATCTGATTTCAGTAAAATTGCATTAATATTTCATATTTTGTATATGAGGGCATTTTGAGAGCGATCCTTTCCAGGAGACTCTTTTTTTTTCCATTATATTTTTTCCACACTAACATATAAAGAATAATGAAAAAAGCTCACTAATTATTTTTCACCTCGATCTATCAGAGCTTGACTTTCTCTTTAAAAGCATGTTGACAGGTTTTTTTTTTAGGGGGGGGGTGCATACATGTGGGTGAGGAGTGAGTCTTTGATGGAAAGAGGAATGCATCCCAGGGATTGCATCCGTAGCCTGCTATCGTCTCCCAGCAAGTAATTTCCTAATTGATGCATTAAAACTCAACTTCGTAGCCACCTCTATGCAGTCTACGGCAAGATAATTTGCGTAATTCGGTAGTAGTAATCAATCCATGTGTGGACTTATGTACAGGTTTCAGTTTTAATCTATTTTGGACACGTTTTTTCCTTGATATTTTCCCCATTTTATTCAAGTAGACACATCTATGGCAAGTTCATTTGCCTAATTTGGTAATGATAATTATCTGTGTACATGTATGGCTTTCATTCACATAGACTTGACTGTCATTCTGATTTAGGCATCTACTTCCTGTAGTAGCTCTTGATGACTCCTCTTGTGGCAGATTTGGTACAGATTTAATGGTAGTATTTAGATTACCTAAATGAATCAGTAGAGTAGGACCACATTGTATTGTTAAACCTTTTGTCTTTCCGCAGATGCTATTTGCAGGAAGTTTATTTGATTTCAAAAGCCAATAGCTTTTGTCTTCGGATGCAATACTGTAGTCCGCTGAATGATCGTGGCGTCACAAGCCCTCGTCACCATCAGAGGTGTTGGGAAAGATTCTCATCAGTCCCTCAGGACATTACACCAAGATCTCACTCTCCTGTCAGTGAACTATACCGCATCTTCAATCGATCCCTTTAAAGGCAGCACCCCTCGCTAGATTAACGATGAGGGTGCATTGCTCGGACACGTGTAAAGACAAATCGGGTGGAAGTTAATGCGTGCAGCTGCTAACTAGCAGGGCGTAAGTTGGATTCCTCCGTGAACGGCAAATTAATGAGATTGGTCTTGTGACCCATTGGACATGTGTGTTAATCCCATATGCCAATTAGTGCAGTACAGGATGGTTTCTCTGACCAGAAGATGACCATTTGCATAACATTTGGAAGGGATAGGGGTAAGGGCATATCAGGGGTAGGAATTCATGTAGGGGTAAGGGTATGTCAGGGGTTGGAATACATGTAGGAGTGGGTATATATGTCAGGGGTAGGGGTAGAAGTAGGCAAGGGGCTTGTACTTGTTCTTCCATGTTCTTTCTTTCTCTCTCGCTCTCTCTCTCTCTATTTTTTAATTTTTTAATTTTATTTTTTTTTTAATTTTTTTAAATTTTAATTAAAAAAAAAAAACATACTGCACGTCAATCAACTGCCCTTGAATATTGATTTGATCATAAATTCAATATAAAACTAAGGTTAAAACATACTTGGAAACATACTAAGAGAGAAAAATATTCTCAAATGAATGAATGAAACGCCGATAATACCAAAATAACAACAAAAAAAATATCTACTTGTAAATAAACTATAGGCCCTAATATGGAACAAAAAACAGCATGAGGAATGGACATTTCTGCATTGAAAGTGTGTCGTGCTCGGTTATAAGTTTCGTTTTCATGAATTCCTTTTTTTTTTTGCCATCATGGTTCCTTTTTGGTCGCACAAGGCTGGCAGCTCTGCCGAAGGGCATTAACTCTGTGTTAAAGTATATAAGTTGATGCCTCTCTGGCTCCAAACAGACGACATGTTAATGGGGGCAGAGATGACACTAGGCAGTAGTTAAAGATTCGGGAGGGGCGTGGGCGGGGGTTGGTAGGGTGGAAGTTGTCACAAGAGAGGGGGAAGGAGAGGGGGGTTATAAGCAGGAATGCGGTTAGAACAATGCAACGATGGGAATAGATCGATATTGAGTAATGACAAGATTTCAACATTCTGTTTTACTTCTTGATAATGTTTTATTTGTTGTGATGTACTTTCATAATCAGAATATATCATCCATGATTTCACCCATGCACTCTCAAAGGGATGACCCTGTTCCAGATATTTAAAATCCACACGATCTTGCCCTATCTACCTGCATACAAACCACTTGACATGTATATAATTTCAAAGAAGAAATAATCGGATCGCCCAACCTGCGTTCGTTCGTTCGTGATAAACATCCCTCTACTGTTATGCTAAATTATACATGGAACGTTTTATTTTTTGCTGTTCCCTATAAAATATTCCAAAGAAGAAATTATCGAATTGCTTCCAACCTGCGTTCGTTCGTGATAAACATCCCTTTACTGATATGCTAAATTATGCATGGAACGCTTTAATTTTTTGCTGTTACCTATAAAATATTCCATGGCAATCAGGCAGGGTGCATAATCTAGATGCAAGCTACTAGCTAGTCTTTAAACGCAGCCTCTAATTTGAAACTTATGTTGTCACCCTCTGAATACTGTACAACCAGATACTTTTGCATGCATGAAATGTTTGCAAATTTCGGGAGTGGTTCACATTCATGAAGTTTCATGCCTCAAAATAGTGGAATTATACAAATTATTATTCACTATGTAAGTAATTTCCTTTATTATTGTTATTATTATCATTGAATCACAGTTGACTCAATACTATGAATATTTGCAATTTGCAAAAGTTTCTTTCCATGCAAGTGGCTGTCCTTAAAGGTATAGACCAGTTTCGGAAACGCCCCCCTATCAAAAAATGAAATGGAAGCTCTTATTACCAATCATGTGAAAGAATATGTTTTGACTACTATGTGATGATAAAAATCTGGACTGTATAGATATCGCGTAGAAAAAGTCTAGTCCCATATACATCTTTCTGTGTACCGTGCTTGTAACTTTACCAAGACTGGGCCAAATTTCTTATCAATTTGATGATTCCAGAACCTTGCAGTACACACCAATACTTACATGTATTATGCTAGATGATCAACCTTTTCTTTCACAATGCAATCGCATGACCAGAACTGGTCTATACCTTTAACATTTTGCCAAAGTTTCATGTCGTGTAACTTGGTGGTTTTACAATGCAAGCAAACTTGAGCTGCCAAGGGCTTTAAAGGTACTATGTTCCATTTGCAGGCCAAAAAAAATCAAAAGGTTAAATTCCAACTGCATTTGAAAGATAATACTAATTTAGAACTTCCCTAAAAAAAAGGGTGCTTGAAAATGTCTTTAAGTGGGAAAAAACGACTATTAGTTGTCGAATCAACTTTAGTGCTACGTGGCTAAAAAGTGCTAATAGTCTGATTTCAGACCATTGTACCAAACGGTCGTACGTTGTGTGCTGCGCAAAGATTCAATCAGTTTAATTTTGGCCATTACAAGAAGTGGGTTATTGATGTAGACAAATGCTCATGTACCCTTTACAGCTCATTTTATGTATGTTATTACTAAAGAAGAAAAAGCCAGTCAGTCACTCAATAGTGTTTCCTTGCATAATTTGAATATTAGGACACCGCTAACATTTTAATTTCACAGATAGGACATACATGATGTATTCATAATTCCTGCAAAGTTCTACAGAATTTGATGTTGGCTGCAAAAGGGACATAGTATCTTTAAGATATGCCAAAAGATATAAGAATAGAGAAGTGAATAGCCCAAATATAATAAATGATTTCTATGGCATATAAACAGGGAGCTATGAAGCGAATACGCATAGGACCTTGATTGCGCACAGTTCCCCATTCATGTAAACTCTTGTCAGTCTGAATTGTTTTAGTTGTAGACTAGTCCATGTACCTGGATCTAGGCCCTATATACTGTAGCTCCACTTGCCCATTCAACACAATCATCATGAAGCAGATTTAGTTTGCAGACCCGAACCCTTGTTAGTCACTGTGCTTAAAGGGAGTGTAGCATGGCAAATACTGGTTAACGCCATCTACGTCTTCTTTTGGACAACTGTACGTAAACGAATGGACTTGATTAACGGTAGTCAGCGACCTCATCTTTGCTTGGTTAGCGCTAGCGTCGCGAAACAGACCGAAGTTCTCCGCACGCTTCGGTTTTGCGTATGTTGCGCACGTGGATGCTGCGGTCACGTCGTCCGTAGTTGTATTATACCCGATTGGCCCCAAGTAGGGCCACGGGAAAGACACATAGTCTCGTCATGCTACACTCTCTTTAACAGTGCCTGCACTGTTAGACTAGGCTAACAGCATACTACATAGGCTCTGTACTGTAGCTGTAAAATTAGAGTCTTTGCTTTAAGACTAGCAGATTGCTGGCCTGGATAAATATGTAATCATAAAAGATCAGTGGCAGGCTTAGTGTTGCTTAGCAATATAAATACTAATGGAAATCTTTTTCCCTGTGCTTGGGTTCGATTTCTGTATTTCTTAAAATTCATGGAGGTTTCTCAAATTTTTAATATGAGTAGACAGATTAAGTTTCATTTTGATGAAACATAGTCATGAAGTCATTAGAAGTGTCTGAGGAATGTAGGGTATCTTTTGGCTTTGCTACTTTGCTGCTCTTGAAACCATGAGAGAAAAAAAATTAGCATTTTTAAAAACAATGACGTAAATTTAAGGATAGCTAGGACCTTCATTGCGTGCAGTTCCCATTTATTGAACCACATTAAACGAAGCGTTGCAGTTTACTGTGGCATATCCGAACGTGCCTATATACTCATAGTCTTTAATGGCAGAGAGCAACTTTTCTTTAAAGTGTTCAATCTCTTTACTACTCCCAGCACCCTTTTGATAAAAAAATTGAGCTTAAAAACACAGCTAGGCCTAAAATATTCCATGTTAATCTTACAGTAACTTGTTTTGTAAATCCTCTCTCATTACTTTGCATTGTATCACTTTATGGATCATGGATTGATTTGAATTTAAATATGAATTCATTGATACCCCTAACAAAAAAGAGAAATTTGATTTTCAGAAGTAATGTATTTGCACACATAAAAAAGAATGGTTGGAATTAAGTATACGTTTGAATTTGTTTATAATGCATTTTTTCTCAAATAAAATACAAAGCTTATCATCTATCTGCTGCACCCACTATGCCGTTCTCACTGTTACTGCCTTATTTTTCAAGCGGCAAACATTACTATCATACTGTGGCTTCAATTTTCTCATATTACAATATCAAGATTTTAAATGATTTTCCATAGCTCTACAAAATACAAATAGTATTGTACAGTATTAAAAGCATTAAAGAAGATGACCCCTTTCATATTCACTATGAAAGTGGGTCATGTTCGGAGGGAAGTAGTATTGTATGAATCACAGCTTAGATACAATATGCAGTAACAACATTACAGTCTCCAACTTTCTTATGCATCTCATACCACTGCCAATGAGGGTTGAGTTCAGACTTACACTAAACTTCACAGCCTGCTTCAAGAAGAGGGTTAAAGTACAAGTCCACTCCAAAAATAACTTGCCTTTAATAGAAGCAGAAAAATCAGACAAACCAACCAAAAAGTTTGAGCAAAATTGGATAACTAATAAGAAAGTTATGAATTTTTGAAAAAGTATGTAAAACTAAAAAACAATGGAAATCACTACACAAATTGCCAATTTGGTTTTAAGTTTGTGATGTCATGTCCTCACTATTTGTCAATTGCTTTATATAGTTTAATCCCATTAATTTCCTTTTATCCCCAAAACTTGATTTCCCCATGCCTTTGCCCAGGTTATATGATTTGTACCATATTGCGTGCATGACATTTCCCAAAATCTGTTATGAACTTTGAAGAATTGATACTATTTTCTGAATATTGTATATTCATAATTATTGATTTTTATATAGATAGTTTATCAAAATTCAAATTTTTCATGATTTAACTGGAAAAAAATTACTCTATATTAGTGCATCCACACAAAAACATATTACTATCAATATAACTTGGATGCTGGTGTGAAGAAATAAGATTCTTAGGGGGAAAATAGGAAATTTATATTATCAATATAAAGAAAATAATTAGTGGATAGTGAGGACATGACGTCACAGACTCATGAGTGAGTTGCCAATTTGTCTAGTGATTTTTAAAGTTGTTCATGTCATTAAAAATTCATAACTTTCTTTAATATTAGTTATCCGATTTTGCTCAATATTTTTTTTGATTGGTTTGTCTGATTTTTCTGCTTCTATTGAAAGTAAGTTATTTTTGGAGTGGACTTGGACTTTAAGTGCAGAGGGAAGTGGATTCTCTGGAATGTGAATGATACCCGCACTGCTCTATAGAGATCTATAGAAGTGTTTCTTCAAAATTGTGCTGTATGTTTCATGATAGGATGGCGTGAAAATAAAAAGCACCTTATGAGGCATGATCTCATTCTCAAACGTTAACTGTAGAAAGAATATATGTGTATCCATTAACAGATATGATGTTGTCTGCTTGCAGCCAAAAGAACATTACTCTGTGTAAAATGACATGAGTTAATACCCTTCTGGCTCTAAACGGATGATGTGACAGCTATGAATATGAAAGGAAGCCTATCGGGGTATGGATCAAGTCGGTAGTATGGGCTGCAGACCCACTCTTTGCCCAATTATGAATATGAAAGGAACCTTATCGGGGTATAGATCAAGTCGGTATGTGCTGCAGACCCACATACTCTTGGCCCAACCGTGAATATGAAAGCGGCTGGCATCATAATGGTGTATACGCTCCATTCATTTCACACCCTTGCCATGAGATGCATAAACCTAATTTAGGAATGATTAAACTCGGTACATAGTCCATCGAGAGTGCAAAGGGTGACTCAGTATAGAATGGTGCCAGACTTGACAACTTCATGTTGAGACCGGAGATGTCCCTGGCCCTCTATCTCTCTCCACAGTATGATGAGGTGTGATGATTATCTTGATAGTCATTTGTTATGCCAGAGCGGGGTTTGAAGGGACTCTGCATTGATCATGAAAGATATCATCTGCTGAGAGCCAGAAGGATGCAACTTATTTCCTTTTATTTAGAATCAACCAAGACCCTTCTGGCTCACAACTGACCTTTTGATAGATAAACTGTATTATGCAACTCACTCCTAGATCTTAAATAAATGATTTGCCAAACACAGTCTCTTGTGATTCATTTACTAAGACTATCGTTTTTTGTTTTTTTTGGGGGTTAAATAATTGTGTCATTGTTTCCAGTACTATCCAATGATTTTTAAGTTAGCGATGGGCGGCAGTTCGTGTGGGGCTGAGTGCGCTTTACTGTGTATGGCCCTACACTTGCGTAGCACTGGGCGTAAATGGGAGGTAGGTGTGCTTGTGTTCTCTGTGCTCATGAAAGTATAAGCCTCCTTAACATGGGATTTAGTTGACTTTGATAATGATAGGGGCCAATCTAAAAATCATTCTTTTCATCAATCAACAAGGATCTAGAAGTTATGCTGTATAAAACAAATGATGTATGTTTTAATTTGTTTATTAAGCTTTTGATCCGCTCTCGTTGAGGCTGTATATATGCATCAATCATACTCAACCTGATGGCTTCACATGATAGATGCACACATGCTCAACTCGAGAGCAGGTAGATTGCATAATAAACTCATAAGCATGCATTATTTTTATTAAGTAAAACATTACTTATTTACTGCCCTCATTTTCCGTCTTTTCTGTGGGTCTTAGAAAAGACAGAAGCACAAAGGCAAAAGGAGATTGACATTGTACCTGTACTGGTTGTCTCCTGGACGCCTGAAGGGCATTACGCCCGTTAAAAACAGTTAAAAACATTCAAAAATATGAGTTAATGCCCTTCTTGCTCTCTGTCAGCCATGCACATACTTTAGGAACAATCATACTTGTGAGTTTTGGTATTTAAATACTTCTGAGAAAAAAATGAGGAAGCATTCTTATTATGATGCATATTCATGAAAACATTGATATTAAAAGTATTTTTATTTTTTCCCTTTATGTTGCATGGATTTGTTCAGTAAATAAATGCTAGTCTTAATCTTGCAATTCTCATTTGAATTTTTGTGGAGATAACCTACATAATCAAATCACCGAACACCTCTCGCAGCTGCATGTATGCCACCGACAAACAGCAAGTAAATTGGTTTTTCCACCAAATTTAGGAATTATCCATTCATGCATTTCTATTACAATTTAAATTTATGTCTCCCAAACTATGTATCGTACATAGCATGTTGGTTAGCAAGGGTCCCGACCACAGGCTCCAAGCTCTGTATTTATGGAAGAACTTTCCCTGCGGGTTTGGAATGGACATGGTGCGCCGATAGAGCAAAACTGATTTTGATACATATTTCATGAGCGAGGAAATGAGAATGCTCTTGCGGATGCAGTGCCCGTGTCGTACTCATCTACAGAGCTGTCCTGAGGGAGGTGCTCAGGGTAGACAGGGTTCATGGCGAGGGCCCCCAGAACCCAATAACCTATAGTAAAGTTCAATCCAGGCTACCTATATCTCCCATAAATATTATGTTTTAACCTGAGTTCACCACAGCTTGTATCGAATCACAATTTAAGCACATTGAAGACTAACAGATTGTTAGAGAATAATTCAAACGTGAATGCTACCTCATCTCAGACTCCGTATGGTACGTAGTAGAGGGTTCAAAAGGGGTTGTGATGTAGCATATACCCTGTCTTGAAATGTTTTAATTTTATTCAGTATCATCAATATGAATATCATGAGGCCGCCCCCTCTCTCTCTCTCTCTCTCTCTCTCTCTTGGTTTTCATTTAGAAAATTGTATCCTGTGGAATAATTTTTTTCTTCCAAATCATCACAGAAACCAGTTGCAGATTGACATTTAAAATGTAGTATGTTTTTGTGATTTTAAAACTCAATTTTAGACATACTTTCTCTTCAGATAATCAGGAACAGTTGTAAAACAATTATAACATAGAATGTTGACTTGATTTGAGATGGTATATTGAGAACAACAAAACACAGCTCAAAGAAATATAACATATTGATAAATTTCCAGCATACATGGCAAAAGACCCCCCCCTTAGATTTTCACAACCCATATTTTTGTTCATAATACATCTCATCTGCAATAAAACATTCCTTAGAAATAAACAAACACCGAGTTCGTTTGAAAAGAGGCTAGCCCTTGATTACCCGTAGACGGCAGTGTGGTGATTTATTTCTAGAATTGAGCTTGCCTCTTGATAAAAACCAATTATAAGCTGCAGAAAATGACTCCATTCCTGCCAAAACTAATCACACCCATAATGAGATTATTCCAAATAATTTTTTTTAAACTACGGAGTTCTTATAAATGCTAATCACGAATATCTTGGCAAGAATAAATGGCCCACTCTTCAGCACAGATTCTCTAGTTTCTGTTATTGCATTTTGTGGTTTTCTGGACCCTCCACAAAAAGGTGATGTTCTTCACAGATATCATTAATGGGTTTTCGCCATAACACCTGATGCTTGAGATGTATACTAATGCTATGGGAAGGGGTAAACAAATATACTACTTGATGGGACTAAACAAATATTACTGTTGTCATTAAACTTCTGATAATGTCATTTGTTAGCTAGCAGTGTTTTTGATATATATTTGCAGAGTAAATTGAATAGTTGTCTTCATTTTTTTTTTAAAACTAAGAGGATCATGTTCTTGTCCTAAGATAGGAAGAAAGAGAGAGAGAGAGAGATAAAGAGAGAGAGAGGAAGAGAGAGAACGAGAGAGATGGAGAGAGGGAGGGAGGGAGAGGGAGCAAGAGAGAGAGAGAGGGGGAGATACTGAGAAACAATAGGGAGACACACATACATATTAAAAGAGAAATAGTCAGATAGACAGATGTTGACAGAAAGAGAGATCCACATAAAAGAGAGACAGAAGGAGACAAACTTTGAAGGTTGAACAAATATTATAGTTCAGAGAGAGAGATAGTAAAAAGAGTGGTACAAGAAGAAAAAATTAAAGAAATGCAAATATGAGATGTAGAGTATAGGCACATAAAGGAGACAGCTCTCAGCTTGATGGAAAACACAAAAATCTGCTGCTTCATGTTTTACGAGCCTGCTCACAATACATTATGCATGGTATTTGACTAGTTGTCAAGTTTTATGACGACAGAGTAAAATGCGTGTGTAGATATCTGTGACAAAGTGGTAATAACGCCCGGAGTTTTGTGCATCCCGGGGGAACCGGCGATCCCGATGCATCACTTGCGGAGGCGTGTTAGGTCGGCTCGCGCTCACTCGGGTGTGACACGACTATATTTGTAATGGCTGGCAGAGTGAGAAGGTGCTGCGCTGGGGAATTTTGTGCAACACCTCCATGCGTTGGCCGCAGGTAACAGCTGGACCTGTCTACAACCTGCCTGATATTTATTGCAATACAGCATAGGTCGATATTGTCTGCTGAGAGCCAGAAGGGCATTAACTTATATATTTTCATTGACTCAATACCCTTTTGTTTCTCAGCAGATCATATTTTGTCCTTGATGTTGTTTAAAGCTCATGTACAATTTTGGTTCAAAAAATGAAATTGGAAAAAAATATGTTAAATATAGTTGAATGTTGTTCTCCTTGTATCTAAAGATGTACAAGATGTACAAGATCATTTGGTATGGTATCCATGATTTCTGGTGAATTTTAGTGTAAATACACGTATCTGTAAGGACAATTAACAGCTATACACTCCTGTATGCAAGGACCCTTTCATGCACCCTGATGGCTCTCGGCACATTTTCTTCATAAACAACCAATTTTTTTTATTTCAAAAGTACAGTGATCATTTCAAGAGAACAACTTTCTTCAACACAATGCTTTTTCCTTGTGATTTTGGTAAATGCTTATTGACACTTTCAGAAAGTACATGTAATTGGCCTGTCACTAAATACAACTGACAGTTCAGTCTTCATTATTTCATGTTGGATGCAACTATCAGTAGATAAAGCCACAATTCCACTTAACACAGTATCGTCCATTCCCAGCCAGAAGGGCATTATTTGGATGTTAAGTGTATGAGTCAATGCCCTTCTGGCTCCAAACGTAAGAGGTGTACTTTTCTTTGTATTCATCATCAGTTGATAGCTGATGTATGGCAGCTCTGAATATCCTTCTTTTGTGTTCCTTTTTAAAAATAAATCTGAACGTACCTCCCCCCCTTTTCTTCCCATCATCCCCTTTTATCTCTTTTCACTTTCAATGGATATATCTGTCCATCCAAGAATATCTTGGTTACTGAGAACCAGAAGGGAAGTATGGCAGGCTTGGCCACAAAAAAGGCCAGCTGAGTAATAAAGTGAATTCAAAAGGAGAAAATGAATTTTTGATCCCCGATTTCAATTGTGAAATTGCACAATCTTGGAGACCATATTCTGCTCATTGTAATGATTTTTTTAAATGCCCTCTTGTAGTTTATAGATGTTATTTTTAATGGCCCCTGACTATAGGAAATTGCCCCTCTGTGTGATTTGTCTGTTTAGAGCCAGAAGGGCAATAACTCTGTGTTTATGGTTGTGAGCGAATGCCCTTCTGCATGGCTCTCTACATCATTCTTCATCACTCTTCTCCAAAACGAGATGTTTTGGAGAAGAGTGGGTTGTTGTACATGTACTTTCCATTCGATGTGTGACAGACAGAAGGAGTATGAAAACTATTTTGGGAACAGATAAAGACATTTGATATCATGTAAAGGAATTATGACCTATCACTGTTAACAATTGAAATGATGTGCAGATTGAAAGACAGTCAACTGTGCCTAACTCAAAGTCGCACAAGTCGAATCCATTAAAAAAAACAAAAAAAAAACAAACAAGTGTTATGACACTTCCTAAATCAAATTTTGCATAAGCTAAACTATTTTGTTTGCAGTCCCAACAGATTCAACTTCCATGTACATGTATGTAGGGTTACAAGGAGCTTGAATATTAAAGTTAAAGACCAGTTTTGGAAACGCCCCTCTCTCAAAAAATGAAATGGAAGCTCTCATTACCAATCATGTGAAAGAATATGTTTTGACTAATACGTGATGATACAAATTTTGCCGGGAAAGTCGGGAAACCACCTACTAATTGATATATTTGATAAATTATTATATCTATTGGGACCAAATAGATATATCGCGCACGTGGTCGTGTAGTCCCATATACATCTTTCTGTGTACAGTGCTTGTAACTTTACCAAGACTGGGCCAAATTTCTTATCATTTTGATGATTCCAGAACCTTGCAGTACATACCAATACTTATATGCTAGATGATCAACCTTTTCTGATGGATTCCACAACGTTTCTTTCACAATGCAATCGCATGACCAGAACTGGTCTTTCTCATTAAAGCCTCTATTTTGCCATAATTATTTTATTTTCATTTTTTTAATGTATTTTCTATTTAAATTGAAAATTCCATTCACATATTTCTTTTAAATGATCAAGGATAATTCTTGAATGATCAATTATTTTATGAGGATACCAATTAATTTGTATTATACCAGTTTTAATGCTTGTGTATTTATCTATTTTGTTTTTGCTGCTGTTATTTGTTTTATTCTTACCAAACAGGGCCTCATGGAAAACCACCAAATTGGTGATATACACTGTATGCCTCCCTGTATAAATATCAGAAATAAATAAATAAATAAATAACCATAGAATGTTCATACAAGAAAATTTAAGTTATTCTTATGCTATGGAGTAAATATACAAAACATATTTTTTTCATCGGTCAGAACAGGAGTTAGGTCACAGAATCATTCAAGTATTACTGTAAGAAGATAAAATCGTCAATTTCGGCTGATCACAGACAACCACATATTATATATATATTCACAAATCCACCATTTGAAGTGGATTCCATCAATTGAAAAACCACAAAGCAATCGTTATGTTAATTCCCCTTCAGTGGTTGCTATGTTTCTCTGTGCAATTTTTCTCTGTGCAGCATTATTATCACTCAATTTCACCAGTGGCTGCTAAGTGAGGAGGGGAACAAATCTTGATTTATGGAAAATGTAATAATCGTTACTGCACAAGCGTTTAGAATGTGAATGATGTTTAGGGTAATAATTATTGAGTCTTTCATTTTGTGCTTATTTGAAGCATTTTTTAACCATAACAGATAAGTTCAGAAAAGACATGAGTCATTTTCTCCTTATATTAAAGTGAAGGGGTGATTTAATTGAATAATAATATACCCCCTTTTGAAAGGATCACTGCTAAGTTAATCTAAATTTGCTTAGTTGGCTGAATCGTTTGATTTTTGTTCTCTACAGTCATAAAATTTCAAACTTTTCTTTCAAATCTGAGAAATGGCCTTCATTGTGTGTTGGGTTTGTTGAAAGGGTTTGCATATAACAAAGGAAATTTTGCATGATGTGGAAAGTTTATTGTAACTTATGAAATATTAAACACAACATTCCAGCATAGGACCTGCTGAAATTTTGTCTCCGATCATTGTTAGACTTTTCCAGCTTTGCAAAATAAACTGAATTGTCATACAGTCAAATTTAATGGTAAATTCTTTGGATTTAGTTGTCAATTCACAGTATCGGAATTGACATATTAGTGGAGGTGTCGTCATAAAGTGAGAGATTTTGTTCCATTGTTGATATATTCCACTGATACCAAAGTATAAGAGCATGTCCGGTGGCCTTGAGTTACTTGGATTGGCAGGAAAAGATGATGGTTGTGTTCACACCATGAGATAACCTATAGTTTGATTGAATTAGCTTTAACTCACTGTATCATGATGTATACATTTATTGTGTGAAGTTCTAAGAAATGATTTAGAAATTAAATATCCTGAGATTAAACATGGAAGAGGAACACAGTTATGATGAATGTTTTTTATAATTGTGATATTCATAGTAGACTGTCATTTACTCAATAGAGATTTGATAAAAGTTTAACAAGATGCAAAGAAAACTATGGTTGGAATATTACAAAGTGAGCACATCAGTTCATTGATTGAAAGTTACCGGTAATTAGTGCAGTTTTACACTACAGAACAAACATGTACTTCACTCCCTTCCAAATGGTTGAGTGCTGTTTAAAAAAATCTATGTTTGCATTGACTTGAAAAAGAAAAAGAAATAATTACTGTACTTTGTAGTTCTGCCACTTAGTAACATCATCATGTTTTGATTTGGTTACAGATTAATTAAATACCATGTGTTTGGAAGGATCTGAAGTGAAATTTTGCAGTTACGTTCCTAATCTTCTGTAAGGTGTGCACAGTGCCTGTTTGCGGCTTTGCCAGGGAAATCCTAAGAAAGTCCTGAAAGAAATTTGGCACAACATGATTTGACCGTTTTGCTCGTTTTGCTCGTTCTAGTTCACTAAGATTCAAATATTTTTGTAATACACATATCAACTTGAAGGACATTAAAACCATTTCATTCCTGTTGGTTTCTTATAAATCCAGCCCTTCACGTCGACTAACGTGAACAATTTTCACCAAGGTGTGCACAGTGCCTATTTGAGGTTTTGCCAGGAAATCATCAGACAGTCAGTCTGGGAAAGAAATTTGGCATGACGATTTCATATCTCCAGTCACTTGACCCAACAGTGGGGGCGTGCAACGTCAAAGAACATTACAGGAATTTATCCTGAACTTACGCAAAGGAGGAAGCAGAGGCACATGACCCAGTAATTTTTAGAGATAGCAATGGATCTGTAATGTCCATTTAGGCCATTCCATGCCATTCTTTGGTAATAAGAATTATTGATGAGATTACCATAGGTTTTTTTTTCTTCTTTCTTGCTGATTTAGATTGACAGGGTTGAATGTTGTATGCTTTTTCACACTGGCAAAATTTTCCTTAGCCTTGTACTAGGGTGGTAGCGAGAAAAGTATTTTTTTTAAAGACACAGAAATAAAGAAGAACGAAAAGAAGAATTCATCTACTGATGATATTTGGGGTTCAATTTCACAGTCATTTAGGAAACTAGGACACAATATAATTTTGTTTTGACTGAAATTGTATAAAATTGTCAGCTTGAATTTATTTTCTATCACCACAAATTTGCAAAGTCAATACTACCTTAGAGTCTAGATAGTATTTTGAATTGATCAGAAAAGCAATTCTTTATCAAAATACTCCAAGCCATGAAATGTATGAATGATATGTGATATCTTATTGCTGTTTTCAAAGAATGTTTTCAGAATACGTTTTAACCCTTGATTTTGTTACCTATGTTCCACCTGGAGAAAATTAGGTCACACTGTGGGTGTTTAGCAGGTAAATATGACTGAAATTTCCCCAGATTTAAGAATATAAAAGTGAATCAATATGGTTATAAAGGAAAAACTTTTGCTCATCCCAAGACCTTTGTTATGAAAGACGTACATAAAGTAGGCCTCCATTTTTTCACAATGTTGCACACAGCTAACTCAAGAGGGCAGCATGTTGTTTAAGCTGAAAATATTTTGTTGAGTCTTGCCTGCGAGAGCATGCTGATAGCTACAGATAGCTGACATTGTGCTTGAATATTGTGACTTAAATTCATCCAAAAAAATATGTCAGTCACTCTGATATTGAATATTTATATTCATAAGATGTACTTCTCTTTCACTTTCCAAAATCAAACACTTTTTCTCTTTCCTTTTCCTTCAAAAATGTTTGCATTCAAAAGTCGAAAAATCAGGCAAATTTGCAATTATATTATATACAGGGACTTACAATGTACATATACATTTTTGCAGACGGTTATCTTTTTTATATAAAAAGTGGAATATATTTCTAGTGATTTTAAATAAATCATGTTCATGTCAAGATCACTTTGATCATTCTAACCGAAAAGATAAATTATGCTATTAGGTTTCAACAGGCACAAAGCAAATAACTCTGAGCTCACAATATAATCCTATGTTATGTGATTACATGATATGCAAAGAATTTGATGAACAGTGATAAGTCATCTGAAGAAAATTATTCAGGTAGGAGAATTGATTTGGAATTATATGCATATTACATAAAAGATTCCTCTAAAGTGATCCAAACTATGTCCAATTTGCAGGCCAAAAAATTAAAAGATTAAATTCCACTGGCATTTGAAAGATAAACGAAAGGGCTTGAAAATGTCTTTTTTGTGGGTAAATAACAACCGTTTGTTGTCGAATCGACTTTAGGGATTGAAATCATTTTAGTAAATAGTCTGATTTTCAGACCCTTGTACTGAATGGTGTACGTTTTGTGCTGCGCAAAGATTCAATCAGTTTAATTTTGGCCATTACAAGAAGTGGGTTATTGATGTAGACAAATGCTCATGTACTCTTTACAGCTCATTTTATGTATGTTATTACCAAAGAAAAAAAAGAAGTCAGTCAGTCACTCAATAGTGTCTGACAGTGAAGTCTAGAAAGTAAACAGGTTTCCTTGTATAATTTGCATTAACGTTTAAATTTCACAGGTAGGACATACGTGACATACCGGTATTCATAATTCCTGCAAGTTCTACAGAATTTGATGTTGGCTGCAAATGGGACATAGTACCTTTAATGCACTAGATTTCCTGAAAATGGACTAAAATTGTTAAAATTTCCTTGTAGTTTATGCATTTACAGTGCTTAGTAAATGTATTTTTGTACTATTGTGTGTGGTATATTGTCTGCCCTGAAATAGACTTGAGTTAACTTTCAAGATATATATTTTGTAAGCAAAATTTCCCACTATTTGATTTAACATCCTTAAAAAGAAAAATAGTCAGTCTGATGCATACAAACAGGGTTATTAGTACAAGCACAATATATCTGTTTTTTCATCAACAGCCAGTACCATCATGTTATTAGAAGTGACAACTTTTACGGTTAGTTTACTTTTCAAACCTTTTTTTGGTTTTAGAACAGTCTTGAATTAGATTTGACTTGAGGGTAAGAGGTCTAATAATGAATTCCCGTGTTTCACTTGTGCTCTTAATAATTGCAAAGTGCATGTTAAATGAAATACATCCTTTGAGCTGTGAAACAATAGCAGTTTAGATATACAGTTCACAACTGAATTATTCATACTCCTTGTCAATTTGATGTGTGTTGTGTTTCTCGTAACTCAAGAATGAAAGGTGGATCGGTTGAATTAGGGCCTTTGTTGAATACTGTTAGATCTAAGCCTTGATATGTCACATTCTCAATAAACATAAATTGGAACAAATCCATTTTTCACATGAAAAATGACAAAACTTGGTAAAGGTATGAACAATTTAGTTGTATATCTTATATTGTCTGAAGTTTGAAACTACATTCCCCCTTCATCTTAAAATCTTCAAAAAAACTTTTCCTCTCTCTCTCTCCAATATTAGTCATTGCCCTTATAGTAAAGTATCTTTGTCGCTCATACATGAGCGCTGCGCTGTGATTGGCTGGCTGGCACAGACTCGCAGGAAGCCCCTTTAATTCACAGAGGAAGTAAGCAATGGCAGCTAACAGAGAGAGAGAGAGAGCCCCCTGCATGTAAAAAAAACTTTCTATACTGTACAACCACTTGTACAGGAATTCTCCATTACTCTTGCCCCCTTCCCCACACCGTGTACCCCCCATTCCAGTATACTGCGTGCATTCACTATCTGTGACTGACTCATCCGTAGTAGTGCGTTACTTTTGCTGCAGTTTGGAAAAAACTTTATTAAAGTTGGATCAGTTTGTCTGGATTTTATTGCCCTTTCCTTCAGAAATCATCCGAAGATACCTGGTAACTATCTAAGTAGTTTGTATTTGCTTTCTATGTTTGAATTTTAGGGGTTTTGCTGTTGTTATTTTATCTTTAAGAAGGGTGTTTCAGCGATGCAAGGAACTCTTTGTGAAGTTTGTTCAGAGGTATAATATAAAATGATTTGTATAGAAAAATGAAGAACTACTACATAAGCCAATGTACATGTGTACATTGGCTTATGTAGTAGTTCTTCATTTTTAGTTCACATCGAGTTTGGTTTGTTTTGTAATCAAACTTATGGATTATGTCTTCAACCTTTTTTTTTTGGGGGGGGGGGTAGAAGAAGGAATGAAAGGGATTTATTTATCAATGTACCATCTCCTTAACATACCTTCTGATGTAAGCTGCCTACATTATTGAATGTATGATCACATAGACTCAATGTACCAAAAATGTGTCTTTAAATACCGAACCTACCATTTAGTTCCACTTTTTGTTCAGAGCTTATTAGTCATGTTTTTATGATATTTTGAATTGCCTACATTTTCTTCCTACAAACAAAGCATTGGACAAATATTGCAAGCATACAACAAGATAATATATTCTGACCTAAAGTCTACTCCAACCCGACTGTTATTTCCAAATGTATATTTTCAATTCAGTGATCTAGTGTGAGTGCTTTTATGTAACCTCCTGTCCACACACAACATTTTCCGTGATTAGGCGTGATTAGTTATACCGTTTCGCGATAGTTATATGATGAAATTGTGTGTGTGGACGCTTACTAACGATACGTCGTATAACGATACGTCGTATAACGAAACGCAGGTTTGGGCATCGTTTGAACTAGAACTCAATAACTAATCACGCCTAATCACGCTTAATCACGGAAATTGTGTGTGTGGACGGAACTAGTCTAACTGGGCGGGGCTTAACGTCGGATCGCACGCGAAAGGAGACCTGACCTCTCATTTCCGCTTCCATTTCATGACCGCAGTAGCAAACTGCGCACCTATCGACATTTCGCTGTAGAGTTTTGGGATTACTTTCTTGTGTGTGTGGACACCCTGGAATTTATACGATGATTCTTTATACGACGTATCGTTATAGAGTTTCGGGATAAATTGTTTTGTGTGTGGACACGCTGTAAATCTCTGAAATAAGAATGAGCTTACACAATCTTAGTGTACAGAGATTAGGATATCTGATTTGACTCTGCTAATCGCAGGCTTCCTTATACACAGGAGGAAGAGGAGTATTAACAGATTACAAATTTCCAGATTATACTGATAGGAAAGTGTCATAATTTGTGTGTCCATATCATTAAAAGGGCAAAAGAAACAACTTGAAAAGAAATTATATTTTACAAAATGATTGTGTACTATGGTTATTGCAGATTCATGTGCAATTAGATATATTGTTGAAGAAAAAGAGACTTTTGATAACTGATGTATTTTTTTCTCACGTAAATCATATTTTGTTATTTTTTAACAATATGAATTCGATCACTATGCTCTCCATTTCGGTTCCTGTGATGCTCAGATTATTACTTGAAACAGTCCCTTGCCTAGAACAACCAATAAACAAAACACTGTACAAAATGAATAAAATTTTGAATAACAATCATACAAAAAATGTTTCCCCAAACCATAAAATATAAACCCCAAAGATGACATCACATATAATTTACTGGCACAGTTTTTCAGAAATGGCCAGAAAAATATATTTATTTGCCCTTCTCCTTTAGGACAAAAAAATTCATTCAAGGGCTAATGAACATACAGATTGTCTTTTTGGAACCAGAAGGGCATTAACTCATATACCTTCACACACAGTTAACGCCCTTCTGGATCTGAATAAAGTAGTTTTCCTTTGACCTAGTTCTGGTTTAAATTTCATTCTCATGGGGGCCATGTTAGGTCATTCAATTATAGCATTAATCATCAAACACCTGGCACAGAAGTCTATTCACTCTCTATTGCAACCCATAACATACCGTACATGTACACGGCGGCGTACTATCTAATGAAGTTTATGTTGTGCCATATTAATAATGAAATTTTTGGTTGCTTATTTGCCATTGTAGACCAAGTTTTTATTATCACTCTTTATTGAAACTTACTAAAAACATTTGAGTCTTGCAAATATTTGAAAAACATATCACAATGTTAATTCTGGATTAATTTTAATTATTAAAATAGGTCTCTTTTTTAAAGAAATTTTGTATTCATGTTGTGCCCTCCTTTTCTTTTTACTTTCTTTGGACCTCTACACTTTGGATTTATAAACACACACACCTTGCATTCGCCACTGCCAACCTGCGCATTGGATCCCTACTATCTGGTTGCCACGCCCCTCTGCCACGCCCATTCTTGATACCGGTATTGTACTCCCTCATCTCCTTGAATGACCACCCACGTACCCAACCCATACGATATGGCCTGGCACCCTCAACCTCCTCTGGAATACGAGGACCCTCTTCACCCTCCTGTCTTCTACCCTACTTATGGACCCATGGACTATCAGGTATGAGCTTTATTTAGTCAAGTTGATTGTTTTTTAGTTTTTTTTAAATCAGTTTATCGCTGCGTCTACCTTATACGCCAATATTTTTGTATTTAAAGATATTTTCGCTGATCAAGAGTTTAAGGACAAATTTTGAGTTATTAAATTTGTGTAGAGCCATAACCACTATCGGTTATATACTTTCAGTAATTATCATTCTATTTTCGTGGATCATGAGCTCATTACCAAGCATCACAATCATCATAATGAGGAATTATTTCAGGAGAAATAAATGATAGTAATCCATTGAAGTGCCCCATTATGGTCAGTGTGATCTCTAACTGCACCAAATGACCCATGACGACTTGCGATAGGGCTGACTTTAGTGATTTCGATATGCGGCATTATTTGCTGAAAATATTTTTGCTTGTTATTAAATTCACGATCAATTCACGATCATCGAAATGCACGAAAATATAACCTCTGTTTATGCAGTAATTTTCTTTATATTCATATTCATTTCGCTTTTTAAAATTCTGCTGCCTCATATGAAAGGGACAAGAATCATATAGTAACCAAGGGATAACATTGTAAAGCTTCTTGTATTTTAGAGTGTTATTTGGCCCAAGTCACAAAATTCTTTTCATCAGTAGCCTGACTCATCAACAAGGGATTCGAGGTCTCTAGATTTTATCAAGATAGTGCGAAGTGTGATAATATCACATTTCAGGATTTATTAACTGTTGATATTCATCCACGAGTTTGCAGCAAAGTGTTGTAGCCTGTAATCCATAAGAAGATAACAAAATATGAAACCTAAGAAAAAGTCAATCATTAAGCGTTGTCTGACGCCGTGATTAGAGATTTACACAAGAGTTTAATAGGCCTACTGAACAATTATGATATTATTAAAAATATAAACTTGGAAGGGCTATAAAACACAAAGTTAAAAATGGAAACATTTCAATTTCAAAAGTAAAAAAGAAGAAGACATGGAGAAAGAGAGAGAGAGAGAGAGAGAGAGAGGGAAAGGGGGGTGATAAGAAGGAAAGCATACATAAGTGAATGAAAATGATTTTGAAAAGTATACATAAGTGAATGAAAATGATTTTGAAAAGATAAAAGAAAATATTATTTGAGATGAGTGAAAGAAACTGACGATAGAAGGGCAACATAGTAAAGAAGTTTAATGAAAGAAGGTAAAGAAGAAGTGGAGAAAGGAGAGGAAGTACAGACTTAAAAGTGAACAAGTAGTAGAAGTCAAGACTGAAGTTCTTGTAAGCCCCAACACTCTCACTGTATAGCCTTTGAGCAAGAGAGGGAGCCATTGCTTTAAGTCATTGAAATCTTCAAGAAATCTAATATAGGATCTCTATGCTCTTTTCATATACAGCAGCCTTGAGCCAGAGCTTGTATGATAGCACAGGAAGGCAATCATCAGCCACAATATGTACAAAATCAGAAAAAGTGTACTGCCCTCTATCCTAGGCCTAAGCCCAGCTCAACTCTTCAACCAGAAAGATTGATACCGCATTTACAGGACAATTTTATTTGACAACATTTGTGAATATAATTATATACATAAGCTAGAGCCATGCAGTCGCCTTTTAAAATTATTTTAGATCTAAGCCAATTTGTTTCAAATTGCTCTATCTTATCCAACACAGATATACTTTATCAACAATAAACAAATAAAACAAATAGAAAAACGTTTTAGCTTTTAGAAAAACGTTTTAGCTTTCAACAGTCAAGGGTGTCAGCTGCAGCTACTCATCATCATGTCAGCATTTGACTACTACCATTCATCGTATAGCTATACGAGCCTCGTATAGCTATATGATAAGTAATTTAAATATTCCTGATCTGACCGTCGTTTTGTGAAACGCCTGTTTGAGCATCGTTTCAAACGAAAACTTGATAAAGAATCAGGGTCTCACCCTTGTCTGAACGTCACATTGTACAGAAATCGTATAAATGTGCGGAGCTTATTGTGAGCGCATGCTAATGATTGGCCAGATGTCATGTCAACTGACCTCCTCAAAGATATATTATACGGCATTTCTTTATATGATGTTCTACATACATAATTTCCATTAGTATGAACTGGTTATTAGAAGCACACACAGAAGATCCTGGGGGTGTTTCACAAGGACTAAGATCGACTTTAAGTTGGACTTTACTATGGCAGGCCATTCATGCCACTGTTTGCTCTCACCATTATGATATTTGGATAATATTTTTTCCTTCAATAATGAATTATCAAAAAATGTAAATTCTGTAGATTGTAACCATGATTTGTACGTCCCTTGAGAGACCAATCCTAGTAAATCATGAGAGCAAACAATGGCATGAACGGCCTGCCATAGTTAAGTCCAACTTAAAGTCAGTCTTAGTCTTTGTGAAACACCCCCCTAGACAGGATATAACTAATGGTGGTTTTCCAGAAAAGATTTTCTTTCTTCCAACTTAAAAAATTAAAAACACAAACGGCAGCAAGAAAACAGAACATACATACTATAAGATGTTATTTTTTCTTCTCTGATTGATAAAATAGATGAGTTAAACATAAATGATATTGTATGAATGAATTGTCACATTTTTTTCTTTCAAACTTGGTCCCTAGGGTTAGTTATAAACCAAAGTGGACTTGAGTAAATGACAATCCATTATTATAAATTCATTTTTAGTTGGACTTTATTTCATTAATTTTTTGAAATTCATGCAGTTACTTTTTAGCACTTCTGGAAAAATTGCTCTGTATAAAACATCTTTTAAGTGTATAGGAGGCACAATGTGGCTTTAAATCCTGATCAAAAATGTAATCCTAGTGTGATATAAATGGTCTGTACATTCAACTGCTGAAGGAGAATGTCTCCCTCTATTGTTGAGATTTGTTTTATTCCTGTGGCGCCAGGAATATTATCAGGTTAGAGGGCTTAGCCTGGCATTTGATCTGTCCTATTCATTTCAATATGCTCTAAAACTGATTCTTTATACCTCTTCATGGAATGTTTAATGCCAGACATTTTCCTTTCCTCTTTTAGTAGGTCAATAAAGCCATTTTAATCCAATTGAATCAAATCTTCAATACATATTTTCTTTGCAGTATTTTAAAGATATTTTAGGGCTTGTTTGAAGAGTCTGGTACAGATTTTTCAAGTAGGTTCACCAGAAAGAAATACATTTTCCATAATGTCACCAACTTCAGAAACAATTTATTTCCATTAATAATGCACTTGACTGCATCTGCACTCAACCTCTGTAAGTATTCAGTCCACATGCAGGGATATAAGTGAATACTTGGTTTTGAAAGACAATATCAAATGTTTTCTTATGAAACAACAAACTAGACCAACATACATATTGCCCATGTTTTATATTGCAAGTTTTACTAGCAGTGCAAAAAACAATATAGATTGTTGTGTAAAACCCTAATTATATATTTAATTTTCGAATATGCAAAAAACAGTTTATTTTCAATGGTTTTTTATTTTATTCCTCAAGAATTTAGTAGGAAAGCAGGTTTAGACTTCCATATTTGTTGTTGGTAAACATTCTCACTCTGAATTTCTATCAGATATATTTATTTCGACGAATTTCGGTATTTATTAGGTTTTCTCTACAAAGTATCTGGCCCCACGAAATGCCTTTCGCAAACTTAAAAAATTCCAGCCAAATTTCTTCTGACGATACAAGCGTCAAACTTATTTATTGCCTGAACGAGGTGGCTGAAACAGCGCAGTATCTCACAACATAATCAAGTGTCTGAAGAATGGCATTTTTATGCCAGGATGATGCTTCTTGTTACCCTGCCTGGACCCCACTGGGCTCCCAAGCCTGAATGAAGATTAATCTGCTTCCAATCACTAGGCATTTAGATCTATTCCACATCATGCTACACTGACGACTAAAGAGAAAAGAAGTAGGAGCTCTTCACACAAGAGACATGAAGTCACGGGGGCATCGTCTGCTGAGAGTGAGTGAGAAGTGTGCTCATACTATGTTTGATCATTTTCTCATCCATTACAGTGGCCAGTTTAATATAGCCATTGGCCAGTAGCCCAGTATATGACCTGAAACAGCTAGATGATATATCCACATCATGGCCCTCATTTGAAATATGCTCAATGCGCTTATATAGTGATATGTTATACCGGTATGCAAAGACGTACATGTGGGGAGAGGGGTGTAATAATGGGGCTGCAGCCCCCTCCCCCTTTCACATTTAAATTACCAATATTCAGGCAACTGCCATCTAAAATATAGACTGAGATGATCTATTCACATTTTTATATCAAACGTTGTATATTTTGAGAACCATGACAAAGAGTAAACAATTTTGATCTCTTGCTTGTATACAATTGGAAATTTGTATTCAGACAAGAATTTTCAGCCCTCCCCCCCTCCCCCTCCCCCTCCCCCTCCCCCCTCCCCTCCCCCTCCCCCTCCCCGCCCCCCGCTACAAAATTTGGTCAGTGTGCCTATACTTGTGATAGTAGGTGCGACCTGTTCACTTGAGGAACTTTTTAAAAGTAGTTCTATAGATTCTGAGAAATTGTTCCATGTGTGAAAGAAGAGTTAAAAGGAATAGTGTGAAAGAAGGAGTTAAAAGGAATAGGTAGGTAGGTGTAGGATGATGGGGATATATATCTACTTTTTAAAAGTAGTTCTATAGATTCTGAGAAATTGTTCCATGTGTGAAAGAAGAGTTAAAAGGAATAGTGTGAAAGAAGGAGTTAAAAGGAATAGGTAGGTAGGTGTAGGATGATGGGGATATATATCTAGTTTAATGCAGTGTTGGGTGAGTTTTATGGTAAAAACAAGTCTTGTTTATATGGAGCATTAAAAGCTTGGCAGGAGACTTGAAAAGGTAGGTTATGTGATAGGAGGCAACAGATAATGAAAATCAATGGTTTCTGTCTTGTAGTTGCCAAAAGATAAGATGTTGCCTATATTTTTCTTCATCATTCACACATTGATGCTCACCAAGTCACCAGCATCCAGTTTTTCTGCAGAAGTCTCCCCTTTAAAATGTTTATGATGATGAAACTATGCCCCTCCCAATGTTAACACTCTAATTGAAGTACTTAAAACCTCTCCTTGATATTCTACTGATGCCTTCTAACATCTAGTCATTCTCCAAAACTCCTCTTCCAATTGCTCCTCTAAAGTTTTAATGGTGATGTAATGTATGCCCCTCCCAATATGATACTATAATTAAAGTACTTAAAACCCCTCCTTGATATTCTACTGATGCCTTCCAACATATAGTTATTCTCCCAAACTCTTCTCTCAATTGCTCCTCTAAAGTTTTAATGGTGATGTAATGTATGCCCCTCCCGGGGTATTTCTATAATTAAAGTACTTAAACCCCTCCTTGATATTCTATTGATGCCTTCCAACATATAGTTATTCTCCCAAACTCTTCTCTCAATTGCTCCTCTAAAGTTTTAATGGTGATGTAATGTATGCTCCTCCCGGTGTAATTCTATAATTAAAGTACTTAAACCCCTCCTTGATATTCTATTGATGCCTTCCAACTTCCATTTGATTTTCCCAAAGCTCCTCTTTTCTCAGTGGCCCCTCTTAAGTTTGATTGATGATGGAACATATGCCCCCTCACATGCAAGTGCTACTCTAATGTACTTCAGTCCCTCCTTAATATTCTATTGATGCCTTCCAACATCCAGTCATTCTCCTAGAACACCACTCTTAGTTGCCACTCCAATCTATCTAAAGGAACTCCTTTCTAAGTTGCCCATATAAAGTGTGTTAACATTTTATAATGACTTAGCCCCCTCCCCCTCTCCACACCACACCACCATCACCCCCAAACTCTTCACCGAGCAGCTGCAAAGGTGACCCTTCCATGACCATGTCCAGATGCCTTCCTTGATCTAGATATCATAACCTCTTGCTGTGTCTTCCACCCTCTTCAGACAATTAAGATGGAATTAACAACTGCCCTCTTCAATCTATGTCCAGAACCAAGTGGCCTTAGCATCAAGTGCAAATACCAGAATGGATTCTCTAATAATAACCAAGTCATTTCTTCGGCCAGAGAAGTGAATCAGATTTGTAATCCACCAGTCTTGATTAAGGATGGGCTGTTACGATATCAATTATTTCCAATCATCAGTTTCCTAATTTTCATACTACAAACATATTTTATGTTCGTAATTTTTCATCAACACATGAAACAGGGAAAAGGGAAATTTCTCCCATTAATGAAGTCGCCTGAAATTTCCTTTAAGGATAGTATCTTTCTGCTGAAATTTCTCAAGTCAAAGAACTTCCAGAGGGAACATAATGCTAAGGTCTGTTTAATAGTCCTCACTTATTTCCAGAAATACCGCTTATTTTTCATGTATGAATTGACTGTACATTGACGAAAGAATTTACGTTTATTGTTATTATATTAGCACTGATTTGAGTTATTCTTTGAGGAGATGCCTCAAAAATATTCTGCTTGATTTAAAGCTGATGTAAGACTTTGACTTTAATGACAGCAGATTGTGAACAAATTGGGCCAAAGCAGTTGGTGCAATGGAGGATAGAGAAGGCATCATCACTAGTCATTTTGAAGCTCATTGGTTAAATGAGCCGCGACAGCTGCACGTGCCTGGCTGGTCAGGAGACCAACAAAAATACAGATTTAATTGCAGAAAAACAATATGCCATGTCCCCTCATGCGCTGCGGGGAAGGAGAAACTGGAGCGGTTACTGTGAGTTTTGCGTGACGGACTACGTGATATGATAGCTGGCTTCTAATATGGGGGAAACAGGTTAAAGGGTAAGGGGATCCATAGCAGTTTTGTTTCATTATGGATGAAGAAGGAATGAATGATTGTCAGCTTTTACATATTAAAAGTTGAATCTATTTCAGCATTTGAATCAAAGAGTTCTGTGCGTATTTCAGTCTGTTCCTTCTAGTTGATTTATTGATGAGGTCTGAATTTGGCTCATTTAGTTTTCCTTTACAAAACATGTCTAATTTGATCACAAGGAATAATTTGCAAATGATAATACAGAAACAGAGACAGAAGAAATGGAGGAAGGAGAAAACCTATGGGCAAAGAAAAGAAATACAGGAGTGGAGAGCATTTTAGCTCTGGAAAACTCTATTTACAGGTATAGACCAGTTTTGGAAACGTCCCCCTCTCAAAAAATGAAATGAAAGCTACTATTACCAATCATGTGAAAGAATATGTTTTGACTAATATGTGATGATACAAATTTTTTCCGGGAAACCGCCTACTAATTTATATATTTGGTAAATTATCATATCGATCCAGACTGGATAGATATTGCAATCACGTATATAGTCCCATATACATCTTTCTGTGTACAGTGCTTGTAACTTTACCAAGACTGGGCCAAATTTCTTATTATTTTGATGATTCCAGAACCTTGCAGTACACACCAATACTTATATGCTAGATGATCAACCTTTTCTGATCGATTCCACAACGTTTCTTTCACAATGCGATCGCATGACCAGAACTGGTCTATACCTTTAAGAGCTGTGAAAAAAAAACTTCATAGGAAACCTAACCTTAAAGTAATCACAATGCACTGTTCTTGTACTCTCAAAGAGCTCCCCAAACCAACAATATATCATCAGAGACTGTTGAGGCAGAAAAAGAGGAAGAAAATGGAATGTTAAGCTTTGTTCACACAGGATGATATAAACCACCTAAAAACTAAAAACAAAACACAAGGGAAAAAACACCCCCAAAACCAATGCCACTGCAGAAATTACCAGGACATATAAAGTGCAATGTGCTTCATGTTCATGTATCTTATGATACAATGATGAATGACTGTGCATAAAAGTCTTTTGTTGTGCACACTTATTTTTTTTTCTTCCTCCATTTGCTCTCCATTTGCTCGTAAAAAACGGTTTTTATTTTTGCCATGGCATTTTTTTAAAGGCGGTTTATTGTTCCATGCCTGAATAAGACTTAAAGTGTGAAAATGAATAAAAACAGTTTTTGTCACTACTGACTGTAGTTAGTAAAAATAGAAGGAACCGGAATAAAAAGCAGAAGAATCTTCCTTTTTATTTGTTTACTTTCTGGAAGAAAAAAAAAAAAACCACAATTCTTGATACATGACACTCCATTCTCCTACCTATTTGTATAACAGCATCATGTAGCCTCCCCCCAAGGCTGCTTTTGACTCTTGAATTCATGCTTATGATATGATTGTTGACCTCTGCTTTTCTCTCCATATTTTCAAGTTTTCAATAATATCTATGTAATATTGTCACATTTTATTATTTGAATATTTTATATTTTCAATAAATGCAGAAGCATCTGCTAAAAAAAAAAAAAAATCTCTGACAGCATCCCTTTAACAATCTAGTGGATGATATTCTATGGCATTGGTATGTTCTGCAGTATGACCTGTCCTGTCACCATGCCTGGCTCAGGGTGTTGGAGCTCAAAACATAGCTTACATTCTCCGCATCACTCCCAATTTTAGGCTTCCAACAGGGCCACAGGCAGTTGATGTGTCTGATACATGGGCCTCAGAGTTACAAAGCCGGATGGATTAAAACAAAGATGTGTCTATCAAGAAAGTGATCTGTTTGTATTCTACATCTATAATTTGGGAAGCTGCGAATGGGTAGCAAACAGCGATAAGAGTATGAGCAATCAAACTTTGGAAAATATTGCCCGAATTTGGAAGATTTAGAAAGATATCTAGATGAAATTAAAAGATGTAAGAATGGAGAAAAAATAAAAATGCAGTCTTGTTAATAGAAAGGCCTACACTGGTCAGAAAGCTACATTTTAAACCCCAAAGTGTTGCTGAATGAAAGCATTTTTTAAATGGTCGATGAAATAATTTAGACATGTAGGTTTAACCCTTTTCGTGATCTGCAGAGTTAGGTGCAGAACCAGCTCTGCATAACACAACTCAATGAGAACTCGGTAGTTACTATGACCTATGTCAAGGTATCCCAAGCAGTTACCTTTGTTCCCTATTTGTTCTGCTGATCTAACTAAGTACTTCAACTAACTGGGGTTATAAGATCTCCTGAGCTTCCTAAGTTGTTCCCTACTTGTTCCCTAAATCTTTATGAGTTCTCCGGATTGAGCTCTGGATCCAAGTCGGCACCCAAATCTGTAAAGTATGAACCGGGCTCTAAAATGATATACCACATTGCACATACGCCAGACAAAGGAATATATCATGCAATCTTTTCATGCCTTTCTTGTAATGCCCTATTCTCCTTGGCGCCGACATGATTTCAAATAAATTACGACAAGACACGTACTTATCCAAAGACACCATCGAAGACGACATGTCGGGGGTGATGGGTACCCCAGAGATGGTTGATAGGATTAATTATAGGCGCGTGGCTCAAGCTACAGGGGTGATCTGACCCCAGATATACCCCTTGCAGGGCTCTGGAATGTACCTCACCAAGATCGCATAGGTCTACACCCTATCTCATATCAATGCTACCTAAGATATGATATCAGGGGCAAGGATGAAGAGAGAGAGAGAAAGAGAGAGGGAGAGAGAGACATGCAGAAGAACTTAAAGACAGAAACACTGAGAGAGAAAAGTGAAAACAGGGAAAAAGAGAAAAAGTGAAAATGGGGAGAAAGTGAAAATAACAGACAAGGAAGGAGTAAATAGGAGAAAAAGAAAAGAAAAAAACCCAGAGAGACCAAAAAAATTAAATAGAAAGACAAACAAATCTCATTGGTTTAGTCAGCTACATTCGCTTACTGTTTACCATGACACCCCTTTACTTATCTCATCCTTAACAGACCCAGCAAAGTTACCTTTTCCTCTTAAGCTGACAAATTCAACAAATAATCAAGAAGCTTATAAAACTTATACGTCTTTCATTGCATAAATAACACCTTTTATTCCATACACTGAGAGCGTAAAGGTAGTTTCTACGTAAAAATGATACAAGCTAACTTCGTTCTTGCTCTCAGCACTTGATTTACTTACTTCATGAATTTCATCTATGCTTCAAAATGATTGCATGGAATGAACCAAATTGAGACGACGTGCCCATATGCATGTTGGACTAGCTCCTTACCACATATATCATTACCTGCTAATTAAGAGTCAAAAGGTCATATATCACGTTACACAGGGTTAGCACCCTTCTGGTTCTCACCAGATGATATATATAAGAGAGAGCAGTACATGCAGATGCACGCGTAGCCCTTAGTCATTCCAGCTGCCACCAATCTAGCTAAATATAATCTGACATATGCCTTAATGCTTCCGTAACTATCGCCCTGACCCACTCTCCAAAGCTTTTCTTTCTGAGCCTGTTTATGAGCTTATTATACCTCTTGCCCACTATTCCAACTATGCTCATCTTCAGGGAATATGCTCCGTGCCATGTACGCCTAGCTGTTGCCAAAAGCGAATCCCAAACTATTCGAAATATGAGGCGCAACAATGTTCGAAGCAATTTCGGTCGTTGAGCCAATAATTATTGGATGGTGTGATGCCCCCGCCCATCCATACCTGTACACGCATACATACACATACGATTTACACCACACGTACGCCTACGAAGAGATTTCATGTTATTTATCCCTTGTAATAAATAATATGGGTTGTTAACCACAAGGAATGTCTGGACTTCTGTGACTCTTTTCCAACTGCGTTTGATTGCATTATGTCTTTTCTGCTGTAAATAAAATGATACCAGTATTTAGAATTCTCCAGCTGGAACTCCAGCTGGAAAGATTGTATGCTATCTAATGGAGATGTGAATATACACCATTCAGAAAACAGGAGAGATAAAGGAGATAAGAAGGAACTAAAAAGAGAGTGTTTAAGAGAGGTTGGGTGTGTTAATTAGAGAACAAGTGGGGAGAGGGAGAGAGAGAGGGAGAGAGAGGGGGAGAGGAGTGACTTTCAAAAAGGGGGAAAGGAAAAAGAGACAGACGTAAAGGACGTGAGTAAGAGAAACAAGACTTAACAGAGCTTGTGTTTGGTATGACTTTTAAGAGAAGAATAAATATATTTCCATGTTTACATTTTCCGAATGATGTTTGAATGGTGTTTTTGAAGAAATAGAGAGAGAGAGAGAGAGAGAGAGAGAGAGTTGGAGGGGGGGGGCGAAAGAAAGTATGTATGAAGGAATATGCATGAGGAGAGAAAGTGTCATTGTGTAATATTATAGTAGTAACGTAAATGCATTACAGTTATGATGTTTGAAATACATTTTCCTCATTTTTGTGAATACTTAATGTGAATATTTATGATCCACCTAACATACCATCCAAAGGGTTTGAGGAGAGAAGAAATGACTGTAAACAAAGCTATGCATTACATCCAAATCTCCACTCATCGACCATACGCATAAACATGAAATCAAGAAGCGTAATCTTATCTTCCAACTGTCCTGTATCATTTCAGCGTCGACCCGTAAACAAAAGCCGCTGCTGATGAATGTTTAATGAGCATAATGACATAGTTCATCTATGCGCCTGGTTAATGTTTAGTGCGTCATAACTATCAGGTGACGAGCCATACCATTGGGTCCTTATTGGCAGTTGTTGCAAACGGGGCCATGACCGCACTAGATTGTTTGGTCCGTAATCGGAGACAATGCAATAGTAAGATCCAGAAAGGCTTTCACTCTGTGCAAGAGTACACAAGTTTATGCCCCTCTCGCTCTCAACAAGCAAGTGATATAATTAGACCCCTCCCATCAGCCCATCCACTGTCCATCCATTAGGCTTGTCTGTTGATATTTATAGAGTACTTATTTATATTTATCTCTTTATAGAAGTCTCTGAGCGTCAACAGTTGCACTTCTATGTATGTACGTCAACAGGCATGTAAACAAAAGTGATATATTTGAACATTTGTTTTCTTTGACAAACCATAGGATTATTGGGATTTCTTACATTGTGTATTGCTTGATAGGATAATTTTCTTCTTTCCTTCTGGTGGTGTCGATCTTTAATATAATAAAAACAATTTTTGTGATGTCTTTCAGTGTGTGTTGTAGTCACTTTTCTCTCTTTCTTGCTCCCTCCCATCTTTCTTTTCTTCATCCCATCTTCCCCCCATCTTCCCTTCCTTCCTCCCATTTGTCCTGCCTTCCTGCCATCTTCCCTTCCTTTCTGCCATCTTCCCTTCCTTTCTACCATCTTCCCTTCCTTCCTCCCATCTTTCCTGCCTTCCTGCCTTCCTCCCATCTTCACTGCCTTCCTCCCATCTTCCCTGCCTTCCTCCCACCTTCCCTCCCTTCTTCCCTTCCTTCCTCCCATCCTTCTCTCTCTCCATCACTCTTGTCATTTCATTTTCTTTCTCCATCTTTCAATCTTTCTTCCTCCCCCCCCCCCCTCTCCCCGTCTCTCTCTCTCTCTCTTTCTCTTTATCTCTTTCTTCTCTGTCATTCTATTTAGTTCTCTCCTTCATCTTACATCTTCCTTGCAACCCAACCCCCCTCCCTCAGCTCCCCTCTCTTTCTCATCCTCATATTCAGAACTCCTCTCTCATTGTCTCTCCCTGTCTGGTCCATGTCATGTTACAGGGGAAATGATAGGATGCAGCCAACGAGGCATGTTAAACAGGCTAGAAATTCATACCTTGGCTAATTGTAGCAGCTGCCTTGAGGTGCTGAAAGGCATTGTCTGTGATAGGGGTAGGGAGGAGATTGATAGGGGGAGATGGGGGGGGGGGGAGAGGGAGAGGCAGAAAGAGAGAGAGAGAGTGGGGGAGATAGAGAGGGAAGAGTGAGGAAGCAAAGAAGTGGAGTAGGTAAGGAGAGAAGAAGGAGGGAGGGGTAAAGAGGTAATGACAATGGGAGGGTAGGATATTAAAGAGAGGGAGTGAGGGTAGGAGGGGTAAAGAAATGGATTGAGGGTCAGAGGGAGGGAGAGGGACTGCAAGGGAGGGCGTAATGGAGGGAAGGGCTATTGGATGATGCTGATGAGATATCAAGGAATGCCGGAAAAGAGATTACACGCATTCTATCTGCCTCCTATTGCAATTATCACTCTTTCGTTGTTAGTTAACACAGAAATCTGTACCCCAAGTTCAAAGGTCATTCGAGTGAGACTTTCAATGCATTTTCAGTTCTTTGTGTGCTGTGCATTCATATTAGAAACATGGACGATGTGCCTAGCTATATTGTTAATATTCTTCAAAATAGCAATTACTATCGCTTATTTTCCAAGTTAGATGTTAACAAGAAGTTTATTAAATCAAAGATTGCTGTTCATATTTTTTAGTATGGAATTGAATTTACTCATAATAAATACTACAGTCTCTTAAAGGGACATGAAGTACATGTGTAACTTTGTTTTGCAGGGCAGCATAACTTAAATAATAAATTTGTATTGTGATTGGAAAAAAAATGAGTCAATCGCCCAGGGACCCCCATCAAATCGGTCCTAGATTATTATCACCCATGCACATCACGACAGGGCACTGTGTCAGTGTTAGTTGGAATTTTGACTGGTAACATTAAAGTGTATCCACAACACCAAGGATTTATTGTTGGAATGCCAACCCTCCTCCAATCCTGTCCTATCCCTTCCCCTTTCTTTGATGGCACGTGCCATGCGAGCCCGACAGGCTTACAAACACACAGCAGGGCTCGAGACTCGTCTGTTTTGATTTCGCCTTATGTGAAGATGAGATAAATCAATGAGAATGACTGCCTAACACGTACAAATCAATCTGATGAGAGTCAGACAGGCGTCAACTCTCTCATTTAAACAGAGGTTACGCCCTTTTGTCACTTAACGGACAATATAATGGCATCCTCCAAAGACGACATAGCGTGAGCCGGAGCTGTAAGTAACAGAAGTTTGTTGTCATGCCAGGTATCTAAACAAGCTTAGTTTGCTGGAGAATGATAGCTGTAAAACAGTTGGTATTGTCTTACTATGAGATAGCTGCCATGTTTCTTTATAGATTTAAAATGATTTGTCGTTTTTGGGAGGGGAGGACATATCGCCCCCCCCCCCCAAATAAAAAAACGTCCCTAAATTATCGATAATGAGATAATGGAGACAAAAAATTACTGAGGAAATGATTCTTCTGATAGACATTTTTAGTGAAATTTGATTTTTGTAAAGGTAGTGTGCGAAATTTAAGAAAGCAAAGAGAGCGTCATCTTTTTAAAATACAGAATTTTTTCTTTTAATTGAAGAAAATCAATCTTTGAACTGAAAAAAAGAAAAGACACAGGAGAATTATCTTACCCTCTCCTTTCATGAAAGCAAGGTTTCAAATGTATTAATATGTTTAACCTGTCCCCTGCCCTCTCTCTCTCTCTCTCCCTTTCTCTCCCATCCCTCATTCTGTCATTTAGGGTAATCATGGATCATTCCAAAATACATTGCCACTAATAATCACCTCAATCACAAAGTTTATTGCTGCAAATTATCACGCTGACTCTCCTGCCGCAAATGTCAGCTGCTTCTTCTCAACCTACGCTAGCTTTGCTCAGTTTGCAACGTTTGCCATTCAAACATGCATCTATCAAGTCACAATCTCTCAAAATGACAGGTCAATTGTTAGGCGCTGTTTAATCACAAATTTGGGCAAACATATGAGACGTACAGAGACTACCAAATCTATAAACAATTCTCTTTTCAAGACACTGATGTTCTTTATTCATACCAAAGAATTCTTTATTTCTCCAGCTAAATCATTGCTATAGCTAAATCATTGCTATTTGCTTTTCTTGGTTTCACTTGTTGTAGGTCCTATTTGCTTTTTATTCCCTTCCTCTTTTACAAAGATTCTTTGAACTCATATAGAGCAGTCAGTATCATCTGGACATCTTCATATCATATGTTTGGAGTGACAATATACTTTGACACAGAGTGAACGCCCTTGTGTTTCTAAAGAGACTAAGTGCTGCAAAATGACTGGATTAGATCTCTCATATTTGATAATATTTGCTGATATTGCTTACTGGACACACTCAATAGAATCTGCCAGTCAAACGTAGAACTTGTGATACTCCTTAGGTTGCTGAAGACTACTCTCTCTCTCTCTCTCTCTCTCTCTCTCTCTCTCTCTCTCTCTCTCTCTCGTCAGACCAGCTGGAAAAAGGGTCTCAATTCATTCTTTGCAAACAATCAAATATTTAACGATCAAACACTTTAGGGAACTTGCAACAGCCAGGGTTATAACCCTCTATTGATGTCAAATATATCAAGTATATAAAAAGTGACTGATAAGGATTAGGTGATTTAACACTACTGTAAAGATCTTTTGGGTAAAAACAAAAAAGTGCCTTCATGTAAATGCTTAAAGGTAAAGACCAGTTTTGGAAATGCCCCTCTCTCAAAAAATGAAATTGAAGCTCTTATTACCAATCATGTGAAAGAATATGTTTTGACTAATACGTGATGATACAAATTTTGCCTGGAAACCGCCTACTAATTGATATATTTGGTAAATTATTATATCTATTGGGACCAAATAGATATCGCGCACGTGGTCGCGTAGTCCCATATACATCTTTCTGTGTACAGTGCTTGTAACTTTACCAAGACTGGGCCAAATTTCTTATCATTTCGATGATTCCAGAACCTTGCAGTACACACCAATACTTATATGCTAGATGATCAACCTTTTCTGATCGATTCCACAACGTTTCATTCACAATGCAATCGCATGATCAGAACTGGTCTTTATCTTTAAATTTATTCTGTGAATTTTTTAATTTTTGTTTGTTACCCTAACTTACATCCGTTTTCATTTTGTACTGTGACCATTTATTGATTAGAAATCATGTTACAACACAAATAAAATTCACTTGCACTATTTCACATATCCTAGTGTTAACCTGCAACTGTGGTGCAAACTAGTTATCCTATTAGCAAATTGCCCATTTCATTTTTAAATTTCGAAATCAGGAAAAGTGAGAATTAGGAAATTTATAACGTTTTCTTTGACAAACATTGTTTCTTTATATGAAAAGATGAGTGCAATTTTGCTAACTAGCCATTGAGTAGAAAGCAAAAACAATGTCAGAGATGAAATCTATCAACAAAATAAGAAGTATGGTGTGAGAGAGAGAGAGGGAGAGAGAGAGGGAGAGAGAGAGGGAGAGAGAAAGAATGAGGAAATACCCCCCAAAAAAAAAGAGGGAGATAAATAAGTAGAATGACTAAATACATATAAACAAGATGGGAGGAAGAAATGAAGAAAGGAAGATAGTTGGTAAGAAATGGAACGAGTGTAAGCATAGAGGAAGAAGAAAAAAAATGACACTTCTGAGAATAGAACACATTCATCATAGAAAGCAAATGTTCCTAACAGATAAAAATGACAGATATAGCAGTCATCCCAGACTGCACAGAGTCATTTGTAATCTTCTGAAGATGCTAACCGACCGACCGTGCCTCTCTGCACTTTTCTCCCCAAAGTGCAATCTACTTTTCTCCCTCATGCAACATACATAGTTGTGTAATCTCATATCATTTACATTGGTATCAAAATGTCAAAAAATTCCAAAGCTTAATGCAATTTTGCCATCGACCATGATTCCTGATGGTATATGAAATCCGACATTCTCCTTCTGGTCTCCGTTTATTGGACTAGGGAAAGATCACATTACATTTGAAGTTGTTTTTTTATTAGGAATTCATTGGTTTGTTTGCTAGATATTTGGGGCATGCTAGTTCTCTGACCTTAAAAGGCTTTAAAAAAAATCTTTTTGTGGAAGCAAATTTAAATTTTACTGGATCAGAAAGCAATACATGTATTAATCCTTATTTTCTTGTGCCTTGTTTATTGGTTTGTTTTCACTTAAATGGCTAGCACTTTCTTTGTGGCTGTTTCTTGTGTTATTGGCAGAAGTCATGTGGACAAATCCAACCCAGCGAATGTTTATTTGTGGAAATATGCATTTCCAAGTTTTGACTCTTCTTCAACTGCATTTCCACAGCATATCTCAGTTTGTACCTTTTCTAAAGTTTTCATGATAGGTTTCAGCCACTCTTTCTTTTCTACTCTTTCATTCCCAAAAAATACAGAAATATTAAATGAGAATTTTGACAAAATAGATGTTTGCACCGGTCAGCTAGGCACACACGTATATGTCCATTTGATTGCAAATGAAATCCTCCTTCATCGTTTGTGCGTACTTTTTTTCTTTCGCCGTACAGAGAGAAAAGTAGATTTTAACCTATGGCTAAGCTATGAAAGAGCACTAAAATGCTTCTTTCTGCTCTTCTGTGAATCACATCGTATCTATTCAAGACGAACCTCAATTACCATAATATACCCTGTGTTTTTATGCATTAATTTATTACCCTTATTAATTATTGTACATAATCACAATGGATCAATAATCTTTTGATCTTATAAAAATGATAATAATAATAAGTATTTCTACTGGGCACTTGATACACATGATATTCTTAATACTTTCATTTAATACTTTCATACACTTTTAACTGTCTTACGATGATGTGAACGTATTCTTACAAGGTTCTGATTACAAGAGAGTCTCTGAAATTTAGAAGCATTCCAGCAATTTTTCCTTGTAGAAATGTAAGAGGACCATATTGCTTTATGACCCCCTCCCCCTTTATGAAAGTTAATTTGGGGGTACTGCCATATCTAATCATTCATCTTGACAGACTCATCAGATTTGACTTTGCAAAAAAAATTTGATGATAAACTACTCTCTTAGCACCGTCAATTGGGAAGCATGGTTTTATTGGAAGTAGATTTTGTATGACAAATGTGAACAAATGCTTCGAGAATAAACAGTTACTTTTCACTTAGCTACGAAGCATCTTGGGCATGCTAAAAACTTGGTCAAGTCAAGTTTGAAAATTCCCCGTGCTCCAGAATTTTGACCAAATGAAAACAGGGATGAGTGCCTGTACAATAAACACCCATCATAACATATGTCATTTTGCTAGTACTATGCGATTTGGCCTCTTGGAGCATATGGTTTATGATGTCATGCAGTTTTATTCCTCTTAATTTGTCCCCGTAAGAAAGAAAAGAAAAACAAAACGAGAGAAAAGATGATTGGATGCTTTATGTTGAGGCAAAAGTTATTGATGAGCCTTGGTTTGAGAAAGTGCAGGTTGAGGTTGACATAAAATATGGCAGGAGTTGAATCATTCGTAAGCCTTCCTCTCACCCCTAACAACATCTCTTTTAAAACTGTAAATGGCAATTTTACTTTCATGTTTGCAGAGAGTTTATTGCTTCTCTTCTAGATTTCATCATCTCCTTTTGTGTTTTAGAGCATCTCTTCTCTTTTTTGTCCTTCTTAACTTACATGTTGTTGAGGATAAATTATTTATCAGACAGCTGAGAAAACAAGTAAATGCTTTTAGGTAAGTAACCAGGAGGACCTATTGCTTTGCATCTTATCCAAGGGACTTGGTGATTTTGATTAATGTCTTACCAAAGGGCACTTGTACATTGTCTATGTTTCAAATCTGGGAACTTTCAGTCACAAGACTACTACATTGCCATCGAACCATCCTATGTAGATGAAAAATCCTGCTGTTCCTTAAAGGCCAGGTTCATTGAAATTTGGAAAAAAGGCAAATCACACCTCTACAGATTGCTGAGAACATTAACAAAATGACTAAAGTACTTTTAAAGCCCTCACTATTGTGAGGAATAAATTAATTGCAATTTTGATACCCTTTCCAAAACCCACTCACAAAGTGAAATGACGGCGTTATTTACATGCGATAAAATGACGTCACATTATGAACAACCTGCAATCACACATTCGGGACAATGTTGGATACCCATTGCAATTTTTAGATATGGGTTAACGTTGTTTGTATATTTACCGCCAGTTGTGATATTTCCTTTATTTTAGGCACTTTGAATGAGATACACTGAATAAATAATACTTTCTACAAATGTGTATTCGATTTTTATGTTATTTACCGTCACATTTGACCATAAAAATCGGGAAAATAATCACATATTCTGAGGGCAGCTCAGCGTGTATGTGTCGGATCTGGGAGTGCCTAGGACATTTTGCATGCTGAACTAACGACTCTTCTGGGGCAAAATATGCGACAAGTTTACATATAATTGTCCAAATATTCATTACGAAAATGTCTGATTAGGCCGATTAGTTTAGATTTTTGATAGATAAATGGGGAAAGTGGAAGTCGAGAGAAGACTTAGATCAGTCCGGTTCGCGATTCACAGCTAGCTCGATCAAGCGCCGGGCCGGCTGGCCTGGCTGTGATATGCGGGCTCATGTAGATACGCAGCGACTGCGGCTGCCCAGACAGCTTGTGCTTGTCCATCGACTTCGGCAAAATCTTCCAGATCTTCTTCTAGGTCTAGATCTCCCAAATCTCCATTGTCGTTGTCGCTGTCCGAGGTACTTCCTTCTTCTATCTCCTCAAAACTCAAATCAAGTATGTTTTCGTCCATATCGATATTTTCAGGGTGACTTTGATGAAGGTAAACAACGTTGGGTAAGAATGGGTACGGTCCTCAAGAGTCAATGCAATACACATGTGAATAGCACGCAAACTGCATCGCGCACCGATCAGCTGAGCGGCCCATTGTATTAATTGTTCATTGTGCTACGTCACTCAAAAATCAGCTGACTTACGATGTTTTCGGGTCTCGAGTGGGGTGATATTTCGTCAAGTTTAATCAACTTTTATAATTTTCGCACAAATTTACAAGTTACACAAATGTGATAGTTTTACTCAGTGTAATGTTCTGATTACAATGATACCAAATTCAGTCGATTTCAAAATCAATGAACCTGGCCTTTAAAAACTGATAGTGGTGTGTGTATGCCTTAAGTATTTATTTCTTACTTTCATGGTCATGGACCTCGCTTAATATTAATGACTTGCCTCTTCTCTGTATAGGCTTTTTAAATGTTGAAGGTTGAATGTGTATGTGTAGTGAACTGATTTCACAACTTGTAGACTACTCTGGGCCCCGTCCTATAATCAATCGCAAATTTGCATCTCTTAGATGCAATTGATATCAATTGCAAATACGTTGCGCTTAATCGCAACTATTTATAAGACGGGGCCCTGGATTGTAATCTTCCCTTTCCTTTGCCAAAGAAAGGAAGTTATGTACTCAACCCACAGCAAATTCTGTCAAAGAGTTTTAACACCATGCTGAATGGCCGCCTCAATGAGAAGTGTGACCACTGCACAGGGGGTGATTATGCCTAACTCTCCTAATTTCAGCCGATAAACGATAGGCATGTCTCCCTCCTCGAGACTGTAGACTGTACTCTTGTTTAAGGAGGCGGAATCCGCCAGGGGAGGGTGTTCCCTTTCCAGGCTGAACCTTCAACTTCCTTATTTAGCATCTCATGCTCCCAACCCCTCTGCTCTTGCCAGAAGGGCCGCATCTCCAGGGGAAGGGTTGCTGGGGTGCAGAAGGAAAATAGAGCGCAGCGTCCTGATGAAAGGGGACCTCTGTTGTAGGTCATGGTGAGAAGCTGCATTCCTTAGATGATGTCTTCTTGTTACGTCTCACCAGAATCTTCCTCTGTCTCTCTGTCTCTCTTTCTCTCACTGTCTCTCTGTCTCTCTTTCTCTCTCTCTCTCTCTCTGTCTCTGTCTCTGTCTCTATCTCTCTATCTCTCTCTCCCTCTCTCTCTCTTTGTTGTATCTGTCTGACGGTCTCTTTGTCTATCTGTACATGTACACGTAAGTTCCACAGCTCTTTATCTAAATATACACATGCATGTCTTTTTCAGATTTTTTCCTATTCCATCCCCTCCTCTTTCTCTCTCTAATCCCCCTCTCTCTCTCTCTCTCTCTCTCTCTCTCCCTTCCCTGTTCCTATAATATTCTTCTTCCTCATCTCTCTCTCTTTTTCTCAGTTAAAGTTTTTCCCCTTTTGGCTATTCATTTGTGCATAGTTATTGGAAAATTGAAACAAAAACAAATACATCATTCCATTCTTTTCTGTCTTAACCTCTCTACTTCTGTTTTTATTAGTCAATTAATGTAATAATCACTTGTAGATGTTCTACTTCAGTTAGAAGGATATAATCTGCCAATTCACACCTCACACAGAAAACATTAAAATTGCTACACACTTCAACGACCCCCTCCTGTTCTGTCTGTGTGTGTGTGTCTTTCTCTCTCTCTCTCTGTCTCTCTCTCTCTCTCTCTCCCGGGATGCCCTCCTCGGCACCTCCTCCAAGACAGTCCAATGGCCTTCTTGTCATCTTGCCCTCATTAGAATCAATTGCCAAAAAAGATCTTGTGACACTCCCTCCCTCCCTCCCACCCTCCCACCCTCCTTCACCACAAGGATAGATTGAGGAGCTCCCCTGAAATCCTTGAGAAGCATTTTTCATAAAGCCGCCATTCACCCAGCCAGCTAGACAGGGCTCTAGTCAGGATTACCCTCGCCTAATATTCTCTTCTCAACTTTGAATCAACATTGACTTAACCATCTTTTCATTTTGTGTGACCTCACCTTCAATAGTGGGCTCTCATCCCCATTCATAAATACACTCGCTCTTCATTGCTTCTTATTCATGCTCTGATTGATGATAAAACTTTTTGATGAGTGAACTGTCTATCAAAATTGTGCCACTTCATGATTTTTTCACTGAATTGGACGAGGTTCTGACGTCATCATCTTCCTGATATCTCCTTGGAAATCTGTACCTCAACTCTCATCCATCTACTGGGGGATTGGAAGATTTGCCCTGTTCCGTTTTATCGGGAGAAAACTGGAGTTTGGGAAAAAAATCTTTAGCAAGGGATTATCTACGCAGCTGGGAACTGATCCTAAAATAGTGATTAACTTCATTGATCAATGGATGCCTAATCCAAAGGATTTGTGTATAAGTAGCCATCGATACATCTTCCAGCGATCAAACACTTGAATCTTCTCCCCATTTCACTCTTCCTGCTACTCTCTCTCTCTGTCTCACTCTCTCTCTCTCTCGCTCTCCCCCTTTGGATCTTGAGTCACCCTATCCTACTTGAACTCCGCTTTCTTGAGATATCTTCTGTGAAACGCATACATCATACACTGCGCTGGGAATTTCTTTTTAACAAGTCTGTCTGCCAATACCCTTGATCTTCTTATCTGATCTGTCCATCTTAAAATGATGCATCCTCACGCTCATCACCCCAAGATCTTGGTAGGTCCTCCAGGTCTGCACAGAGAAAGGCCCCCTCACATGGTGAGTTTGGAAAATGTTCAGAACATATCATAATCTGTTTGGAGCCAAAAGGATGTTAACTCTGTGTAAAATGATATGAGTGAATGTTCTTCTGGCTCTCCATTTCTTTATTTCTGAAGTCATCTGTTGAGAGCCATAAGGGCATTAAAGAGGAATTCCACCCTGATAAAAAGTTTGTTTTTAATATTAGGAGAAAAATGAGAAGAACAGATCAGTGAAAATTTGAGAAAAATCGGACAATAAATAAGAAAGATATGGATTTTTTAAATCCATAACTTTTCATGAAATACTTCAAATCTGTGAGTCAAATTGGCAACGCGGTCTCTAAATATGAAGTCACCACTCACATTTTATCCTTTGTTGAATGCAAGAAATGTCATTAAATTCCATTTTGATCAAAAGATATATTTTCTTCGTGCCTATCTCGATCATATATCACGGATAACATGTTCTTTCATGCACCCCATATAAGATAGGTCTACTATTCCATTAACATTCAGAGAAATGGAGAATTTGGGTCATTCTGTCATTCAGATCAGTGGTGAATTGTGAGGGGATGACATCGCAACATGATTTTCATGATTTTGACAGATTCATAACTTTCTTATTTGTTGTCCGATTTTTCTCAAACTTTCACTGAATTGTTTCTCTAATTTTTCTGCTTCTATTAAAACCAATTTAATATCAGGGTGGAATTCCCTTAAGTGTGTTTTAAGATTTATGAGTTAACGCCCTTCTGGCTCTAGCTCAGCAGATGATAAGTGCTTAAACCGTATTTGCAGGCGATTTTTACTGTTGTGGCGCATTGGCCGCACCTAGACTTTTTGATATTTTCTTCCAAAAATACTGCGGCCTTTACGCCGGCAAATACGGTATGTGTATTTGTTTCTTGTTGGTTCCTTGACTCTTTTTTTCTGACCAGCTTTAACTTGAGGTGCATCATTAAAACTTTCAATACTGTCTTTACTTTCAATGAACAGAGACCCATAGAGATACTAGTTTAAGAAGAAAATGTTCTGTTGAATGGTTTATAATTCTCCCTTCCTACTTTCAATCAATGAATTTGGAATGTTGAACATAGAAAATACTTAAATGGGTGAATACCTGTTATCTGATTTCTTTGTGTTCCATCCCCTTTCCATAAGGTGTGAGAATTTTTCATCATTTCATGAATGATTAATTTCTGACAAAGTGATGAAGAAAATGAAAGAAGATTGGGCATGTGGAAGATAAAAGAGAATAGAAAGTGAGGGGAAGAGAGAGAAAACTAGGCATTATACAAGAGAAAGTAAGATTTGTGTTTAAATGTAGAAATATGATGACATAAAAGAGAGAAAAGAGACATGAGAGAGAGAGACTGGGAGAGAGAGAGAGAAGACGGGAAGTTAAAGAGTGAAAGGATGAGAGATGCTAAGATAGGGAGAACTTAAAAGAGAGAGAGAGGGGGAGAGAAAGAAAGTGAGATTGATGAAGGGAGGATTAGAGACAGAAAGTGGATTGCGTCTCCCGCTTGACGTCTCCATCTTGAACCCAATCCCGTCATTCATCGTCGCCCCATCCCCCACCGCCAAGCACTGTCATCCTCCCTCCTGCATCCCAACTACCTCTCAACATTCATCGCCATGTCGACCCATCTCCAGTATTCTGTAATTCCATCACCTTAGCTCCCGTACAATTTGATGGATCTGGTATCCAAACTGGAGTGACATCAGATCAGATCTAGCATCAGATTAGAATGTGATTGATCCCCGTAAACGAAAGAGAGACTTTGTAATTCGTTATCTCGTTAAACTCTGTCCTATAGTTCCCCAGTCTGCACGAGTTGTTAGGTGATATGATTTGAATGTTATTGAAGCTATGTGGTAGCAGAGATAGGAGAGAACGCCTATGTGTGCTTGATCATTTGACTGTTTATTGTTATTTAAACTATTATTGGATAAATATGACTTAATTCTGAAAGGCTGTTTAAATCCAAAGCCAAATTGAATCAGTTGTGAATCATGTTCTATCACTTCATATAGTTTTATTAACTGTAAATCCATGAGAACATGTTCTGATGAATGGTTAAAATTTTCCCCTCCTATTTTCATCGATGAATTCGGAATGTTGAACCTGATCAGAAAATACTTAAATGGGTGAATGTTTCCCAGAAATATAAACTGGACCCATTATTTCAGTTGTATGAAGATTTGGTGGTATGTATAATGTTAGATTACGATTTGAGGATTAAAAAATGCAGTGCAGAATAGGCACAAAGTCACACAAAACATGCAAGATTCTCACGAATATGTCCACTTTTGGTATAAACTTATGCTTATTATAGTTCTTTGATGCAATATAATATCTTAAACATGGAGTAAGAATTAATTCTGTTTATATGAGGAGGGAAGAAATAATCTTGTGATACGCAATATCTAGTTTCTTAATTAAAATTATGTGTTTTCTACATAAAATTCCAAGAAAAGAGGGGGTACAAGATAACATAGGCTTGTGATATCAAAATTAGATAAAATATATGAGGCTTGCGTGGTGTTAATATCAAGTAATATCGTCTTACACTTAACACAGTCATGTTAGCAAGAAGCAATCTCATCTAGCTAATGTAATTATGTATCCAGACTGTTATTAGTGGAGTAGATGATGCCTAAGGTATATTATATTTCCGCTAGCTGTGGTTTGAAATGAGTTTTACTTGATTAGTTAACAAGATGTTGCTACACTTCAATATGCCAGAATAAATATCACATGTATCATCTGTACACATAATGGCCAGAGGGTTTTTAAGGCGCCATTGCGAACCAAAATTAGCAAGAGGTTCAGAATCTTAAGGTTTCATGTTGAGAAATGATTTCTGAAGATCTTCCAATCTTACATTTATCAATGATCAGTACCATAGTACAACCAAATTTCTGCAATTGGCAAAGTGTCTGGTTTGACATGCTAAAAATAAGATTGAGATGCAGATTTCAGTTTGAAACAAGTCACAATTCATGGATTTGACAGTAAAGAAGTATAATTTCAGTGGAATATCTAAAATAGCTATTGATAAGCAGCAGACCAGATCAAGTCCTCAATTTGCATCATGTTTGTAAAGTGAAACAAGCCCCAAACGGTACACTCAACGATGTGATATCACATGTGTTCATGTACAAAGTGAGACTGTATTATACACCTCTTATATTCTGGTGTTAAAAACTGCCAGGCTTTACTACTGAAAGCCAGAAGGGTGTTAACTCACCACACTTTACAACGAGTTACTGCACTTCTTGCTCTCGGCAGTCAGGATGATCTGTGATTGTTCTATGACCATGAGAAGTTAGTACAGGGCTTTGTAAGGATTGGTATAACAGGATGTCTTGTTGGATCCCTCTATCTCAGTGTATTTCCTAAAATTGTGATCTCAAAATCCTTTTAGTTTTATACCGTCAGTTTGGAGCCAGAAGGGTGCTTCTTTTTAATAAGCCTGTCTGCCAATACCCTTGATCTTCTTATCTGATCCGTCCATCTTAAAATGATGCATCCTCATGCTCATCACCCCAAGATCTTAGTAGGTCCTCCAGGTCTGCACAGAGAAAGGCCCCCTCACATCTGTGTAGGATGGTTTGAGTTAATGCCCTTCTGGCTCCAAACAGACATTTTATTACACTGGTATTGCTCAATATCACCCAACATAGCTTAAACACTATATGATGGTTTAAACATATTTTGTCTGCTAAGAGCCAAAAGGGGTGTTAACTCTGTGTTAGGGTATAGGAGTTAACACCCTTCTGGCTTCAAACTGATGATTTGTCTGCTGAGAGCCAGAAGGGGGTTGATGATATGTGATATTATGTGCTAATGCCCTTCTGGCTATCGGTAGTAGATATATGTAGGAGTGAGTTAGATGCTGAAAATGAAAGAATAGAATTATTGTGTTTGGTGTGTTAGTGTAGGTTGGGAGTTCTTATAAGATTCATACTAAAAATTTGAAGGTTATTGTTATTTATGATCATGAAAGCAATTATGATGATGATGCTGATAATGCTTCTATTGAGGCTGCTCCTGATGATATGGTAATTCTACTTTTATTATCAAATACATATTAATCTTTTAGCCCAGTAGTATATAGTGATTCAGCCAGTTGTATTTCATCTATATGTAATCAAGAGAAATGTAATCCTAGAATACCTGATTATCTTTCTTTTCAATTTCATTTATTATGTATATAAAAATACATCTAATCACTTAGTCAATTGGATGTGGTCTTAGTTTGAAAAGGCGCGATGAAATTTACGTAGTTTCAAATGACAAGGACATTGATGCACACACTGAGATACGCACTCCATTGTTTTGGCTGTGCTTATGTATACTGTGATGTCATTCAAAGCAAATAGTGCCCCCCATGACTGTGCGATCCTTGACATTTTCTGCATATTTTGCTTATATCCTAACTTATATTCATATTACTGTCCCTTTGTATAAAACAAATAATTCTTTTAAGCTCATGCATTAGTGATATGCACTGCACCTGGTTATGCCACAATTAACCAGATAATGAACTTGACGAGTCTTTGTTCATTATACATACATATGTGACTCAACCTTCGTGCAGTGCATATTCACTAATGCACTCGCAAACATTAATTATTTGTATACTATCTAGATAGACGATAATGAAAGTAGCTAATGTGATGTCTGTAGATTGTAATTAAGCAATGTCCTTTGGCAATTTTCATTCATGTAAGGGTTATTGTTTAAAGTTGAGCTGTTAATTTAGCCTCTATGTCTCTATTCGACAATATTATGAAAATAATGAAAGTCATAACCAGAAGTGATTCATGAAGAAAAAAAAATAATGAGGCACAAATGTGAAAAATCATGAGGCACAATGTAGAAAATGAATGCAAGAACAACTAAGCCCCAAAAGCCCCCTCCCCCAAAAAATATTCATATAAAATTGCTCCTGCTCATAAATACGCATAATGAGTCATATATGACACTGCAAACAGTGATGACATTTCTGGGCCCTGTTGCATAAGACTTAGCATTGATGGTAACTTTGCCATTAACGGTATCTTCCATGGAAACCTTGATTTGATTGACTGTTGAGTGATGTTGCCATGGTAGTTGATATTGATGGCAAAGTTACCATCAATATCAGAATACCTTTGTTACAGACCCCTGAATATCGTGAATATGTGCCCATTATTCACAGGTATTCATGCACAGGTATATTTCACATAGAAGTAGACTTTGGAATAAGCTTCCCCCATCACTTCGCTGTATTGCAACATACTCCACCTTTAAAGATCGTCTTAAGACTTACCTATTCCATCTGTAACCCAGTATTTCCTTAAGTTGTACAAGGTTATTTTACTAAATCCATAATTAATATTTTATTTGTACATGTACATACATCTTAGCCTAAATAGTTATCACCCTTTAGTCTCATTGGCTGCCCGTGTGGGGCCTGGTGGCCTCGAGGCTAGAGCTCCTGTGAATCATGTGCTGACTGGGCTAGTCCCTCGAATTGTCAGTGAACGGAGCAGCTGGAGGGCACCGGGCGGAGCTGAGGATTGAAATGGGTGTTGCAAAATTGTTTTTGAGTTTTTGAGTTTCTGATGGTACATCTCTATTATCAAATAAACATTTACTTTACTTGTACTAAAGAGAACTGTTGCTGAGCTAGCGCCATGAGCGTACTGGACGGTGTGTGCGCTCTATAAATTTACACTATTATTATTATTATTATTATTAAGGAGGTTTATCATTTATCATATTCATAAAAGTGATAAACCCTCCCCTCGCATAATTGTTTCTATATTGTAAATCTTAATGCTTTCTCTCTTTCTCTTTGTTTATCCCACATATTCTACTTATTCCCTGCCTTGACCATCATGATTCATTATACATCCTTTTACAGGTGAGTGAAATTTATTAATTTTTTGAATTAATGTAAACATACACTGAATGTTCAAGATTACAAATAAATGACATGTGCCAAATGATTTTGGTAGAAAATGTATAGGGGCTGAGAAATGAACATAGAAAGATAAGGAAATCAAGGTAAGTAGGCCCGACACCATTTGCTTAACACAGGTCACTATGTGCAAATGAGAGTTGTGGTTTTTATTGAAGATGATTTCCCCTCAAGTTTTTGTGAGGTTGATTTTATTTTACTGGTTCAAACAATCAATCTACTGCAGGATAAACAATCCAGAATGAATTATAGCCATGTTCTCTTGACATACGATTCCTATACAAGAGCTCAAGATTATATTTAACTCATATAATTGTGACTATCAATCAAGTCAACAGACAGTGATAGTCTTGTTAATGATGAACTTTATCAAACGTGCCACAAAAAATTATGCTTTTCCATCAAACCATAACTTATCTGAGATTATTTAATTTGAAAAGCTATTTTGCTTAGGTAAATAAAATATGTATACCACTATTTAGATTTTTTTAAAATCTTGATACTTTTTTGAAGATGGAGTCGGGCTGAGGGAGTTGGTGAATACTGCTAGCTCTATACGAATAAATTAAAATTCCTGTTAACTATGATATACTTTGACACACAGATGTGTAAAACATAAATCAATTACTTACACATTTGTACAAGTCATTAAATGATTAGGGTGTAGGGTATGTCGCAGGGTGGCAAAGAAAGTCGGAAGATCTTTCTTTGATCTCGACTGATGTAGTAAGATGAAGAGGATATCAGAGGCCCCAGGCATTCCTCTCATTTTTGAGTTTGAGTTGTCATTAACGATTGGTTCTTGTAGAGGTGACAAATAACTTATAAGCTTTTTTAATCTATCTATTTTGAAAATTTGAAGATATTATCAGTTTGACCTCGTATTGGAAAGGTTGAGTTTTAGTAAAGGCAAAACAATAAATTGGATTTTTTTTCTTTCTGTTTTTTTCCCACATTGAAGCATATTATAAAGGCAAGGCCACCTGGATAAGTTTATCTTGAAATGCTCACATATAATTTTTGACCAAATTTTGTATTTCAGTATTTGAAGTATTTGAGGATTTTGAATTTCATCAGTATGTTTGGACTTAAGTTGACATTTAAACCAGGACTCCACACCATTTTTTAGCGAAGGGTTACAAAATTAATATTCAGGGTAAAAATTTGGGGGGTCTGGACTTAGATTGGGGGGGGGCATGTGTGTCCTGTTTGAATGTCAGTGTCGAGTCCTGCTTTAAACTATGCTTGGACATATTAAGAAAACTTTGGTGTAGTGAAGCACAAGGAAAGTCCTCCGTAGATACGTTCTCTCCCTCCTTTTTCTCCTCCTAGTCACCTACCCCATGTCCACACACAACACTTTCCGTGATTAGGGGTGATTAGTTATACCGTTTCGGGATAGTTATACGATGAAATTGTGTGTGTGGACACTTACTAACGATACGTCGTATAGCGAAATATCGTAACGAAACGCAGGTTTGGGCATCGTTTCGAACTAGAACTCAATAAAGAATCACGTCTAATCACGCCTAATCACGGATGTGTTGTGTGTAGACGTAACTAGTATAACTAGTCGAACCAGAATGGTATAACTGGGCGGGGCTTAACGTGACCTCGCGCGAAAGGAGACCTGACCTCTCATATACGACATTTCGCTGTAGAGTTTCGGGATTACTTTCTTGTGTGTGTGGACACCCTGGAATTTATACGATGATTCTTTATACGACGTTTCTTGTGTGTGGACACCCTGGAATATATACGATGATTCTTTATACGACGTTTCGTTATAGAGTTTCGGGATAAATTGTTTTGTGTGTGGACACGGTGTAAATCACTGCCATGCCAAGACATAACTATGGTGTTGCCATTTTATAGTCTTGTAAATCACACTTGTCGGGGTCACTTTTTAGCCTCGGTTAATCAGAAGTGCCCTGTTTCTTGGGGTCTGTACTCGTTATACTAATTGGAAGTGATTGCCAAAGATAATATGAAAATGTCTGCTAAGAGCCAGAAAGCCATTAACTTTGTTTAAAAGTATATTAATTAGTGCCCTTATGGCTCTTAAGCAGATAAAAAGTTCAGATGCAGAAGGGTGTTGCTCCACTACACTGTTACTCTATTTGTCCGTGCACTGCCTCTGTGACTGAGAGACTATGGGGTGCATTAATGACAAATTTGTATGGACCTAAGTGGACATGAAAAAAGAAAAAGAAGACAACTAATTGCCTTTCCATTTAAAGGAAATAAAAATCTGCAGTTCTGAGTGCATCCTGATTTTGACTAATGCTCTTCAGTGGTTTTTATTTGCAAAGCACCTATATGATTATAATGAAGATTGGTTTTCAGTGAAACTGTAAGCAATATATCGGTGTAAAGGAAATATGAATCAAGTGGAAATTCATTTTTATTGAATTACTTTTCTCAGAAAGGTGTAAGTTCATGGTCATGGTCATGTTTAAATGATATGAAGACCTGTACATCAAAAAAATTGTTTTAAATTATTACATGCCCGTGTTTCACTGGAAAAACTGAGTACTCGCGTATCATCCGTTAAGCGTCAAAAGAATGTTTATGAATATTCTTTTAAATGATTTGAGTTAAACCCTTATGGCTCAGAGTGAAGGATATATTCATAGTCAGAGGCGTGGCCTACCGGTATTCTTATTTTGTTAACATTCGGATCAACAAGATCTTGAGAATTGTCTGATATATACTTTAAAAGTATATCAGGTATCAAAACATAATTGCTTCTGTTGTTCAGCAGAATGCAGTACTGAGAAACAAGGATTACATGGGATTCAATTCCATTCTGTACAATCCATTTTCACTTTCTTTCCTTCCACTTAAAACATAACTCCATTCCCTTTTCCAAATGCAGCAATAGGTTCATTTACATTGCAGAAAAACAATTTGAAAAACCATCAGTTTTTTTAAAAACTACCATTTACACTACAAGAAAAACCCTTAAAAAAACGTTGCTGTTTGATAATTCTGTCTGTTTGTGTGTACGCGAGTTCTGCATATGCTCCACTTGTTGCTGGTCTGTGTGCGATAGCATGGAGGTGAGGAGAGTCACGTGACCAAAAAACTAGAATAATTCACTGGTGTTTTGAGAGCAAGCATTTACACTGCAAACACCGGTGGACTTTTGGCCGACATTAAAAGGAAGAAGAATAAAACGCTCCAGAGGTGGGTTTTTCTTTTCAGGTTTTTTGTTGTGTTTATGGGTAGTTGCCTAGCAACTTCCGACATAAATTCATAATGTGAGAAAACTGGCGGTTTTTGCTTGCAGTGTTAATGCCCCATTTGTTATGTTACACTCTTTATAGTCCCTTGGGTTACTGTACATCAAAATAGAACTGAAATGCCAGCACAGATTTGGCATCAAATGTTCCCCAAATCACACTGCATTTCCTCACGAGGGCAATGCTAAAAGGGATGAAATAGAACCACTAACAGGAACACTTAGCATCGCCAAAAATATGTCCCTTTAGATTTTACTCAATGGGTATGTCTTCATGGTATTGCATTTCATTTCAGGTTTCATAAAGTAGTATGCTTTCTTTCATTTTTCTCTCCATTTTCTCTTCTGCACTTTCTTTTCTTTTTTTGCCCTTCATTTTCTTTCTTCCCTTCCTTTTCTTTCTTCCCTTCCTTTTCTTTCTTCCCTTCCTCTTCTGTTTTCTTTCCCTTATCTGTTTTTTTTTCTTCTTTCCATTCTGAGGAAAGGACACCGTAGGCTGATGTCTGTTACAAGATATCCATGCCTCCCATGTACGTTGTCTTGTTTTGTTTTGTTTTCTGGATGCATTTTGTAGACATACCTATAGGATGGGAGAGGGTGTGTCTACTAATATCATTTGATGGACAAACATTTCTCCCAATCTTATGGTTATCTTGAGTCTCCAAACTGTCTTTGGACAGATATTTCATTATTGCTCAAACCACTTTTACCATTAAGAAGTTACATAAAAAGTTATTATAAAAAAAACCAGCAGATTTGTAAAAATAATATATGAATTTCAAAAAGACATCTTGTCTCCAAATTCAGATGTTGAGACTGAACTTCACTCCTTTGTATTTTATGTTAGTCCATAAAGAAAATCATTGTACTGTATCAATTTGAATACCGCACTTTGTAAGTTACAGCATCCCCATGCTAAACTGCATACTTGTCATTTGATCTAGTATTCCGAAGCAACGATGATGAAATTGGAGAAAATATATTCCTTTTGTATGGCGACCATGCATCACAATTTTATAGCTGAAGCACAGATTCCCTTGCCGCTTGTCATTTTAGAATTCATGAAACGTACATGACAGAAAGAAATATTTGTTCTCCTCGATTGGTTTCCTGTGCAGCAGAGGAAGACGGAGAAAGATTTAGATTTTGGAGAGAATCTTGGAGCACTCCTTTCACACTAGAGAAATAAACTAGCGTGGCTACTCTGTAGTCATCATGAGTTGGAGAGGTAAACTGGCGTGGCTACTCTGTAGTCATCATGAGTTGGAGAGGTAAACTAGCGTGGCTACTCTGTATTCATCGTGAGAGATGTATTGATATGACCAATTCGCTAGAATGAAGTTCAAATGGTGTGTGTAACCTTGAAGCTACAGAGTTCAATATGACATTAAGGGGGCCCATCCACACGAAAGGAAAGTTGTCTAGGTTGTCTAAACAAACAATCACATAGTGCGTATTAGAGAAATTAAGTAGGGGCTAAAAGGAATGTCATTTATAAGGTCAATGCTCAGTTGTTAAAACCTCATGCATAATTCAAACAACAGGTCTACATCTCCATTTCCCTATATACGTAAAGCTGTAGAGCTATTACACAACATTACATAGCTTGGCCTTGTCTGAATGGGGCTTAGTTTTCCCAGTTTGGTGTGAAAGGGTGTTGTTTCCTGTATGAGAGACAAGCAGGGTTAGTGCTGTCACAAGTCTTTAGAATTCAACGGTTTGCTCATGCAGGAAAGGTCTTCATGGTCTCATGAATTTAGATTAAGGTTGTCCTGGGGATCCTACTCAGGAAAGTGCAGGGGGAGGGTATATAGTGATTTTAGCCAGGGGTCAACTCAAGAGGGGAGGGGGCATTATGTGATGGGAATGGAGAGAGGGGGTGGTACTTTGATTTGTACCAGGGGTGGGGGGCATGTTCCTCGATAATCCTTCTTAATTCTGATTTCAATAAATTAATTTGAATTTGAATTTGAACTGTTACATGACAGGGGGGCAGTCCAATAGGAGGGTCAACTGTGATTTGAGCCAAGGGTTAAGGAGGGGGCAGGTACTGTCCTTCTAATGAAGATAGAAAATGTAGGCTGATTAGAGATGATGAGCTAAATCTTATGTCATACCTTATGAAAAGTATACCATGAAATGGAATATTTGATATCCTTGAAATAATGTTTGTTTTTTTAATTCGTTGTAAAATTAAGGAAATTAATTGAAAGATTGCTAGCCTTGTGTGCAAACATAAGAAAAGTATTCTTTTAACTAAAATGATTTAGTTCAATGAAGTTTTATAGAACAAACAAAAAGAAAGTATTTTTAAAATGTGGAAAAGGATAAGGCCAATATATAGCCTCATCCTGTCAGCCAAAGGGTTTATGTCTTTTTTTTAACTCATGATATTTCAATCATTGAAAATTATTCTTTTTAAATCTTCGTTAGGATATATAAGGTCCAAATCATTTGATCATGATTTAATTTTCTACTGTGTAGTTGGTTCATCAATTAATTCCAAGTAACATTTCTCAAAAGATACTGGTATCCTAATTTTCTTCCAAATTCCAACATTATTTTTATGGATACTACTAATAATAGAATTGCAAGAAAGTTACGCCCTATAAATGTGTACAAAATGATAAGGACAAGAGATGAGAAGGAAAAAAGCAACACATTTAACTGAGATTCAAACGGTGGAAAGAAATTGAATGAGGTCAACTTTGAATATATGGGTGCGTTCAATCGACACTTGTTTACCCTAGAATCACGGTTTTCAAAGACGTTTAGTTTAAAACACGGTTGCGTTCAAGCGATTTTTCGTTGGTCGTAAAAATAAACGTGTTTAAAAACACAAACATGAAACGCTGAAAAAGATGCGTTTTGTATCATGATTCTGCAGAATCACGGTCACTAAAATTCGCTTGAACGAACGGAGATCTCAATCATGATTCTATGACGTCATTATCTATTATATATGTTATCACTACCTATTTCTATTCTTCCTGGGTGGGCTTGAAATGAGCGAGAATCAGTGTTGATGGAAAATCGCTTGAACGATCTCCGCAGTATTTTTGTGTTTTGTATCGGCGTTTTGAATTGTGATTCATGTTTGTGATTCTAGCTTCGAAAAATCGCTTGAACGCACCCTATAACCGCAGATGTGGGTCTGTATAAGAGATATGATCACCCCAAGACCCTTTTAAAGCCCCTCTAAAGTGTTGGGAGCCCCAAAATCGCTAAATTTTGTATTCTTTCATCAATATTCAACATCAAACACATTTGTTTTGAAAATGCTTGCAGAAATGGATCTTAAATGACATACTCTTTCACATTATGATACAATTTAAGTGAAATTTTGCCATCAAATTTGGGGGGCTCCCGACACTTCAAGACGGGCTTTAAGTTCATTGATAGCATCCCTATTTATTCTCATGGTTTCCAGTTGCAAGCCAATTTTGATGTTTAACCTCGTGTTCTGTGCGATCACTCACTCGGTCAATCGAGGAGCCCTGTCTTTGCATGGATGATAATAAAGAGGATGGAGTAGGCTAGATTTGTAATAAACCCTCTCTCGGTCGGAGCTCGATATAAAGGAAGAGAGCGAGAGGTCCTTCTCTTGTTGAAGGTATAAGGAGGGCCGGCTGAGCTGACTTTTATATTGATTGCAAGGAGGCCCTCGTTGATTGGATTCTGTGCATGGCAACATTTTGTAATGTTGATTGGAAAGTGCCTTCACCTTCCCTCCTGCGATACAACGTGGAAATGTTGACCTGTAGTCTGGCCTCCAGGCTTACTTAGATATGATACTATACTAGTCTGTCAATTTTGACCTGTAGTTTGACTTCCAGGCTCACCTAAATATTTGACTAGCCTGTCACTGTTGACTCAGTGTATTGAAGCAAGGGATCTAACCAGATTTAAGAACTGTGTATTATAATGACATTAATTTATGTATTGGGATGCTTAAAGAAGATACTCGCCTTGTTACAAAATATATTTTAACAATCATAGTGATACGATAAAGGATTATACACATCAAATTAGGTTAGTTTACTTGTGTCTTTACGTTATAGTGTATTTTTCTTATCTGATACTGTTTTCTATGGAAACTAGAACTTTCTAAGCACTAGAAAAATTTTTTAAAAGAAGTGAAGATTATGAATTGCATGAATTCTGTCTTAGTGTATAATTTAAGATGTCTTTGTTTGCCTCATTTTCTTTTGTAAAAATTTTGTAAAATTCATATGCCTGAAATATTCTTTGCATGTATATTTTAGTGTAGATGATTTTGATAAAAGAATTAATAAAAATTATGCTCAATATGAACTGTGGGAAATAGGGAATATGCAAACTGTCAGTACTGCCTTTTTTCTTAAATATCAAGCAAAATTTTTATCATATTTCAAGCTCACAGGCTCTCTACACCCCCTCTCTCTCTCTCTCTCTCTCTCTATCTCTATCTCTATCTCTATCTCTCTCTATCTCTATCTATCTCTATCTCTATCTATCTCTATCTCTATCTCTATCTATCTCTATCTCTATCTATCTCTATCTCTATCTATCTCTATCTCTATCTCTATCTCTATCTATCTCTATCTCTATCTCTATCTCTATCTCTATCTCTATCTCTATCTATCTCTATCTCTATCTCTATCTCTATCTCTATCTCTATCTCTCTCTATCTCTATCTCTATCTCTATCTCTATCTCTATCTCTATCTCTATCTCTATCTCTATCTCTATCTCTATCTCTATCTCTATCTCTATCTCTATCTCTCTCTATCTCTATCTCTATCTCTATCTCTATCTCTCTTTCTTGTCTTCCTTTCAGTCTCTTCCTCTATTCTTTTTGTTGTTTTGTGTGTGCTAGTGTTCTATCTTATCATTGCCAGAGAGTGTGGGAGTGGAATCAAGACACTAAGGAATGAAGAAGAAAACAGCAGGAAAAGTCTTTAGGAACGCAAGGTCAATTTTAAAGTGTGGGATGTTTACCCTAAATCACACCTTTCATCCATTAAACCAGTATTAGCTTTTATAGGCCCATTTACATTGCAGAATAAAGCAATTTGAAAAAAACATAAGTTTTTGAGCTACCATTTACACTACTGGAAAAATACATAAAATGATTGGTGTTTGGTTCAGAATTCTTCAAACCCCCCATTTTTCTTGATTATAAATTGATTTAAGCAATGCACATGTAGAAAATAAAAGCAAAAATTCAAAGCCCCCCAAAAAAAAGCTCCCGATTCCCAATTGATTTTTGAAGTTGACATTACTGTCTCCTCATTAAACATTAAAGCCCCACTGTACTACTTGTAACTACTTGCTCCCTCTATATACATGTAGAAAACAATGCCTAAGCGGTGCCTGTTGGTCCCCCATGATCCTCTTTTTCTTATGTTAATTGAGAGTTGAGTTGATGAGATAACCACCTGTCAGTGACCACGCTAATCCCTCTAATCCCTCCTGGCCAAACTAGTACAGAGGGGCTTTAAAGCAAAGAAACTGATACACTCTTCCACCTTCATGCATATTTTTTGCTTGATGGTTGGTGTCATTTCCTGGTTGAAATGTATTACTCACAATTTCTCATGAAATAGGAAGTGAATGTTGTTCATTTACATGCAGAGCTGGCCTTCTTACTTATGGTAAGCCTTTCACTTCATGAATGAAACAAATTATTCCCCAAAACAAATGGTTGTTTCTTTAATGAAAGCATTTGTCCTACATAATCTCATGGTCTTCTACATTGCTTTGCCAAATTTTCAAGGAAGACACACACAAAAATACATAGATGGAGTTGTTTTTGACAGTTTCTGGACAATTTCTGTCAGGTCTTGGACCATTCCTGGACAGGGGTGTCAGAGTCATCCATAGCTGAGGGACAATGTGTGATCAATAAATAAAATGTGTTGCAATACTTCAGGAAATAGCAAAAATATGCAAGTTCTCACTGTCTTCTCTTCCAAAGACTTAAATTTGGACAGCATTGTGGAGTTATCACATCCAATCCTCTCTAGTAATCATTTTCTGACTCTGATTTGAGAAAGAGGATCAAACTCGGGCCTACTGCGCATGCCACCTGTTGAGAGTTTCAAAACAAGCGTTGAGCAAGGCGAAGTGAAATCTGATCCTTTTTCCAGACTTTTTTTCCCCTCTGTGTGGTAGCCCTGTGAAACACGGACCAGCCCCAACACTGACACTATCAAGATTTCACAACAGTATTACCTCACTTGACTCGTGCATGCTAACAACGGATCAATAAACAATTTCCCAGTCGTTCTGTGAACCTTGTGTATTCTGGAGTATCTGGAGTTTGAAAGTCTGGAAACTTATATGTTGGATAATATTCATTGAAGTGTTTCACCATGTTGAAGATGCCAGTGCTTGTATTGAAGGTGAGTGGGGATATAAAAACAATCATGGATGTGTGGTATGAAGACCAGGAGTCGTTGCGCTTGTATGGTCTGGTCTGATGTCTAATGGCTACCTGCTGCATGCCTTCTGAAGCTGCACAGTGTATTCTGGTTGGATCAGTCTGGGTATATAGGTCATTGGATGTCAGAATGGCTATAACTTTATCACTTATATGAATCCCTTGTATTCCATGAACGGAAGTTGTTTTTGTGTGTGTAGCTGGCCATACTACATGTACATATTATAATTCATAGTAACAAAGTTAAGGAAACAAATTAGTCACACGATTAGAAAGTTAAATCAATTGTGTTAATGATGTTTGTGTGGTAGGAAATAAATGGATGCCCATGTGCTCCCCCTACTGTGTTCACTTTGGTGGGTCCAAGTCTTATGTACTCTGCTGTGTATGATAGTGTTTTAATGATTGCTCTCAGAGTATTAAATACAGTGTCATTTTCACAGCAGTATTATAAGTATTCCCATTAGAAAGTTGTTTGAAGTTTCCAAGGTCTTGGTAGTCGTACAAATAGATGAGAGCATTGAAGTAACAAAATATCTGATTTCATGTCTACCAAATCTTGTGTTAAGAGATGTCAAGTCCCACTATGGAAGACCAGGGCATGAAGAATCAAAGTGACAGAGTCAAGGGCTTGAGAAAAGGAAAGTTTCATAGCTTCATTTACACTGCAAGCAAAAACCATTGGTTTTTCTCACATTACGATGTTTTATTGAAAGTTGCTAAGCAACGCCCTATATGTATTTGTATCAACAGGATGAAAATCCCAAATTGAAAAACCAAACTCCGGAGTGTTTTTTTTTAATTGCTGACAGAAACTTGACTGGTTTTTGCAGTGTAAATACTCGCTCGCAGAAAACTGGTGAATCATTCTGGTGTTTGGTCATGTGATACTCCTCACTTCTGTGCTAACCGTGCATTGTAGCAACAAGTGGAGCACAACTCAACAAGAAAAAAACAGAATTATCAAACACAGAAATATCAAACACAGAAATTTCTTATGGGTTTTCCCAGTAGTGTTAATGGCAGTAAACAAAACTGATGGTTTTTCAAAATAATGGGCCCATTGACGGTTTCTTATTGGTTTTCCCAGTAGTGTAAATGGCACTGCAAATTTTCCTAATACCGTCATCTTTGAAGATAGATTCCAGACATGTTTGCCACCCTCTGATTGGAAATGTCACACCTTAGGCTGAGGAACAGGTGTATCCTCAATATAAAGTGGGTCGTTGACTTGACTTGGCGTCCTTCGTCAACATTTCTTAACATCATAACTAGATCTTCATCATGCCAAGATCTTCATCATGCCAAGATGTGACTCCTTGCATGGCCATGTAGAGTCGAGGAATCATTACTTAGCGGAGAAGTGACATCCATAGAATGGTACCGTTGTGCCTCTGCAATACTGTCCTAATTAATGTGACCTGATTGCCTATTTGTGTGTTATGATTTGGAAGGTTGTATAGATACATATAACTATATCAGGGCTCCATGCTGCATTAGCCCCTTGTTCAGATTTCGAAAATATTGGAAGCTTTGGGGGTCCAGAAATATATTTTGGGTGCCCACGAGTCCTGGGTGCCTTTATAGCAAGCCATGACTATGTAAATCATTCGCAATGTTGTGTTGCGCTGAAGTGGCATCTCAAGAATGGGAGCGTCGAGCCTAGAGTTGTCCTTGGCACAGACTGGTCAGCAGTTACACTCTGAATTCAAGCTGATTGCCTCATCATGTATGGTTATAAAGAAGGTTGTCTTAATAAGTGGTATGTCATTGGCATTGTTTCGTTTGGACTAATTCAATGATGGAGCAGGTCCGACAGAGGTAGCTGTAGTCTATTGGTATGGTAAAAATTGAAGTTTCACTCGTTGGGACAGAAATGATAACTAAAGAATAGTTTCTTGAAGTCATTACCCTCAACTCAACCGGGAACTCAACCTATTAAAATTATTAATTTGAGCTGATTATGTTATAATTCCGTAAGCAATTAGTTGGAGGTGCAAGTTACAGATAGAAGGCAGTAGTTTGCTTTGACGTAATTTCATTCATGCACACATAAAGATGGTGTCTACGGTCTTGATTTACATTCAAAGCCATGATCTTGCAGGTTGTGATCTTGATTATATCAAGAGGAAGGCAGAAATTTGATGGCCATACTATATATTCTAAAATTAATGCAACTTTTGTATGTTGAATATGTGGAGGTACTACTAAGTAATCTCGGTTTCCCTGGGTTGCATCTCTCCTGGACTCTTTTCCTCGGATATTTTTATAATCATATCTTAGAAGCCTGGCGGCATGAATACAATCGATATATCTTTTAGAAATCCATTGTGCTGAAAAATGTATGCAACATCCCACTTGTGTTTTTACCTGTACAAATAAACGCTAGGTCAAATGAGTGGATGTCTCACCAGGAAATGGGTACAGGAAATAGCAGACAGTAGAATACTATTATCAGAACGGGTTGGATGGAAGAGATAGAAGCCTTAAATCTACAAATGTTTATCATATCAGATCCAGCCTGGTAGTAATGGGACCAATTCACATTTGTAAAAGGAGATGTAACAGGATTGGCTTTGACAAGAGTGCTTATCTGTTCTGTGAATGTGAAATAATACTGCACTGTGGGCAGTTGAATCCCTCTGATCAGGATAGTTAGGAATACATCAAAGATTTAGATCTACAAATGTTTATCATACATGTATCAGATCCAGCCTGGTATAGTAATGGGACCCGTTCGCACTCATAAAAGGAGATGTAGCGGGATTGCCTTTAACAAGAGCGCTCATCTTTGAGTGTGAAATAATACCAAAAGTACAGCGGGCAGATGAATCCTGTGATCAGGAAAGTTAGGAATACATGTATCAAAGATTTAGATCTACAAATTTTGTTATATCAACAATCAAGTCCTACTTGATTATGAAGGACCCTATTCGCACCTGTAGATTAAGAGCATGTAAGGCAGGATCTCCCTCAATAAGAATGCTAACCATCACCCTTTTCATACTCATGAAATAATAGCTCTAGTCGCACATTAAAACACTTTTGGAATGCAAAAGGCATATTTATGCTTGTGATTTAAAAAGCGTGGCACGACTAAGTTGAATGACAGATTTGTTATTATCTACATTCCTACGATAATGAATGATAATGATAATAGTAGTAAGAACAATGATGACAATTAATATAGAGATGTCTATTACAGCAGGAAATATAAAAACAAACAAAATCAGAAATTAAAAAAAAAAACATGATTATGGTAAAGCCAGGGCTTTCCACTGCTTTCCTCTGTTTTCTCTTGGTCATGAAGAACTTGTCTATTTAAATATAGAAATAAAAATGATTAATGATATGACTTAAAGTTTTGAATGTACTTGTAGTGAAAGTAGATCTTCATGGTTAAAGCTAAATAAGCATTGCAAACTTGAAATTATACAAACTTTTGTACATGAAAACTATAGTTTATGTTATGTCCTTTAGCACTAAGCACTAGTATCTTTTGGCAAGGCATTAATCTACATGTGCCACTCCATACCCAGGAGAGAAATGGGGACCTGGCAGGATGACGAAAGCCTCATGGTGTCCATATGGCAGGAGGTAGAAATACTCCCCAGGGAGTGGAGATGGTGCATATAGTGCGTGAATGAATCTGATGACCTTTGTATAATAACTGTAAAGCACTTAGAGACAATATTTTATATTAAGCTCCATATAAATCCACATTATTATAACTTGTTATTATCTAACTAGGAAGATGCAAAGTAGACAAATTGTACTACCATAATATAATCATTCAATTCAATTAGGTTCAATAATTGAGACAGAATCTCTCTAGTGACTTCAAAAAATACAGCCCTTCTGAATATCTCTTTATTCTGTTCAACAGATGTTATTAAATCTTGTAGCAAGTTGATTTCACCCACAACATCCTCAATTTTTGGAATCAAAGTTTACAAAACCTAAGGAAGAGAAAAGTCTAATTCATTTTTCTAAATATGTTATTGAGTTAGCCCTCGTGTGTCCCATGATGTGGGATGACTTTCCAATGGGGGTGTACCATTCATTCCCGCAGAGCTTCTCCCTCATTCAGCTGTGAAAGAAATTGGTTCCTCCTTGGTTCCTCCTTGGTTCCTCCTTGGGTCTTTGCTTCTTGTTTGCATTTTTGCTGGGATGAACGTTTTTATCGCAAAGGGTGATGAACGTTGCAGCTTCCTCAACTCTCCAATGTTGTATCTACTTCTCCAGAGGATTGAAATTGAAAGAACAAGATGTGCAGTTTCTTTCTATCTAGTCCAGGCTACTTTGTCTAAATTGTACAAGATACAAATTCTTACTATTCACTGATTCAATGCATAATTTTTACAAACTAGTATGGTTCATTGAATTCACAATTACTATTTTGACGTTAAATATGCATACTTAATTATTTCCATTGACTGTTTTGTATTGTAAACATGACATTGTTAGTCCCCAAACTATTGTCTCTTACTATATTTTAGATATTAATTAAACTAAAATGAATTTAATTTAATTGAAAAGAAAAAGCTGAAATTGAATAAAATAAAGAATTAAATTATTTAATGTTCTAAACTTGTAAGAACTCCCTTCTGAACCCGTTCTACTTGACTTTTATTCATATTAGTCACGATTTCTACAACTTATTTGATTAATAACAAGATGCTTTTCTTGTGGCTTAGTTTGTAAGATTATGATGAAAATAATTCAGAGTTTTGTTTACCAATGTTTATGTAATCACTATTAAAAAAAATCTTGTATAGATTTCACATGGTTAGAATGTTCACACAAAAAAGCATCAAGACTGCATGATCTTTTCTCAATACCTTGCTATATCCAGTTATCATGCTTGGCCAGCAGGAAAGCAATAGGCCTATAGGTTGCAACTTTCATGGACAGTTGACGCTTGTTTTCTTTACCTGCATGGCTGCATATGTCATGAGAGAGAAGAGGTAAACAGGGCCGACATCTCCCATTTTCTCTTCTCTTATTCAAGGAATAAATTAAGTCTCATCAGGTTCTTGAATCGCTGTGGGCGTTTTTATATCAACCTTGGCCTTCTGTGTTCGATATACTGGAAGGAGGGCGGAAGGGGAAGGTATTTAACAGGAGATACATAAAACATGCTCCACTTCCGGAGCCTTAAAGCAATATTCAGCGGACCATACAATCTTTACTCTCAACATATTCCTAAAATTAATTGAATAGTAGTAATAAAGATTATTAGCCACAAGTGTGAAGTTAACTTGCAGGTTGAAAACTATTAATTAGGCTGTTTGCAATTGATATTTTCAATTCATTCAATATATCTTGAAATATTTCATTGATTTACAATTATCAAATGACAACCTGTTTTAGATGGTCATATGAACTTTACATCAAAGGATTTATGCACATAGAAAATGGATTTGTAATATAAAAGTGAAGGTTGCTGTGTAAAATGCAAAACGTAATGTAAAATACATAATTGCTGAAAACCATAGTTTTATCACACAGAGGTAGAACCACATTGTTAGGAATATGCATTTATACCATCTCAATGAGACTTAATGTTCAACCTCATTCAGATACATGTATATCAAATAAAGAACTTTTGATTAACAAACATCACTATTATACGCCTTTTGCTTTCTGGACATGTCATTTCCTGCCACTTCATTTTACCAACGCAAGAGAAGGACAAATTCTGTCAAAAACTGGGAAAGGAATGTCTTACACAATCATAGTCCATTCTAATATTTTGTAAGCATAAAAAGAGATGTGAAAAGGCTTCAAAGGGAAACTTTTCATTAATATGCAATCGCGTAAGCTGCGGATTCTCACTGAAGTTGGACGATCACCCATCACATCATCTGCCCACCTTTGCCAATAATTGAGTTGTCCTTCATTTGTTTTGATGACATCTTCAGTTTGAATTATGTGGGATAAAAGGTCGCCAGCTGTGTTGAGTTCGTTCCAAGAAGTCACTTGTTGATTATGTGTGTCACTGGTGACTGGCCTCGGCCTTGCTTCCTCACTGACTACCCCCATCTTTATCCTTGACTGTTTGTGTGAAAAAGCAATGCTGATGAATGTGTAGGCCTAGGTGTATTCCTCCACTTTTTGTTTGTATTTAGTGTATTGTACATGCCAATCATTAGTCGTAAGGTGATGATTGGAAACTTTTTATCCAAGGATTAAAGAGTTTGCTAGATTTGTTTTCTTCCATTCAATATGCCAAATCTATATAGAAACAGTATCTGACAAGAGTGTGAAAGTCCTATCTAAAATGACCCTTTATCATGCATGTTTTCATTCTACAGTACAGAGTACATCTTTTTTAAAGACATACTTTAGGAATGTCTTTAATTACTTAAGATTTTTTATTGGGAGGAGAATGGCAAAATTTGCCAAAGTGAGACTTTCGTATTCAAGAGGTAATAATTTGGTAATTTTTGTAGATTATTTTGTAGATATCTAGAGATAAGGAAATAAGTGGACAGAAACAAAGAGAATGATGACTCTGCAGTCTGAGTGCAGATATATAGGACATTGCAAAGAGAAACCACCTTACTTTTGTGAATTGTGGTTGAGGTGTCACCTTTTTCTCAGAAATATAGTTCTTTTTTTAGAAAATTGGCAACTCACTCATCAGTCTGTGACGTATGGTCCTCACCATCCACTAATTATTTTCTTTATATTGATAATATAAATTTCCTATTTTCACCCTAAGAATCTTATTTCTTCACACCAGCATCCAAGTTAGATTGTTAGTAATATGTTTTTGTGTGGATGCACAAATAAAGAGTAATTTTTGTCCAGTTAAATTATGAAATACAATATTCAGAAAATAGTATCAATTCTTCAAAATTCATAAAAGTTTTTGGGAAATGTCATGCACGCAATATGATACAAATCATATAACCTGGGCAAAGGCATGGGGAAATCAAGTTTTGGGGATAAAAAGGGAAATTAATGGGATTAAACTATATAAAGCAATTGATAAGTTGTAAGGACTTGACGTCACAAACTGATAACCATCTTGGCAATTTGTGTTGTGATTCTCATTGTTCCATAGTTTTACATACTTTTTCAAAAATTCATAACTTTCCTATTAGTTATCTGATTTTGCTCAAACTTTTTTTGATTGGTTTGTCTGATTTTTCTGCTTTTATTGAAAGTAAGTTATTTTTGGAGTGGACTTGCCCTTTAAGACAAACTTTAGGAATGTCTTTGATTACCCAAAAGATTTTTTTATTGAGAGTAAGACTTTCGTATTCAAGAGGTAAGAATTTGGTCATTTTTGTAGATTATTTTGTAGATATCTAGAAAAAGAGGAAATATGTTGACAGGAACAAAGAGAATGATGACTCTGACTGCAGCTAGGGCATTGTAAAGATAAATAACCTTACTTTTGTGAATTGTGGTTGAGGTGTCACCGTTTTCTCAGAAATATAGTTCTTTTTTTAGAAAATGGATAGAACTATTGAACCATGCTTTGCTGACTAATGCAAAAAGTGATATATTGAATTATCATTACACAGAGGAAAGTTTGTGTGAGATGTTATAGTGTACCAAAATAATACATGTATTTTTTATTGATATGACATTAAGAAATTCCTCTTTGTTTTATTAAACTATGCTCTAGTAAGCTTGTTTACACATTGCACATAATACTATTACATGAGATACATAACAAGTATAGCTCCCCCTAGTGGTATGACAGGATCAGGTCAGTGTGTCCATGGACTGGAATATTCAGACCCAATCATTTTTAGACCAGTTTGTTGAAATAACATGATCATGTCATAGTCCAGAACAACACTGATAGGTTCAAACATTGAGATAATTCTGTTAACCCAGGTATATCATTGATATAAAACACATTAGCAAGGTAGAAGTAACTTTTTGGGAGATTTTTTTTTTTAAATCAGAGCAACTTACAGTTTCAAATAGATTGAAAAGTTTAGGTATTTAGACTAGCTGTCACAACTGAGACTTTATGACCATTATTTTATAAACATTGGTGAAAAAGTTGATATAAATATTGTATTCAGAGGGCTTTGGTGTGTGTCCAAATATTGCAAGGAGATCACTTGCACAATCTTTCATAAAAAGTTGACCCCTTATTATTTCAGTCCTATAGTATAGATCTGTCATTAATATTGCAATAGTCTGCTAATTTATGTGCCAGTGAAATAAAGAAGAAATAATGGGACAGAAACTTTCTTTTGCTTTAAATAATAAGCAGATACAGCAATGCCCCTGTCTGTTTGCTATTAGTGTATGCATCATGAATATTCATGAGTTATCTCTTGGCTCTTCCTTCACACCTTCAACTTTAGACCAATGGTGTGGCTTGGAGTGTGTTTGCACTCACTGGACCGTGAAGCCTGTCTCCCATTTGCTCAGCACAGCCCAGGACAGCCCCAAACCATCTTGTGTAAACACACCGCTATTGTCCTTTGTTCTCTCTCAAAATCACTCCCATGTGTGTAGTACTAGTAGGAGGGTAGAGTAGTTTCTCTCTCTCTCTCTCTCTCTCTCCACATTTCTTACCATTTTTCTATCTCATGACAGTCTCACTCTCTTTCTCTCTCTGGCTCTCTTGCTATTCTCAGTTTCCCTTGCCCTTCTCCATTTATCTCTCTGTCTCTTCTTTCTTTCTCTCTCTCCTGCTCCTGCCAATACAGAGCCCCCTCTGTGATGTCATATGCCCATTTATGGACATAAGTGTGCCACCAGCTTTTGGCCCTGGTGTACAGCATCTGTACTTGAACTAAGGAGCTTGAACTGGCCTTGAAATTCAGACCCTTACATTTTTAGCAGTTTCTTTCATTTATTTCATAATTACCCTAAAGTATTGAACACCTCTGTACTTGGAAACTCCAACTTGGTATACTATATCCCTTTACATCGAGATATTTTGAGAGAAATGGACCCAATGAATGTTGAAGAACCGTCGTTAATTATCTGTGATTGTGTCAAGAAAAGTAGATGTAGAGTATGGTATATGAGACTAATTATGTTTTGGTGGGGAGTTGACTTTTATTAGTATTACCTGTGTTGTGTTGGCAAATAGCCTGGGACTTTGATTGATGAAATTAAGGGCTTATCCGAGAACTTTGAAGCTTGATCTTTGTTCGTGTTCCTGTATAGGACCACATGGTGCAGTAGACAATCAGGGTCTTTGTGACGTGAATTTGACCCCGTCTGACCTTTACCCCACACCCACCCTTAGGGTATGTTGCTTGGTTTGATTGGCTGGCTGTCTACACCAGAGTCTTTACATGCAACTGTTGAGTTATCCCCCCAAAATACACAACTATTAGGATTTATAATATTGTCTGAAATATGAAACCATTGTTTACCAATTATGGTGTAATATCATCGAAATCTTCTTATAATTTTTTTACAGCTCATATTCTTAAAGCTTATCACTTATTATTCATACTTATATACTGATATACTCACATATCAATATCTTGTATATGAGTGTTTTCGACTATTCTAATTTGTATGAAAATTCAGAATTATGATGTTGACCTCACCAGGAAAGATTGCATGTCCAGAATATATGCATATTGTGTGTTTGAATATATGAGTTAACGTCCTTCTGGCTCCAAACAGACGATATACAATTTATTCTAAATAAAGTTGTAATTGCAAGCAACTCTGTGATAATTTATGTAGGCCTATACTGAAAAACATTTTCTTGTATGGATCTTATTATGGAACTCCCTATTTCAATAGCATGTCTCCATTTCATTATCTACAGAAATCACATTAGACCTTGTAATATGTCTAAACGACACAAATAACAAAGTTCTAAAGAAGCAGAAATAGCGCTGCACACTTTAAGCAACCAGCACCTGCCAAAAACTGCAAAAACATTTACAGATCTTGAAAGAGAGCAAGGGTCTTTAGTTTGAACAGATGTAAAAATCAAACAAATTTGTGTGTTCATTGACACTTCAATAGTCATTAATAAAAACATCCCCTGAACAATGGATAACAATGCATGAATGCTCCCTCCGATCTTTACAAAGGATCCCGGTGCACTTTGGCACGTGGCTGCCTCTGTTTGAAGCTATGCAGAAAGTAGGTTTTTATCAATGGACAAGGGAGAGAAAAAGTATTAGAATTCTTTTGGTGGTATCCCCCCCCCCCCTGAATCGCTACTTTGCTAATTCTTATTTTTGTAGCTGTAAGCCTGTAGTGTTCTCTCTTTCACTCTCTCTCTCTCACACACACTCTCTCTCTCTCTCCCTCTCTCTCCCTCTCTCTCCCCTCTCTCTCCCCTCTCCCTCTCTCTCCTCTCTAATTCTCTTAATTTGTATTGTTGCTGTTAATACCATCTATGGTATCTGTCCACTTCTAAAAATCAAACATGTTCGTTACCCTTTGATATCATCATTCTACCTCCTGCCCCTTGACTTGTAATTCATACCCTCACCACACCCTTACCCCTCTACTATTACCCCTCTGCTACTACATCCCCCAATTCCCTATGCACCCCTCTCCAGTCTTCCAGGGTATTCTGATACCCCTCTACCATGTCCTCTTTACCCAAATATGGTGCCATCCTCTCTCTTGACCTCTTGACTAGGGGTCAACATCCTAGTCATCCAATATACCACATTCCTATGGAAAATAAACAGAAAATATTCCTTTGTGGTCTTTCATCTAATAAACATATCATTATCATCTCCTTTACCGAACATTCATATATAATTTGAATATTTTGGAAGGGGTCTTTATTTTATCATACTTGATAGCAGTAATTAGCAATTGTGGTGTATTGTGATGATGATGATGATGATGCGGATGAGGAGAAGAGAATGATGAAAGGATGATGATGTTGATGATTGTCATGGTAACTTATGAATGACAAAATCAAAATCTTAAAACTATTGCTTGTGTTTAGGTTGATCATACTTGTGGTTATTTAGAAAAATAAAATTGATCAATGATTCATTCATACTAAACTTCTTTCTATGTTTTTCTTCATTCCTTCATATTCATATTGTAATGATTTCTGTTCATGCCTATGCGTTATTGATTAAAAGACATCATTTTCAAAATATACCCTATATTTATTCTTGGGTATTAAAATAATCATAAACTGCGTATAAATAATCACTTTAATCTTAATGCATATCACAATACACACAGAGAGAAACACGCTATGAGTATGACCAATGCATGCACTGTGTGTGTGTGTAACTGAGTGATAAAGCCTACATTTACACGAGATGACCTACGTGCCACGCGACACCTCAGATTAAAAGCTGTAAAAAAAAAAATCAATATCTGGGAAAACTGTAGGAGCTTGTAAGACCATTGGAAGGAGAGAGGAGGGAAGAGAACCCTTGGGCCAGATTTGTAACAGTGCGTGGTTAGGGCTTTGTTTGCAGGACAAAGAAAGGGGGTAATACAGCAGCTGTCCCACACCACCCCCTTCAGCCACATCTCTGGAGAGGGTGGTAGTCTGTAGGCACTATACCTTGTCAATCGTTATGCAAAACATAGTGTCTGAACTAAAAGACTACGTAGACTGCTCTGTGGAGTGCACTCCATAGGCCTGTATTGCAGTTGCTGACACGCTCCGAATCTTCCAAAGTTAGGCTTAGCTCAAGGCTTCATGGAATTTTATTTCTGTAAGTGTCAAAATCGGGTTTGATTGCACAGACTAGCAGACAAGGTGTATTGCTTATTGGTTGTGTATTGGGGGGTTCGGGGGTTGGGAGAGGTAAATTGCAGGTTCATTTCATAAAGGCGATCACTATCTCTGTATCACTCGATAAAAGTATTGTTTTTGTAGCCTTGCAGGCCTTTTGTTAATAACTAATTGGGGAAAAAGCGTGGATCAGTATGATATAATGGGATTTGACTTGGCCAGGATGATTAGTTATTTTTATTGATGTATTATTGCTGAGGAGGTGTTAACTTAGCCTTTGTTTGCATGTTTTTACAGTTACCATATGTAATTGGCCTATTTAATCATTAAAAAAAATACAAATGGTAATGTGGAGAACATTTTTGTATTGATAATATTTATAAGAATTATGGCTGGTACTTAAAACAAGAATGGAATGGAATGTGTGAAATTAGACCATATATTTGGGTATCATTAAATTAGTGTGCAATTAAGGAAGAAATATTCTCAATTGAGAATGGTATAGAATGTATCAAATTTATGTTATGATTCTTTTGGATCAGGGGGGTGTAAGGAGGGGGGAGGGGTTGTAACCCAATTATACAGGGAGGTTTGGTACCCCCCCCCCCCTCCCTGGTATATGTTAGCAAATAATGAGATGTCTTTGTTTGGCCTAGAGCCATCTGCTTTCTAACACACAGCACCAGATCTCTCTATCCAAACAATGCTACCATGGCAACTACAAGAGGTTCATTACCTCCCTTAGCCCCACCCCTTTCAATCTCATTCCCACCTCCACTGTAATCACATTCGTCATATTAATTTGTTGAAGGATAAAAGATACAAGCTTCACAACAGAGCTTTCAAAGACTCTAATTTGTATAAGCCATCAGCCTGTACCATGCCAATGTTTCTTCTGGGGTTCCGCGACTGGACAAAGGAATCTTTATGGCATTATTGATTTTCAGTGAAGGCAATATAGAACAGAGTCTGAGATTCACAATCAGAATTAGATTTTTTTAATTCAGTTCATTTTCATCCTGTCAGAGACTTGGATTATGTGGAAATATTAATGGCATTGGAGAGTATGAGAACATTTCATATTGAAAGATACGAGTCATAGTCTTCATTTCAGACCCTCTTCACAACACAGATCTTCCAGCTTTGTGATAATCTTGGATTCAGTCTTGGAATAAGTGGCAGAACTGAAAATTTCTTTGGAAATCTGCATTTATTTCCTACATATCTTAAATCATAACTTGATGTTATGAATAAATATTGAAAGATTGAATAGTCCAGCCACCAGTGGCGTATCTTATATCAAGCGTGAAGACTGACAAAAAGACTGCTTCAGAACTTCTTTTACTGTTGCCGGCCGCAGATGGGCCGATGTAATTAAAGCTCTGATTTTACACTGCCAGTATGTATATATGCACAGCAACATGCACTTGAATGCTGAGGAGCTTTTTTTAATAAGCACCCAGCTAAATAAACACCGGATTTAATTGCCTCATACTCTTTTCATTCAGATCCATGGTCAAATAAATTCCTTCTGTTGCAACCTGCATTGGTAATGGTACAAGCCTCACAATCAAATAAAGCACCACCATCACCACCAGTATATTTGCAAAAATTGTCAGACTTGAGCGAATATCCTGACTAAACCTCCTTGAATGTCCACCAATGACCAGCAAAGAGCTGGAGGATTACTTGTGGTGACTTTAGACAGAAGTGTGCTGAATGTCTTTTGTTTATTTCACGGGAAGTCGCTTGTGCAATTAGATACTGCCAGTTTCCTTCCCATTTTAAGTAATTCAACTGAACTTCGGCTGCATTGGAATACAGAGAAGTTGTTTAGTGTTGGGATACGTGGCCGATCGACCTATATCCTGGGTTCAATTTGACATACTCTGCAATCTACGCCAATGATTTGTGGATGAAGCAATCGGTCAGATTTGGATAAAACTTGTTTTATTGTACTTTGAAACAAAAGAAAGTTTGGTTTGCTGATCCACTTTCTCTGAAATCTACATTGACTGGAAATCAGAAGTTTGACATTTACAAGGATAGTTAGGATTGCAACTCAAAATTTATTAGAATACATGTTATTGGAGTGCAGCCAGTTGGATAATATTGGATTTGAAAAGATTTCAGAGGAATAGGCCTGTTATATTGGATTTGATTATACTTGTCATATCTCCTGGAATATATTTTTAATGAAATTGGATAGAATTTGCCACAGTGAATTTTGAGTCTGTCATTCATCTCAGTTTAATGACTCTATTGACACTCCTTAAATCTGAGTCTGAATTTTGGCCTATATCATCTGTTTACCCGACTGAACTGGGCCTAATATAAAGAGAAAACACGTAATTAGCCTGGAGAACAAGAGGAGTAGAGGATTTGTGTGCCCAGCTTGTTTGCATGTGAAAGTGAGCAAATCTCTCGATACCAGACACACACAAACACACACACTCTGCTGCCAGCCACACGACCTATCACGGCATCCTAGCTCAACCCGCCTCGCTAATGTGTGTAGTCCAACCCAGTCATTCCCTCAGCATTCACTAGAGGCTAGTGTGCATGTAGAGACTGATATAGCCAGCAGGCAGAGAGAGAGAGTGATAGGAAGAGAGAGGAAGAGAGAGAGATAACGGTGTTTAGCTGGCCCCATATATCTAGCATCTGACTGGACGGACAGAAAACTAACGACCCAACCTTTTTAACCCTGATCCCCCCCTCTCCTACCAAGCCTCCCAAAGAAACGGGCTTGACGGAGGAAGATTGAGGGAAGACAGAAAGTGAACGCACGTTGATGACCCTGCAATCGGCAATACACTGCATCTAATTTGTGACACACTTTTTATCATCTGCATCATCCTCAGCCGTGCGTGGAGACTCCACATCTATACCAACACAAAGGCTCACATACCAGACTGCATCATCTGTGTGCTACTACCAGAAGACATCATCCATCTCCTCTGGCTTGTTCTCTTGGAGGAAAAATTACCTTTTGTCATAGATTTATTTAGAGATATATTTCTCCTCCAAGTCATTGTTTTTGGATAGTGTGATTTGGAAGGAAGGGATCTGAGATTGCGAGCATACACGTAACTGGCAGCGCAGAGAGAGTGGACGGAGTTTAAGCTAGCTATGAAGGAGTTCAAACTGCCTGGTGCTGCCTCTCTTGGTAAAAACAAACTCATCAACCCCCTCGGAATGGCCATGATATCGCCCCTCGTGGCCATGCAGAACCCTCTGCTACAGATGCTGGCCCTCAAAAACGACCTAGCTAAACAGGTATGCCAAAGTCAAACCCATAATAGGTTTAGAACCACTGTAAATAATATTCGAAAGTTGTTGGATGTTGTTATGTTCGTACCATTCATACATCGCACATGCACAGCCAACAGGCTTGCGACGACACGCAGTCAGTCAATACGAAATCAGTGCATTGGATATGCCATGAGGGTTTGTGTGTGTATGCTCTCACAATGCATTGTCAATGTGCTTTCACTGTGTGTGTATGTGGCAATCCTAACACCATGCAATGGTTGAGCTGAGTCAGTCAGTGTAAGTGGATGGTTTATGAGCATACATACTTTGTATATATTCCTGCCAAGCATGCACAGATGTTGCATTGAGATAACAAAGGATTGGAGTAGAAAAATATAACATTACATGATTTACCATGAAAAATATATGCTTTTTCCAGCATACAACCGATGTACCAGTTTACATTACCTAGATGCTAATGGATTCAATGCTGTTGACCTATTTTGGTCTATTGTCATGACAAACATTATAGACAATTGAAGAAAAAGTGATTTAAAATGGCCATTTTGATAATGATGTCATTAATAGTTACCTTTTGGGGGATCTGTATCATTTATCTGCTTACTGTTTACAGTCAAATTGCTCCACATTATTATGATATTTGATTGGTGAACAGTTCTGACAAAAAAATTTAAAAAAAAAATATATATATATATGTATGTTCAGCAATTTCAAAGCTGTTGGAAAACAAATTTGATTAAATGCTGTGTAGAAAAAAAACGTACATGAAGTAAAAATGTAGTATGAATTCATGTGTCACCAACTGTTAGAAAAAACACTATCCTGTTTAACTGATATGTCCAGAGTTACAACACAGACCTCAGGAAGGCCATGTCTTTGTGGTTTCAGAAATGGTGTAGGCCTACACTAATACATGCACGTCGTGTTAATTGGTCGCACAAAATATGACAAATCCTTATCTCATCCCTTTTCTTTAATTGTAATATGAACAACTGTGGAAGGCTATATTGTTCTGTTGGTTTAGAAGATTACCTGCCATTGGTAACATGATTCGTGTGTGGTTTTAAGATGGGTTAGGATGTTATAGACAATTCTTTTAGTTTCACATTGCCTAATTAGATCTAGTTGAGTCACTATCCTCAACATGGGTTATCCTCAACATGGGTTATCATTCACAAACACAAATATAGGCTACACAGCAACAAACAAAAACAAAGCAAAATGTTATGCATAGTTTATGACTTTATGTGACTATATTTGATAATGTCTGTTTGGAGCCAGAAGGGCATTAAGTCATATAATTGTATACAGAGTTAACACCCTTATGGCTACAAACAGACATTATGTCAAGATCATTTGTCCTCCCACCTCCCTCAGCTGTAGTCATAGTCTAATGTAAACATAAAACAAAGAACAAGTTTATTGAAGAACAGGTTTATCCAATACTGAATAGTCTTACTCACCCCAATGTCAATGTCTTCGTATATTTGGAAAGCAGATTTCCTTGAAGTATACATAGGCCTATGTTTATAGGCTCAACTTCCTCTCCTTTTCTCAGAAACAACACACATTTTCGGAAGTATGTTATGTCAAACGAAAACTCCAGAAAAAATGGCTACCCTTCAAATTATACGAGAGATAGCTTTGCCTTGGGAATAATCAGCAATGTATGATTTTTGGAAATAACAACAAAAAAACAAGAAAAAACTCTTTTAAAAGGGGTTGGATAGACATTTATCATCAACTGAGAACCAAAAGGGGGTTATAAACATCACATGACTTTCTCTATCAGGACCATAATATAAAACGGCTTTTGCTGATCATGCGTTTATCCAGAAGGAATATGTTTAGATTAATAACTAAATGCATAACACTTCATCCGCTTTGACTCGTAAAGTCTCTCTACAGATCATATGACAAAAAATGACCTGTATTGATTTCTAGTTGCAAAAGATACTCATATTTTTTTTATGATTGTTTGATTTGAAATACCAAATACCAAGTATTTCCCCCTTTCCCCTATTCACTGCTGCACATGCATCCCCTTTAAACTATAAGTGTTTGTATAATGAGTGCATTCAAGTACTGTAGTTGATGGGTGGAATGAATGAATATGAAGAGATTCTACACAAATATAGCCTATTCTCTGTAGTATAACAATTTCCCTAAGTTTGATATCACAATGTTATATATCAAAGAATGTAGTTGTAGCAATGATTTATCTTTCACAATTCATCATCCAACCCTTACTTTTTTTTACAAAGATATGTTTTTCTTTTGAGAACTATGAGCTAGATTTGGGGAAGATTTATTCAAGTGATGTGTCTATTTACATCACCTTGTCATAAATCACAGCTGAGAGACAACAGCAAGGTCATACACAATGTGACCTAGGACCTTTGACCTTTCCACAAGGCTTCAGCTGAATATCGTTTACTGATGTTTTAGGTTAATATCATATTTATAGGACTTCATTGGAGAATATGAATAAATCATAATATTATATGTACTCTACAAGAATGGAATATGGTTATTGTTATTTAGCTCAGCACATTTATACACGCACGTAAAGTAATGCAGAATGTGTGCAAGCAATTTACTCTCTAAAACCTATATATATTTTTCAAATACATTTTGTTGGTATTTCCTTGTAAACTACTACGCTGATCCTATTTTAGTCTGTCATGTTGCTCGGTCTTTACTCTTTAAGATACATGTATATGTATATATGTACAAGTGAACAAATAAAAATCAATCAATCTTTATTTCATATTATCTAGAAATTCAAGCCTACATGTATGTAAAGTTGAAATCAAAACTAAAAGGAGCATGTTATAACTTCCATCCAACCATCCAAAGAAAGTTCTTCACATTGATGTTAATATTTTGTTCATTCACCTATGCCCTTTTACTCCTCTCATACATCAAAAGGCAATTAGCCTAATCATATCATTTTTATCTATAGAAGTCAGTGGCACCAGATGCCGGCTTTGTGGATGAGTAGATATTATCATAATTAGTCCATTTTAATGATCATAATTATCAGCCAATTTTGTGGTTTTAGTTTTCTAGCGTTAGCTGCTGATTGATGCCTCCCATGGTTTTATCAAAAGGGAAAATGTAAAATCATATTTGGTTTGTTACATTGTTTCCTACAACATATTTAATGATTGCGTGGGTGTTATTTATTTCTTTGTTAGACATTGTACCAGTTGCTCCTTGTACAGTGGTTTGTCATTAGATTGCAAATGGTATTACTTTGTTCTCACATACTTTATCATTGGAAATTCCTTCCAAGTGAAACTGCTAGACTACATATTTAACTTAATATAAACAAAAACATTGATAATATTTTTCGTTAATAGAAAGGCAAATTGTAATTCTATTAAAGATACTATGTCCCTTTTGCAGCCAACATCAAATTCTGTAGAACTTTGCAGGAATTATGAATATGTCATGTATGTCCTATCTGTGAAATTTAAACGTTAGCAGTGTCCTTAATATTCAAATTATGCAAGGAAACCCGTTTACTTGCTAGACTTCACTGTCAGACACTATTGAGTGACTGACTGGCTTTTTCATCTTTGGTAATAACATGTACATAAAATGAGCTGTAAAGGGTACATGAGCATTTGTCTATATCAATAACCCACTTCTTGTAATGGCCAAAATTAAACTGATTGAATCTTTGCGCAGCATAAAACGTACGACCATTCGGTACAATGGTCTGAAAAATCAGACTATTACTTACTGGCTCTATAGCTCCTAAGTCGAATCGACAACTAATAATGGTCATTATTTTCCCACTTAAAGGCATTTTCAAGCCCCCCCCCCCCCTATTTTTAGGGAAGTTCTTAATTAGTATTGTCTTTCAAATGCTGTTGGAATTTAACCTTTTCATTTTTTTGGCCTGCAAATGGGACATAGCACCTTTAAAGAATTCCTAAATGCAGCAAGCTGCCCCCTCCCGAAAGTGATATACCGGTAACCAAAGTGTGCTTCAAATTTTAGTATCTTACAACACACTAATAAGTGAGTATGCGTAGGGGCATTCGTTATGCACAGATACTGCTTTTACACTCGCCTTTACTTGCCGTTCACATTTACACTTAAAACATTTCGATTTTGCCATGGTGGTTTTCCACGTCATATGTGGACAGCCTTTAACCTTTTGTCAAGTAAGCTCCAATTCATTTTAGTTTACCAACGAACCAGATTAATCTTCATCAACCATCTGTTCAAAAGAAATCCAACCTTCAAGATGCAATGTAATTAAAAAACATGGTAACAATGATGGATGGGGGGATGGGGGGTTGTCTTGTCACAAACAGATAGATATTGCCCCATTCCCTTTAAAAAAAAGTGATAATAATATATGAGATTTGTACAGTGCCAAATCTTCTTGAAAGCAAATGCTCAAGGTGCACTTGTTAAACATTTATATAAAGAAAAGAGATCGCATAAAAAGCATCTGAATTATAAACAAAGGAACAGGAGTAAGATACAACATTAAACAAAAAATAACCACTCAACCCCCCAAAAGTGATATGGTTTAATTGTTAGCTTGTTGGTTATTTTTTAGAATTGTGTGCCCCACCCCCCCCCCCACCCCCACCTACAAAATAAAATCCTGGATATGCCTTTGCATGGTAATGCCAGCATTTCCTCTCATAGTCATACATAGTTTTTGTATCAATGTTTTGTGTTGAAAATCCATTACATGTAGCTCTTGCGACGATTTCAGCATCAGTAGGCCTTCTTTTTTCTTTCTGTTTTTTTTTCTCGCCCATAAAGAACTCTTGTATATATATGCTCTTGCACATGTACATACAACAAAAGAATTCAATTATAATACTCTACCACAATTTTCTAGCAAATACATGTAGGCCTGAATCTAGCTTTGTCTTATGTTCCATTTTGTACTTCAAAGGTCGCGTTTATCGACCAAATTTTTGCCTAGAATCAGCGTTTTCAAACGTCTTTCAGGCAAATTTTTAAGGCGATAAACGCAAAGCCCTATTTCAAACGTCTTTAGATATGGGCATATTGTAACGCCGAAAAGGTGCGTTTTGAATGTGACATACAGCCAGAATCACGTTTCTGAGACACGATAAACGCAAAGCTGTTTTGAACCCCACATACAAATCGGACCTTACCATATAGCTCTATGGACCTTCCCAGGCTAATCTGCTTCCAGGGTCAAACGGCGCAGCAGCTGCGCAGAGACAAGGCCTTTATTTTGAATCGTGAAGAGACGATAAACGTGACATCCCGAGAATCACGTTCGTATAGTGGGGTTCGATATGTACATATCTGACGGCAAGACCCGATAAACGCACCCAAAGATAACAGCTGTGGCTACCTCACCGTATGTTTACCATTTCTTACTTAATTTTCTTGGAAGTACTTGGGTTGTTAAATCTTAAATGTGCTTATGTAATATCAGTGGGAAATGTCTACTAGCTTTCATACAACACTCAATTTATTTTCATCATTTACGTTTCTCAGATATGGTTGGCAATTGTAATAAGGGTTTTACTTAGCTGGGCATATAGGCCTACATGTATAATGGAGTGTTTGTAAAAGATAGTTGATACCTGAACTGATCTTGCTTTTCCACAATAAAAACAGTGTTATTCATGACTTATTTTTCTTAGTAGATTGTGGGTCATTTTATTAGATACAGTGTACGTTTTATATAAGTGCAAAATTTCTACTACTACACTGTAGCTTTCTACCATATACAGACATGTAGGCCCTACCAACAGTGTCACAAGGTTAAGTTGACAGAAATAGTCAGGCACGTGTCATTGTGAGTTCTAAATACATATATAATGAGTAAAATACTCTCCACAATCTAGTTCTTCAGAAAGAGTTTGCATGTGTAATTGGGAGATTAACTAAATATCTAAGGTGTAAAAACATTTTCTGCCATGTTTGTTCAAGACAAGAGGAAGGAAGTGCCCCAGGATGTAAGCTCCGAGGCAAGCGAGGGCAGTCATAATACTTAGCACAAGTCTTTTTCATCTGGTTTTGCTTAATGGCATTGTCTTTTTTCATAGTAGACTTTTGAAGAAATACAAGGACGTAGTAAGGCGTCTCTCTATCAAATGATGATATTCAATGCCATCTGTAGTCATCTTAAGCTCTGAGGGGTAATCTTGGCATGCTGCATGAAATGAAACGTCTGTTGAGAGCCAGAAAGGCAGTAAAACAACTCTGTTTTGACTTATTGAAGTTAACGCCGCTTTTGGCTTTCAATAGACAGTGTAGCCTGTATGTAGGGATTATTATATTGCATTTGTTGAGAGCCAGGAAGCCATGCTGGCTTTAACTCGTGTCTCTTAAAGGGAGATGGTTGTCGGTGTTCATGTGCGGAAGGTCATGATACACTGACCCCAGACTTGGTGGAAATACCATTAATGGGTGTACAAGTCTCACACCTACTACGAACCTAGTAGGGAACGTAGTACAGTAGGTCCATGCTCACATACAGCAAACCCATAGTCCCATCAAGAAATACCCCCAAGTCTCTCAGGTGAGGGAAATGCAAGATAATAACTTTACCATATATATATGGGGGTGGGGTGGGGGGATGGTGGTGGGGGATGCAGAGCATTGCATAAGGCCTGTGTGGTAATAAAACTGAAGGCCCAAAAGGTGTCTACTTCCCCATGAGAGCCCACCACTATGCATCTTTGATATCGAGATAAAACATCTTTTTGGACCTGCATCTCACCAGGGGATATGTAATAGATTTTTATTGATATGAAATCATATTTCAGTCTGCATTTTGTACGGGTATTTACTAAAGAAGAGTTGGGATAGTTTTACTGTATTAGTCTTATACTATGTCTATGATTATTACTTTGACAACTCTCTCTTTTTTAAAGGGATACTGTAATTTCCATTCTGATTTAATTATGCATTTCTTCCATTATTTTTTGTGTCTTTTCGTGTTTTATACATTTATGTTAAAATTAATGTGATTTAATGTGATTTGTTGGCCCGTACTTATCAAGATGACTAAAGACTACTTCAATCACAAGAAAATAAGCTCAAATGAATTTTCCGATAGGCATCAGTTACATAACAAATGAATGTACGAATAGGTCACGATATTGTACTAAAATATTTAGTGTAGCGGTAATGCACACCTCGATTCCTACGTATATTCATGTACTGGTCCTCACCAAGTTTACACAAGTAGACATATTTGAAACTAGGACAAAACCACTCCTACACTGCTAGGTCAACCAAATGTCAAAGATTGCAAGCTTCAAGGCACGTTCAGATATGATGCAGCCAAACGTGAAGTGTAATATGCTTCACATTTATGTATCTTAAAGGTACTATGTCCCATTTGCAGGCCCTAAAAATGAAAAGGTTAAATTCCAATGGCATTTGAAAGATGATACTAATTTAGAACTTCCCTCAAAACAAAAGGGCTTGAAAATGTCTTTTTTGTGGGTAAATAACGACTATTGTTGTCGAATCGACTTTAGGGATTGAAATCCTTTTAGTAATAGTCTGATTTTCAGACCATTGTACCGAATGGTGTACGTTTGTGCTGCACAAAGATTCAATCAGTTTAATTTTGGCCATTACAAGAAGTGGGTTATTGATGTAGACAAATGCTCATGTACCCTTTTACAGCTCATTTTATGTATGTTATTACCAAAGAAAACAGTCAGTCACTCAATAGTGTCTGACAGTGAAGTCTAGAAAGTAAATGGGTTTCCTTGCATAATTTGAATACTAGGACACTGCTAACGTTTAAATTTCACAGATAGGGCATACGTGACATATTCATAATTCCTGCAAAGTTCTACATAATTTGATGTTGGCTGCAAAAGGGATACACTACCTTTAAAACACAGAGCTCAGTGAAAATGCGAAAGTCCTACACATTTTTAAAAATGTGGCAGCATTTTTCCAGCGGAACACTGCGCAATATCTGAACGAGTATTTAGCTTATGTGTAGGCCTACTTACACAAGTATTATGCTTGCTTTTATATATACAGTTCAGTTTGTTGATACATACAGTCAGTCTCTCTCTCTCTTTCTCTTTCTGTATACTGTATTCAGTTTCCTTCACACTGTTTTTTATGACACCCAATTTATGCAAGAATATGCCAAGTATAATTACATTGAATAGATCACAGCAAAGCCCTGCAACCTCATATATTGTATTATACTTTGGTTAAGAAACATAACAGTGCATGTCATATATATGCCTCAGACCAGATTGAAACCACATTTCTGTGTCGTCAATTTCGGTCCCAATCCCTTTGAATCATGGAGGAGGCATGTCAATTTCACATAGTTGGAATACCTGGCACAGCGGGGCAGGCTCAACCCGACCCCAACCTCGTCAAAGAGAAGCCAAACTATTTCGCTATCTTGATGAGATAGCAGCAAAGAATGAGGGTGGGTTACATGTGTATTTGTGAGAGGGGGACTTCGATATGGAATGATTAGTTTACTTTTGGACTTATTATTACCCATCATATCAATAACTCATGATTCTATTTTTGAACAAAGAATTGGGACTGTATGTCTTATAGTCCTGATACTTACACACAGGGCTTGACACTAACAGGCACCAAAAATGTAGGTCTGGACCCCCAAAATGTCAGAATTTCTACATATGGCTCAATTTATATATTCCCACAAATTTCAGTCCAGACCCCTAAGGAAACAGTGAGTGTGGAGCACTGTTATACTTGTATATGTCTTATATACATATATTTTCTCAGTTTAACCATAAGTACATGCTATGTAGTAAAACAGTACCGGTAAACAATGGTTTCGATCTGCCCTGCCATTGATAATGTAGAGCTGAACTATGTTATTTTTTTTTAATATGATTTTTTTCTTCTCAGTTTAACCATGAGTACATGCTATGTAGTAAAACTGTAAACAATGGTTTCGATATGCCCTGCCATTGACATTATAGAGCTGAACTATGGGAGTACATTACATGCCATTCACATCCAAGATGTTGGTTTCGCGGATACTCATATAACTGCTCCATTGAAGAAATATACCTTGGAAGTCACTTAAAAATATGTGGTGTACATGATCATATTACTATTCATCATTATCCAAGAATGTGAGTTGTTCACCATCTGTTTTCTTGTTGTGGAATACTTTGCAGATAGTATAGCTTGCATATTTTGAAAAGAGGTGATGGCATTGTGGTTTTAAGTTCAAGTAAATGTCTGTAGGCCTATATCGTATCAATTTAGATTTTAGACACTTTAGCCTGTATACTTTAATTCAAATCTGACGCTGGGCCTACGCCTTTTAAAAAACTTTAAGGAAGTTCGTCTGAGGTCTAAGTTTCATTTTTTGAACATGATCTTAGCTCCAGAGTTAGTCTTACCTGAATTAGCAGAATACGGACTGATATTTCCCTTCGTTGTGTAGATCTACTTTCATGTATTTTGCATTGTCATGTAAATTTCATTATTTACCTCATGAATAAGTGGAATAAAAATTATATTGAAAGTTATCTTCCTTGTCTACCATTTCAGAGTGTTTAAGCCGATAATATTTTACTTTCTATAGTATCTAGTGCAGCGCTTCTCTCACTCTTTCTTCCCAAAATATTGTTTGTTTGTAGCCAGAAGGACGTTAATACGGTTAATTCTCTGTGAAATGAGTCGTTGCCCTTCTGGCTCCAATCAGATGGTATCAAATGATCAGAACACATTCATATTTCATTATATCTCTAGCACAATTGATCTGGTGAAGTAGATTTGGTAGTAAAATATCACTGTAATCAGATTAGAGGAGGGGAAAGTCTGATTTGATTAAAAAAAAATCATGTGATAAAGTACTTTGTTGTTTTGTAATTGCCTTGAAAGAAAAGAATGACATTATGACATTTTACAAACTGCAAACTCTGTTCTGAATGTTTGGATTTGGTGGCTTGTTTTACCCGACTTCTAAGAAAGCATGTGTTTGCTTGTAAGTAAGCAATGAGATTATCACATTTTAACTTCTAATATATTGTATAAACCTCTATACCTTCGTTTCTTCTGCCGAGAGTCCAATGGGAATTCGCTGTATTTAACCTTATACGAGTTGACTTAACGCCCCATGGCTCTCATCATTATGATTTGGAATATCATTTCCATACTGCAGGGCTGGAAGGCAGAGTTCAAGCAATGAGATTAATTTATTTAAAAGCCCTGATGTGGGCAGGACATGAAAGAAAGTAATCACATGGAAGTGAATGGAAAATGATAATAATATCCAATAAAGTTAATTGGGTGGAGGGCCAGTATAGTCGGATGTGATCCTGAATTGAAGCCGGCGGAATGATTGGCGTATTGACAAGTAACGAAGTGGAAAGAGATGTAAAGGTATACTGGAAAGAATGGCTAGAGGGGGTGAATGTTGAGAGAGAGAGAGAGAGAGAGAGAGAGGGGAGGTGGGGGGTCAGGGATGGAGAGGATGGAATGGGGTAGGGTGTTGAGCCTTACCCTCATTCAGAATACCGAAATTTATCATAAAGATTCGGGGTCCCATTCTCATCTTAAACGTTATATCGTTTGAAAATCATATCTGGGCTTACTGGGAACATGCACTGAATGCTGGCCAGCTGTCATTTCAACTGACCTCTTCAAAACTAATTTCTTTATACAACGTTTCTGTATACAATGTTATCCAGTGTGTATACTGTATACCCATTTTGCTGTGTGATAATTCTTTATTCAACGTTTCTTTGTACTGGTTTCAGATCAAATTCCTCTCGTCCGAATAGGCTAATAATGAAAGCGTGTATACCTGCTTGTACACAATATTGCTATATTGTCAGTGTGATTATAAACAATTTTCCCTAGCCACCATTAATATTAGAAAGCAATTCTTGTCAATTTTGATGCCATGGATGTTTTATGTTATCTTTATAGAATATTAATGAGAGGGAGTTCATCCTGTTCAAAAAATATATTTAAACAGAAAAGGAAGACTTTGACCAAAAGTTTGAAAATGAGAAAGGTCAGGGATATGTTACTATATATTAATGTAAATACCAAACTATTCATTGTATATAAAGGTAATATGAACTAAGTATGATCCTATATTACATGAAACACATGAGTAAGTTCATATATCTGTGAGAAGTTCTTTGAAAATACAATTTCATTGCAGACATCTGTCTCCCATTAGCAGTGAATTGATGAGTAGAGCAAATATCATTTGCAAACTAGACAATTAGCATCTAATTAGCTCGATTGGTAGACTCTCTAGATGAAATATGAACAGTTATAGATAATGAACAAATATGGACAGGATTATGAATTATGATGGTCTAAATTTTAAAAGAAATTATCCTTTATGAATTATGATGGAAACATTAAGTTTTCTTGTTTTATAAATATGGTAATCTACAGGTCATTCTCTTAGGTCTTCAACTTTACAGGTCAAATTTTTTTATAGCAGTTTGAAACCATCAGATTGACATATAGATTGACTGGATTGCTGAATTAGTGAGGCCAAATCTATACTTTTATTGAAACAAATATATATGAAACACAATCAATGTATAGTTCACATTTCCTGTTTGCCTGGCATCATCTTGTTAAAATGTAGAAAGATAATTCTTAGAAATTACTGCTTGGTATTTCAACAGAAAGTGCATTCATCCCACACTTACTGGATTGCAGTTCTGTAAATAATATTGTCTTGAATTTATTAATAAGGGCAAAAAATGATATGCACAAACTTCACAAAGCATTAAATCATCCACCTAATTTAAAGAAAAGTCATGCACTACTTAATTCACTTTCCTCCAAATCTAACTCATCCCCATCTCCCCACCATCCAGTCAATAGGAATGCAAAAAGTCGTTCACATCGGGTAACGAGATAAGAGCCGACACGGCTGGAAAAAAGGGCTCTCGTTTTGTCAATTTATTTCTGCATTACGGGCAACGTCAAAGGAGAATTGGCAGCGCGATCTGTTATCCAAGGACCCTTTCTACCTTCGGTGGATTTTAATTCAAGTAACGTTGAGAGGATGAGCTTTGTCGGACAAAAAGGAGATGCGCTTCATGCATGCCTTCATTTATATTGCATTAAGACAGCCTGCCAGAATGGCAGTTTGACTGCAAAGTGACTCATAAATTCAGCAGTTAGGTTGATGAATTCCACTTGGCTTTGATGGAATCCGAGTAATTCTATTTAATGCAAGGTTTGATCTTTAATATTCTTGCAGTTTATCATGCTTACGTCTTATGAAACTTTTCTCCTGTATTTTTTGTGTGCATTTTTTATGCCATATGAATTTCTGTATTTTCTTTGCAATGGAGATTTGACAACAATTTTCAAGTTCAAGTTGTATGAATATGTTTGTCATGCAGTTTATCATGGTTATGTCTTATGAAATTATTCTTTTGATTTTTTTTTTTTTGCATTTGTTATGCCATATGAATTTCTGTATTTTTCTGTGCTATGTAGATTTCACAACAATTTTCAAGTTGTATGAATATGTTTGAACAGATTTGAACCTGTCAACACATATCAAAGGTGTTATCACATATCAAAGGTGTTATCACTCAACGTAAAAACATCTAACATCTAGTTTGTTGATTTATTTTATTTTTATTTATTTTTTAATTTTATTTTTTACCGAGGGTCTTCATTTTAGGAGGATATATTAGAGAGTGCACATTTATACCATACAGGCCACAATTATTTGGTGATCAATTTCTAACACGAACCTAGTTCCTACCTTCAACACTGGTACCTAATCATAAACCTAATCCTGAACTTAACCCTGAACTTAAACCTAAACCTAACATAAAACCCAATCACATCTCTCTCTGAAGAAATAAAACTTGGTGCAAATGTCACCAGAGAGCATGTATCCAAGAGAACAAGTAAAAGCTTGCAATTTTGTGATCTTTTATAATCTTAACGCCTTGACCTCGTACTATCTGACGAACTCAAGTTACCATGGAAACGTGTGTCTCGTATCATCTCAAAGTTTGATCAAAACTCCTCATGGTCTGTTTTCAATTTGTCAGTGAACTAGAGGGAATTGAGTGTGTTTGACAGGACTACATTTGCAAACATTGACCTTTAAATAATGCTCATATCCCTCCTTCTCTGTTCCCCTTCCTCTCTCTCTCTCTCTCTCTCTCTCTCTCTCTCTCTCTCTCTCTCTCTCTTTCTCTGTCTTTCTATCTTTCCTCTTTTCCCTCCCCCTCTCCCCTTTCTCTCTCTCTCTCCCCCTCTCTCTCCCACCCCCTCTCTCTCTCTCTCTCTTTCTCTCCGGCCCTTTTTGCACTCTCCCCTTTCTCTTACAATCACCCTCTCACTTTCCTCTCCCTTCCATCTTTAATAAAGGAACTACTTGATATTTTGACACGGTCATGAATATAGATGAAATGCCAGAAAGGCAAAATGGTCAGGACAACTGACAGATGTACATTTTGAGAAAATGTCAAATATCAAAGTTTGACTCCTCTTTGATGATATATTTTGTCTTTTGCAAGAAATTGCAACATGAGATTAGTCCAGATATCCTCTAGTAAATTATGAACAGTGACGCTGCAGCCAGCTATCAAAACCAACGTTTAGAAATCAATTCAACCAAAATATTTTAGGCCAACACATTTCTGATCACTCCCAGGAATGATATGGTGGAATCAAATGAGAATTAGCAGGACTGTTTTCTTTCCCTGCAAGTTGTATGTCTTGTGCAGCTCATTGTTTTACAATTACATTATCCCTGCGTGAAATCTTCTCTTCAGAACACTTTATTGTGGCAGGACGGATGCTTCCCATGCCATGAAAGTCCATGATAATACAGAATGACAAAAAAGGCCCTCATGTGACAGTTCTCTGTGTTCAGTCAACAAGGTTTTAAACTTCTATTCAGCTCATACTTGATACCCCTTGTAAATTACACTTCATAAAAACACCTCACAAAGGAGCAGCAATTTAACCACACAATAGTCCCCACTTTAGACAGGAGTATGAATTACTTGTAAGCCTACAAAGAGCTGTTCTTTGTCATTCTTACCTTTCTCTGAGCTCTGAAGGAGTGTGGCTGGTTTAGTGTTAGAAATGTATAGACAGTTAACCTTCATGGAGGATTATCCCTAGTCCAAACCCACATTAATCCTTAATCTTGTAATGAGCGATAATAGCTATACAACAACAAATTACCCAACAATAGATTTCCTGTACTAATCCGGCGTGTGAAAATGACCAGCATTTTCAGAGAGCCATCGAACATATGATGGTATACAGTGCCATTACTGTACACGTATGTTCTATATACTATCTGTAAAGCTTTTCCTCAACAGATATGTTTTTACCTCTACAAGAATAGTAAAATTTAGGCAGATCACTTCCCAAAAGATGAATAATCTAAATTATTTTGGAGATTGACCATGTATTCATGGAATCTTGAAATAATGTACACATGTGTCATGTTTTGCTGTGGGTCTCTTCAAGGTTTTACAGAGGAACCCTAAAAATACTTAAAATTCAGGTCTAATAGATTGAAAGTTTAAGTTATTTGCCCAAAGATGATTCCTTTAAAAAAAATGTAATCTCACTTCATTGAACATGTTTAATGTTGTACAAACAATTTTATTATTACAATGATTCTGTACATATAAGTTATTTCAATCAATTAACCTTTTGTCTTTGTTTCTCCCCTTCCCTTTTCTTATATAATTCCCATCCATCTTTCTTCTGTACGCACCTTGTGTGGTCTGACATCTTCTTGGTTGCTTCATCTGACCCATTGGATTATCATTCAACCTTACAGGTAAGAATATAAAATATCAAGTCATCCGATGGATTGTTATCAATTTGTTGCTTTAAACTGGTGTATATGTGTATGTCCTAAGAAGAAGATTTCTTTAATGGAAAGGGAAAGTGATAAGACTTTTACAAAAATGAAAGGTTCTTTGGTGGAATATATCTGATGAATGCAAGAACGAGTATATTTTGTAAGGGTAGTCTTCTGGGGGGATAATAATTATGTTTTAATTAAAGAGACCCCCCAGTGAGAGAGAGAGAGAGATGTATCTACAGATAAATGAAATGATTGAGAAGTTAACCATTGGTGCTTTGTTTGAAAAACTTTATTTAATTGACAGTTTCCCTATTAGGTTAGTTTTGTCGGTGAGTTTCTGATTAGTAAATGTATCCAGAAAGACAAAACAATGTTTATCTTTAAATGCAAACAAGTTCTAACGATACAGACAAGAAAAGGATGGTTTCATCAACTGTTACAATCCTCAAGTTGCTTAGTTACCTCACAGTCACATTTAGAATTCACTACTTCTGTTTTCACTTGTTAACTCAAGTGCCTTCACCACTATTCTCAAGATACTTTCGTAAGACTGTACCTCAAACAACAACTCGTTGCTTTTTTAGGGTAAACTCTGATATTGTTTTTCTCTCTTTATTCACTGGGAAAAGGAAGCACTCACAAATTGTAGCAAATTTCAAGAATAACATCACGTTCTAGGCGAGGGTCTGAAATTTGGACAAGTGCACACCCAGACAAATTTGAAGTGATATATTACAGTCATGTGATTGGAGCCAGAAGGGCGTTAACTGCATAATTCACCATCTGAAGGGCAGGGATTTCATGCCCTTCTGGCTCCGAACAGACCACTTGGTTTTGCGTGCTTTGAACAGAATTGTGTGCGGAGAGCAAGAAAGGCTTTATCTCATATACTCTGACATGGAGTTAGCGCCCTTCTGGCTCTGTACAGGCAAGATAATAAATGCAAATTGCAGGAGTTTAAGGGTTAATCCTTGATGGCTTCACACTAGTTTACACGGTATTGAAGAAGGTATCTTGATGCGTTCATTTTAGCATAAATCATCTCATGCTTGGCTTTCAGCTTGGATGGCAGTGTCACCGCATGAGTCACTAATGGCCAGTTCAGACTGGAGGAAATTTACATGAAGCTCATATAAAGAAGTGCCATATATATATAAAGAATGATTGTATAACAAAGGGGCATACACACTAGATGACATAGCTTTAAAAATGTACACTGCTTTGCGAAAGATAGAAAGAAACAAGTTTTGAAGATGCCACTTGACATGACAGCTGACCATAAGCCCTGACCAGTTATACAGTTTGTACGAAAGAACGTTTAGACGAACACATGACCCTGTTTCTTTGTGTTTTCATTTGAAACAATGCTCCTAAGATGCGCTTTGCTATTCGATGTTCAGAATTAAAAAATTAATTAGTTATCGTATACAATATGTTTTGATAGTCTGAACGGAGGTTTAAGTGTGCTTTAGTAGAGTAGTAGGATAATGTGCTTACCATGAAATAAGCAATGGCGTTTATAGATTATTGAGAAAACGTGGGCGAGTTGGCATCTATATAGGAGAGGCTGGATGCATTGGGTTGGGTAGCTAGCTCATGTGGGAGAGAGAAGAACAACATGCCTTTCTCATTCGAGGAAATTACAGATTGAAAAGTATGGATGGAATATATGGAAAGAGAAGATACACAAGAAATATGGAGGGAGATAATTAATGTTGATAGCATGTGTACAGTATCTGTGTAAGTCGAGAATATGAGGCATGTGTGAAAGTCATCCCTTGACTAATTTAATTTTATGGTGGGAAATGCGGCAAACTATATTACATGATTAGCACAAAGTGGAAAATTAGAGGAAGAATTGACTTTCAGGGAATCAACAGAAAGTGTAAATGGGAATTGAAAAGACAGAAAATTTTAAAAATTATTACAGGGTACATGTATGTTACGAATATCTTTGAATCTCAAAAGAGTGACGTTTTCAACTCACCATCTCTGGCCTAAACTTTCTTCGTTATCAACTTATCAAGCCCCAGTTAACATTTTTGTTAAATATTTGGGCAAATATGTAATTTTCCTGAATAATTGCAATATTTTATAAGCATGATCATTAGACCCAATGAATTTGGAGCCCTCAAATAATAATTTTGTATACAATGTCTGATTCTATATTGTGCTCATTGCATTTCTTTGGAAAATAAAAAAATATTTTTTCAATTTTTCATCACCGAACCATGGCACTTGGTATTAAAGTGAGAGAATAGAATAGAATAGCAAAGAGAAATTGGTCTTGATGAGAGGTGGATTGATTGATAGCAAGAGAAAGAGGATGAAAACAAGATAAGCAGTGCATTAGGGTGCGTTTATAGTACATTTTTTTGCCTAGAATCAGCGTTTTCAAACGTCTTTCAGGCAAATTTTCAGGGTGATAAACGCAAACCTATTTTCAAACGTCTTTAGATATGGGTATATTGAAATGCCAAAAAAAGTGCGTTTTGAATGTGACATAAAGCCAGAATCACGTTTCTGAGAAATGTTTAACGCAAAGCTGTTTGGAAACACACATACAAATCGGACCTTCCCAGGCTCTCTGGTCAAACGGCGCAAAGCAGCTGCGCAGAGACAAGGCCTTTATTTCGAATCGTGAAGAGTCGATAAACGTGACATCCCGAAAATCATGTTCGTATAGTGGGGTTCGATATGTACATATAGAAACACTGATTCTGAGTGGCAAGACATGATAAACGCACCCTTAGACTGAAGAGATACCACTTCTCTCTCTCTCTCTCTCTATCTCTCTCTCTCTCTCTCTCTCTCTCTCTCTCTCTCTCTGTACCTCTCCCTCCCTCCCTCTCCCTCTTCTGTTTTTCCTTCTCATTCTCTCTCTCTACTCCAGACAATCCCCTTTTCTCAGCTAATGCACTTTTTGTTCATACCGCTGGAGACGAAATCCTCTTCCTTCAATTTGCACTGATTGATGCCGAGCAACATTTTGTGGGGATTTCATAAACATACGAGGCTTACAGGCTCAATACTGTGGCTCTTGGCATTTATCTTTCTTTTTCTTTTGTATTTGAAGTGAAAAATATGGAGGAAAAGAACACGTGCCTTTCCACAGCTATGATAAAGCTTGGTAACTTGTATACACAATTTGCCCCGGGTATCTTAGAAAAGATTTTGTTCAAAGGGAGCTCTGACGCAATCCGAGTGAATATGGCAAGCTTTTGAGTGTCAAATTCCACTTTTCTGGTAAGATTGTCTAGAAACTGATGACAAAAGACTTCAAAATATCATTCTGTTTATAATGTGACAAAAGCTCTGCATCTTCTACGTCATGTTATGTATTCAATAAACAGAGATTTCCCATTTTTGTCAATAAACCTGATAACTATAAGCCTATTTTGTTATGCTGATGCAGTTTCAAATTCCCGTATTTGTTCTTTTCCTTTCAGGAATAGAAATATTCTTTCTCTAGAGTCTAGAACTTTAAACTGCTTCCGATGCTAATTTTATCTCAGCTGTTCTAAACTTGACACAAAAATTCTTCTCTTAAGGCCTGCCTTCATCAGACTGAAGTTGCAAAATAACCCGCTTTTTTCAGACTCTGGATATTTTCCCGAAGCTCGAAATTGCATCTTCACCAGACCCACTATTTCCCAAATAGCGGACTATTTTGGAAACAAGACCAAGATTTCTCTGGATATTTTCTTGACCAAATAACCCGCTAATTGCAACTGCGGGCCGATGAAGACGTAAATTACCTGGCTAACTTGAGATCGGGCTAGTTCAAATTGCGGGTTATTTTGCAACTTTGGTCTGATCAAGACAGGCCTCTAGCATATTGGCTTGCTGGGAGCTAGAAGGGCATTAACTCCTTATTTTACTTGGTTAATGTCCTTATGGCTCTCAAATCTCATCATACTAATTCTTTTTACATTGTTCATTTTGTTGTTGGTTTCTGTTTGTGTTTTGTTTGTTTGTTGTTGCCTTTTGCTTTTATTTATTTGTTTTTGCCAGAAAAGCCTTTACAATAATCAACTTGTAACTTGACGCAGAATGTCTGCGCTGTTCTTCTTTTCCACCCACCTTATATGACGTCCCTTTTATGTAGGCCTCTGCCAAACCCATTACTTACAAAGACCTTAGAGACAGGTTCATCTAACTGGAAAGACATCATAGCGCTTCTCAAATCAGCCTGTCTCCATGTCTGGAAATACGCTTACTTGCCTGATAGGAGAAAATACGAGTCAATGATTAGACTCCGTTAGGAGACTCCAATTCTTTTGCGATATTCCTTTCATCTGTATTCATGTATTGAAATTGCATGAAAAATTCCCTTTCATACATATTTCTTACAAAGTGGTGTGGAAGGGTTTGCGTGTGACATTTTGAAACCTGAAATATAGCACAAACTGAAATATGAAAATGCAAATTATATCATGGCTATGATCTTGATGAAAGTGTTGAGTACCTCTACCAAGAGTCTGATACCGTTTACCGTACATATCGACCTAGAAGCTTTCTAAAGGAAGTAATCCATTGGTTCAGTATATATATATATATATTTTATTTATTTATTTATTTTTTTTTGAATACTGCTTCTTAGTGCGATAGAGGAGCTTATGAGATTAATGGCATGGCATCATTTCACAAAAACATCATATATACAAAATACCTATATCCTATTGAAACGCATGTTAATTTTGATACATGCTTTTCAATGGGATTCCAGTGAACTTGTACTTACATGTATGATAGTTTCGTGAAATGCTGCCCTGATATCGTTGATGTACTCCATCCTAATTTAGAAATAAAGTTCCAGATAAGCTTTGAACGAAGGGTCTGCATCTCTATCCTATTGTAGAGATTATCACTTAATCTTCCCTCATCCAATAGTTGAGCAGAATTGTTGGTCACCCGTCTTCTGCATATTTGCTCGACATCTCTTGAACTTTTGTGACATTTGTATGTCAGGCTGGTCAACCTTGCCATCCTGCATGAACATGTGTACCGGTAGCCTTTATCTTACACAGATGACAAGACCTGTGGCTGTGGAGGGGTAAAATCAGGGGTTCTTTCAGAGCTGCTAATAATTATGGTTTTCCCGGAATTATTCTGTTTTTTTCTCAAAATTACGGTAGTACGTTTTTTCTTCATAAAATACATTGTCTTGTTTTTTTTTGTTGTTTTTTTTGCACATACCGCACGTCAACCGAATGCCCTAAAATGTTGATCACTATTAGAAAACTTCGAAAAATAGAGATTATGAAGAGTACAAATTTACAAATAGTAAACGAAAAAGAAAGAAAAAAAAGTGAAAGGCGTAAATATTCTCAAAAAGAATGAAACGCCGATAATACCACCACCAAAAAAAAAAAAAAATGCCTACTTGTAAATAAACTATAGGTCCTAATATGGAAATAACAGCATGAGGAATGGACATTTCTGCATTGGAAGTGTGTTGCGCATGGTTGTAAGTTTTGTTCCAATGAATTCCTTTTTGGGGGGGTTAATTGCACAAGGTTGGCAGCTCTGTTCATTGGTATTCATTCATTCTTGCAGGGAAAGCGCATTTTATAGAGAAGCTGTCAAGAGATTCAGATTAATTTGTTATGTCTTGTCTGAAAGTATGAATTGTATAGGCCTACTTGTTGTATTAAAGGCATAGTGAGACCAGGGTTCTGTTTCATAAAACCTGTTATCAATAACAACTAACAAGTTACAATAACTGTTATAAGCTACTGAAATCATGGCATTTGATTGGCTGAGAGAAAAATTGTCGTATAATTTAAAGGTAAAGACCAGTTTTGGAAACGCCCCTCTCTCAAAAAATGAAATGGAAGCTCTCATTACCAATCATGTGAAAGAATATGTTTTGACTAATACGTGATGATACAAATTTTGCCGGGAAACCGCCTATTAATTGATATATTTGGTAAATTATTATATCTATAGGGACCAAATAGATATCGTGCACGTGGTTGCGTAGTCCCATATACATCTTTCTGTGTACATTGCTTGTAACTTTACCCAAGACTGGGCCAAGTTTCTTATCATTTTGATGATTCCAGAACCTTGCAGTACACACCAATACTTATATGCTAGATGATCAACCTTTTCTGATAGATTTCACAACGTTTCTTTCACAATGCAATCGCATGACCAGAACTGGTCTTTATCTTTAAGCATTTGTTATTGATAGTGCGTTTTATGAAAAGGGACCCTGGTCTCACTAGCTGAAGGTCACAGCTGTATGTTATTGTGATTTGAAAATTGTTTGTATTATATATGCAACAGTTACAAATTGTAGAATGGTATTGATATTTATTTTGTTTCATCATGAAATAAATATCGTGAGTGGTTATTTCCTTTGGATACGGACATATTTCCTGGTGGAGTCTTATTGTAACATGAGAGCAGCTTTATGGTATGAATAGATGACCTGCTTGTTTCAATGGTGGAAAAAAACAGAATCTGGTATCCAGTTCATCTAGTGAAGTCCCAGGCATTGATATTCATGCTGGGTCTATTAGCTAACCTCAAGCGCCTGGGATAGATTCTACATAAGAACCTGCCCCCTGTCTCCTGTCATGTAGCTGTGACAAATGCATGTGAGTCATCTTTGAGCCACTGATGCAAAGACATTGGGGGAGGGGGAGGTCACATGCATGTAAACATAAGAGGGAGCTATTTTCATTATCGGCAAATTGGCAATTAGCTTCTATTAGCATAAATGTCTGCTTTAGATATTATCCTAATAAACAACACGGTTGTTCTTGTTTACAGTAATATAGGACTATAAATGAGAGCATGAAGCGCATTGTTTTTCTCATGGTCTTGGGCTCTTAAGTACATGTAGTTTGGCGACATCTTTATCAAAGTTATCTGTTATGATAAAGATAGCTGCGTGGCCACATCTTGTGACAAGCTCAAAATTTCATAATCTTGAAGTAGTTAGAGTATGGTTCATACTTTTGTACATCTGTACTTGTAAAACCTCATGTCTATAGCATTTTGTTTTTAATTATTCTGATTTTATTACGTTTTTTAATGTTTTAATTTTAGGATAATGCAAATGTTGACATACGGTATAAATGAAGTTCCAGTGGTTTTGTCTCCAGTGGTATTATACAGTAGTTTAGTTAGTGCATTTAAAAAAGACCCTTGTTTTCCTTCCCCTCCAACCTACGTTCTATTCTCTTTTAACCCCCCTCTCTCTCTCTCTCTCTCTCTCTCTCTCTCTCTCTCTCTTGCTCTCCCCTCATTCCCTTCTTCCTCCCTCCCCCCTTTCCTATGTATCCTTTGGAATAATTTCCTTCTCTATATTCTCGCGTGAAGAGGGTCAAAGTCACGGAGTGAACAGAGTGCGGTGATGCGAGTAATCAAATTGTTTCATCATCTTAGATGGGTTGCTCCCAAGCTTGGTTGAAAACAAAGAGCTAGGGCCCAAACTCTGGATGATGTTATCGACTTGTCACCGTACTTTTCGTCACTCTCACAGCTTACAATTAATGTACAGAGTTGATTAGGAGAAGTGATTTTGCAGTTACAGGTTTGGGATATATTACGTAGGTCACCTTTGTATATTACGTAGGTCACTGTTGTATATCATCTGCCCAGAGACAGAAGGCTACTAACTCCTATCTTTAACTCTGAATTTACACCCTACTTGCTCTCAATGGATGATTTGTGAAAATTTGCTCTAAATTCGTTATTTGTAAAGATTGGTTATTGATGGGTGTTCTTGTTGACAGTATAATTGAATGACCAGATAACGTGATGAGAAGAATGAGCACAAAAAAAAAAGAATTACAAAGAGTAAAAAGTTCATGCAGAGTGTCTAGACATACATGTATAGTCCTTCTCGCACAGATAGTGATAACATTCTATCAATATTTTTTTGGTCTGATTTATCGAAAGCAGAGTAATTTATATCATTTAAAACCATATGATAGTAATGGATAAAAACTCGAGGGGATTTTGGAAACATTTACCAATAACTACTTCATATTTTTCCATCAAGATGAAAATATACCAACTTGTATGGCACATGAAAGGAAAAATATAACTATTTTCATGACTTGTATTGAAAGCCCCTGGTCCATGACTGATCCCCTCATTGATGGGGATTAAGCAGGGATAATCTCCTATTCATTGTACACTGTATAACTCTCTTGTAAAGAAGCTCCATAAGTCGCTGGTTTCATTGTGATTTAAGTGCTCAAGGTGGCACCTGGAAGTAGAGATATTATAACACAATGCATGCAAGGATACTGCACATTGTGCCCCACTTTAGAGTCATTTCTTCAAAAGGGAATAGGACAAAGTAGAAAATACCAGTTGAGCAGATGCCAGCTCACTTCTTTTTCTACTCAAAATTACAGTAGGAAAATCATTAAGCCAAATTTCATTAATCAACTATTAAATTATGATTTAATATTTGTTATTGAATATGAATGTTTATTAAATCTGTAATAGAAAATAGTTACTACCCATTGCAATAACATCACTGAGCAAAATTTGGTACAAGACACAGTTTTTTTGTACACTCCATATTGCCCTTCATTTTAAAACAAATTAAAGAATGATGGCTTATAGTTTGTTCATCAACATTGCTGATCGGAAGTATAAGAATGAAAAGAATAAAACTAGCTTAAAATGAAACAAAAAAATAAAAAAAGATATGAGAGTGGCGGAAGGAAAATTAGATCACGACGTCAATAAGATGGTCATGAGAAAACAAATTCTTATCTCTGGTGATGTGTGATTGGTATGACGGTAAGACAGAGATGAACAAGCTGTCTTGATTTGTTTAATGCTGCCCTCATTGTTGAGATGTAAACAACGATTGATGCATAGTTTGATATGTGAGTAAATAGTCCAGTAGTCCACATTGACTGACTGCTCTGATGAGTCAAGAGCACCCCTGTCCCTCTTCCCTTTTCTGCTGAATAAGAAAGACACAAGTTTGATTGTTTTTGTCATCAGTCATCAAAATGAAATTGGCAAATGAAGAAAAATAAAGGTCCGTCTATTTCTGATTCTGTACCTGAATTTTATGTTTAAAATATTACCTGCAAATCATACCTTTGTTAAGAGTTGTTGCAAGTTTGAATGCCAAAATTACTATATTGTAAATGCAATTCAAGGGAACTTTTGGAGAGTACTAGTTGATACGATGGCATATATTTTTGTGTGGGCTCTAATATCGGCCTAATTATTTTTGCCTTTTAATATGCTCTGTAATCATTAACCATGAATGTCTTATAGTTACAGAGCCAACAGAGAATAATTTTATGTATGCTAATGTTATTAAAATTATATTGGTATGATTGGACCCTCTTAGTGTGTATTGGGTTTAATAGACTAATTACGCCAGATAGTATATTACATTATAACATTTTGAAAACATGCTCTTATGTAACTTTGATCTAAAATAGTTTTCATGTGTATTCATTGTAACTGTACATTTGTATATTGTACCTCTCTTCTTTTTTCTTTAATTTGTAAAAACTGTCACAATTCAGCCATCCCGATGCAGAAAATTGTTTTGAATAAATATGGAAGCTAGAATCAAGATGTAGGCGGCACTGGATGTAGGATGTAGGCAATGGGACAGTATAGTCATGCAATATTTCAAATGGGTCTGATATATCAGACCACCACCTATCTATTATTTTTCCAATATCAGTGAAGTAGAACTAATGTGATTGAAGCTGTGGGATGATACCATCAATTCTCACAGATTATAATATTCTAACTCAGAATAAAACATATGACCGTACCGTATGGTATTGCTTTGCCCACCATCAAGGCAATTGTCATTCAACGCTATGAATCATAACACGCATAAAGAGTTACGTGTATAGAATTTTGAAAGGAAGATTATTTTACTGGTATAGGATCTGTACAGAAAATAATTTTGAGTGAAGAAATACTTGTAGCAGAGTTGCATAATGGTGTATCGTTCCATAGCTAGTGAACGAAGAGGTTTAATCCTTTTTTTAATTCTTGAAATAACATTTATTTAGAATTGTGCACAATTCAGATATTGCATTAAAATACATTGAGAGATCAGAAACAGTAGCAAGTATTTAATACCTGCCTTATTTATTTTTAGCGTAGGATTAACAATAGACTTAGGAATTGTTTCATAATGATATCAATAATGTAGTGAATATGATATTGATTGTATTCTTGATTGTATCTATCATGTAGTTCATATTCATTTGTGTGATATTTCAGTTAAGAATAAGAATGGCTGTGGACGTAAGTCAAGCTATTTTGTCCTATATGTTGCCAACCACATCTAAGATTTTAGCATATCTGATAATGATATTAAATTCATAGCCCTACTAGAGCTAGGATCAAACCAAATGTGAAGTGGAATTCAATTAAATTCAATAATAGGTTCGAAACTAGTTAGTACTTGTAAACAGTAATATAAAATTATATTGGGAGATAAAATCCATTGTGTTTAAAAGCCAAATTCGCGGAAGATATCACCAATGAAATTGAAAACATTGAGATTACATTTGATGCCAGTTCATTTTCATAACTCCACATTCCACAATACTGTTACTTGGTAAAGTATGGGACCCCCCCCCCCCCATGACCAAATACTGTACCTAGGACTTGCCCTATAAATGATTACCTGCATCTAACCGTGTTGTTTTTATCGGTGGGAACAGGGCCAATAGGTGACAAGATACCACCTGGGGCAGGACAGCAGTTGGTCTGAATGCTCCCTATAGAAGACTCAATATAACACCTGCTTTCCTCTGACTTTATCAGCCTACAGAGAATTACAATGTAAGAAGAAGAAAAAGAACCCCCCCCCCCTTCATGCTTGCTTAGATATTTAGATTCACCTTGGGATAAAATTGACACCTTTTCTTGTTAAAAGTTGCGTTCTTATTGTTCTCTAGTAGTGTTTATTTCAACAATCAGCAACTTAGAATTAATAAAAAAAATTGCCTTATTGTATCTAATCATTGACTTCAATTCCCTGCAAACTTCAAACCAACCTATACAATTATTTATGGATTTTTACTAAAACAGTCTAGGTCATTGTCTGAAAATTGAGTCGTAATGAACTAATTATTTTCCTCAGTATTTGAAGCTTCGTTTAAAATTAAGAATACTTTGACACTGTAATATAGCAAAGATATACATGCACCTAGATTTACAAGTAATTAGTACCGGTACGTCAACCCACTTTCCTTCTGAAATTTGAATTCTTAAATTTGGGTTATATTGTTGGGTTATATTGTTGGTTTAAATGCACCTAATTAACCCCACTGCATTCGTTTCAGAGGTGTGTAATACATGGGATCATATGGGGTGTGTGTGAATGCAACTATGTACCACACCGAGTTCTGTTCTGAGATGTGTATTATACACAGGGTCCCATTAGGCGTGTGAACGCATCCACATACCCCGCTGCGTTCTGTTCGGAGGTGTGAATGTACTAAGATGGTTAAAAGGAGAGACCGCCATAGGAAAGGCTTGCCTGTTCCTTGCTTCCAAATCTAATAACGGGTGATAATTATGTGTTGGCTGGTGATGATGATGAGAGAAATAACAAGGCAAGACCTCTACTTCTCCTGCCTTCAGAACACGGAGGCACGAGTGAGCTAGTATGTGAGGCACGGCTGTGGTTGTGTAGATTCACCTCTGTAAGGGTCTTGAATGACTGGAAGATGATTGTAGTAAATTGTTTCCAAATATTATGATGATAAGACATTTACAGTTTAGGCCAGAATGATAGCATCGGTGGGTTGATGACTTTTCTGGCAAAGGAATGGCTGATCAATAAATCTAGTGTACATAGAACTACGAGTATCTGCCATTTTGAACAACCTATCTCCTTAGAGCCTGAAGGACATTAATTTGGGACAATCAAAGTATGTTGGTTAATGCCCTGGAAGCTCTTAGCATAGGATATAAGATGTCATCTCTAAGACCTCCTCCTCCTTCTCAAGCTGGCATCTTCCAAGAATCTTCCCTTCATCTTCCTCCTCCCCGCATCTCCTTTTATCCCCAGGAGGAGGCGGGTTAATAACTTTGCGTGGCACAGAAACGGCTGATCAATAAAGCGTGTGTATGCAGAGTAAAGCCAGTTATTGATCAGCCGAGGGCAGTACACATAAATGGACCATGTTGTTGGAATGGCTCGCTGCTCCGGGTGTGATAAAGACCCTGCATCAATGTGATTTGGTTTGACCTCACTGTGATGATGAACTTCATTTTCAGTTGACGAGATAAAAGACCATTTAGCTGGAATGGTATGGTGGTAGCCTAGTAGAAAATTGAGCTATTTATGAACCCAAAGCGTTCCTTCATGATCATTAGGGTAATTCAGTTTGTTTTAATATCTAGTTGTATTGATAAAGCTCTCCTCTCAAGTGCCTGATGAGCTACTGCTTTAAAAATTATTCCCATATTTATTGAGTTTTCTTGGGAGTTGAAAATACATTAGTTTTAACTGAATGTCAGCTGCTCACTCTTATTTTTCATTCTCTCTCTCTCCCTGGCTCCCTCTGGGTGTGTGTCTCCATCCCCCCTCTTTTTATTCCATTTCTCTGTTTATTTATCTATCCTCTACTCCCCCTCTCTCTCTCTCTCTCTCTCCCCCTTTCTCTGTCTGTGTCTCTCTGTGTCTCTCTATCTCTCTCTGTATTTATGTCTCGTCTCTCTGTCTCTCTCTTTCCATTTTTCTCTCTTTACATCCCTCTCCATTTTTCTCTCTTTACATCCCTCTCCTATCTCTCATTTCTTCATCTGAACTGTTTTCAGCCTCCAGTGTATACCATCAGATCCAAGCTCCTTATATGTACATGAACGTTACCCAAGGGGGTGGCAGACTCTCATCGCTGTAAATCATGATTTCTCCTCGTTTTAAGTTCATTGGCTCCAGGCTGGCTCGTGTTTCCCCATCCAACCTCAAGCAATACAGACCATGTTCACATTGATAAATGCTCAGTGATGTGTGTAGATGCACTTTTCATAACGATGATGCAGGCGAAGCATTGTAACTTAAAGGGGAAATCCAACCTTGATGGGAAACTTCTCTAGGAAAGGTAGAAAAATCAGAGAAGCATACTGGTGAAAGTTTGCGTGAAATCAGACCCAAAATGAGAAAATTTGGCTGGATCTGTAATGTCTCTGTGCTGTTTAAGGCAGTGTAACCCCCAAAAAAAAAAAATAATAATAATAATAATAATAATAATAAATAAATAAATAAATAAATAAAAAAATTAAAAAATTAAAAAAATAACACATTTCTTTCATTGAAGCTAGATTTTCTTTTAATTTTTTAATGATTTCCTGTCTAAACCAAAGTTTGAATATATTTCATACTTATTCTTTTTCTCAGTACAGTGATACAAAAAGTGGACAAAGAAAGGGAAAGGAAATTGCCTGTGTAGGGTTGGTTTTGTGATCATGCTCTGTAAAGAATCCTTTCTTGTACACAGATTGTACAAATACTGATCTTTGTAGATGAAATAAAATGGAAATACTTCTGGTGGTACATGGAATTCAACATCCATGCAACAACAGTAGGAGAGAGTAGGAATAGGATGTATTCCCTGGGGTTTTCTGAAGTATGGATGATAGGAATCTGTTTATATATGTCTGCATTCTTGTCTCTCAGCCAAGCTTTTCATGTTCGTGTCATCTGTGTCATCCGTAGATAGCTAGAAGGGTGTTGAAGTCGTATTGTGGGATATGTTTTAAACATAGAGTTAAGGCCCTTCTGGCACTCATCAGACATTGTGAAGACAGCAGGCATTCTTGTCTCTCTGTCAATCGAGCTTTTCATATTCCTGCCATGCGTTTAGAGGTAGAAGGGCATTTATAAAGTCATATCAGACGCTTATACCCAGAGATAATGTCCTTCTGGCCCTTAACCAATGATTTAAAGAGAGGATGCAGGGCTTATCACAAAACATGAAGGATGGTGACAATAGAACATTGTAGGACTACATCTGTGTCTCCTTGTCATGAGGCCTGTATTGTAGCGAAAAGACATGTTTGTCTGTGAGGGAGATAGGACTATGAGTACGGCTTGCAGCCATTATTTCTCTTCTACCTTACTGTGCAAAAGGAAAGGGGAAGGATGAGGAAGGGGAAGGATGGGGAATGATGAGGAAGGGGAAGGATCAGGAAGGATGAGGAAGGGGAAGGATGACCAAGGCTGACGAAGGGGAAGGACGAGGAAGGGGGCAAGGTCACTTGCAGTACTCCACCTCTGACCTCTCTCTATCTCTGCGCTCATTAATTTTCGATGGAAATCAAATTGGTGTCATAACCGAGGTCTGCCTGACAGAAATCTCAGGCATTTTACTACTAATGAGGTAAGAAGCAATGAGGACTAGGATTCAGGGCTAGAAGTAGGTCACTAATCTACCTCGTAGCCTGTTCTGTTTGTGATATAGTATTAATTCAGTTTTCATTAAGGGAAATGAGGCTGAGATTAGGAACAATACCAGGGTAGTACCAGTATTCCACATTTTCAAAAGTAATTGCCTTGTGAAGAGACTGAGGAAATTAAAGAATTATTAGGTTAATGCAATAAGGAACATGCCCCTCACAGTTTTTTGCTCACCTACGTTCTCTATGACTATAGCTGGGTTGAAAGTTACCTCTTTGGACTTGGGATTCGGGTAGCTGGGCAGTGAGCAAATATTTGGGAGAGGGTTTCTTTTACTTGGTAGGGGGAGAATTACCTTGCCCCATTCCTGGAATTTAGAAAATGAGAGCAGTGTCAAAACAAACTCTATTTTTAAGATAGGGGGATGACAATATTCTTTGATAAGATGAAGTTTATTTTTAAGTAGAAATGAATGATAGGTGAAAGCAAGGAGAGTATAATTCATCTCTCATTGCTTGGTATTCAGAAAACATGCAAGTTATTTTGGATGATATAAACAATAACATTCATACTTGATTGATCCACTCACATTAAAGGCATCATTTAACAATGCCAAATCTGAGAGGCATGGCCCTACGTGTTATCAGCGTCTGTGATATGGTGTAATATTGAAGCCCTAACAAAATTGCGCTTCAAAATGATCATAAGGTACCTAAAAAGGTAAAAATCTTTGAGTGACCGGTTTTACCATACTCATTTTCCCCAATAGACTGTAGTGTTATAAAAACCGTTGGGAAAACAGTTTTTGAAATTTCAAATTCCAATCATAAATATCCTGATAATCAGACAGGCGATCGGCTTGCAAACGTCATGGGATTCCTGACTGACCTAAAGGTCTATAATTATGATTGCAGCATGAGCTAAATCCAGGATTTTTAAAAAATAATCTGAGACAAAGACCCCGTTCTCACTCACTTTGAAAGTGGTCTTAGTTAGACCGCTCCAGAGGAACGGGTCTTGAGGAACGGTTTGCGAGGGTTCACACTCCGAGCAGTTTTTTATGGCTCAAACCGCTCCACGAGTCAAAGTGGTCTTGTTGCTATGGCAGCTCAGGTCAGCGAGTAAATTTTTCGCGGAATACTAAGCGTATGTACCGTACTACATGTTTCGCGTGCAACGTCACTAGACCACTTCCGTTCAAAGTACGCTTCCGTTCTCACTCGCACGTTAGAGCGCTCCAAACCGCTCTTAATAAGACCCGTTCCTCAAGACCACCTCCCGAGGTGGTCTTCTGGCGCGGTCCAGAAGTCCACTTCCTGGACCACTTTGACCGTTCTCACTCACCTAAGAACCGCTCCTGAGGAACGGGTCTTAGTTAGACCGCTCCAACGAAGTGAATGAGAACGGGGTCAAAGTTACCCAATCCCTTTAAAACCAAACCATCAACAACAAATTGAAGAGCTCTAGCTATATAGTAAATTCTTTGATCTGCATTCTCCTAAATTGTTCAATCCAACTCTGGTTTTAAGCTTGGTCATAATCACTTGATTAAGTAATAACTGAGTGCTTATCTAAAAGCTAGACCTAGACCAAGCCTAATCTTAGTATGACAACATCCGTTGTTAGGTTTTAGTTCAGCATCAAGTGAAGGGGTGGTGGAATAGCCTCTACTTCACTAGCAATGCTTTTTATATCTATCGCTTTCATTTGTTTTACTTTTGTTGATAGAATCTGTAATTGCAGATTAGATGAATGGATGTTGGAAAAATTGGCCCTTTATAGTCCTCCTTTTTAATTTTTAATTTATTGTCGTTTATGCTCCTATAACTTCATGTTCCTAAACAATGGCCTGAAGATTGAGTCATACGCCATCTTTCCATCTCACCAATGACGATGTGTTCAAATCCTTTAATGGAGCAAAGAGTTTCAGGCAAAATAAAAGTCCATTAAAATTTATCTGACATTTTCTTCAGGGACAAAAATAGGGAAATGCATGGGTATTGATTTGATGGCAATACAGTCTCAGTCCCCTCCATATGGTACCACTAATAAGCTAATTAGAGCACTGATAATTGAGTCACACTCATGTAAATGTGATTTTGAATATCTTGTTTAAACCGTTGTAATCATTTGTAAAACATAATCTACAAAAAATATAAATATGAATAAGGAATGAAGCTGTCAAAGTGCCTTGGTGACAAAAATAGGATTAAATGGGATTTGCATCCAATATGGTAAATGTGCTTTACAAGGGAACTGATTGTGATGTTTTTCGTTTAGTTGTTTCTTTAATTTTTTTAATCTTTTTTTTTGTTTTTGCATTTTGGAGATTATGCTTCCTTTCTCTCAGATTTATCTCTGGCTGGAAATAACCATAGGAATTGATTTTCCAGTAACTGCAGATTGTGTTGAAATCATGAAAGAAGAAATGAGTAATCAAGGTTCTTTTAAAATTTAAATTGACAGAATAGAAGGGCATTATCTCTTTGTTAAATCATATGAGTTAAAGCCTTTATGGCTCCAAACTGATGATAATATGTTAGGTTCTCTCAAGGTGAATAAACGAATACCTGATCAAATCAGCACATAGTACAAAGACCCCTGTATCGTTATTGCCTATAAAGCAACATGTCCTCTTTCAGGTGAAGTCCAATAAAATCTTTGATGTGATTAGGGCCATATGAATTCATTCAACCAGAAAGCAGAATGCCTTCCTCTTCAATTCAGATATTGATTTCTTGTAGGCAGCCAAATCAAAATTGTGTTATTCCTTGCCATTACCAACATATTGCCATTACCAGCATATTACCATCCTCCGATTATTGTTTGCATTTCGGGATGCAAGCCAAATTGCCCTGCCTGGATTGGACTTTGTATCGTAATCTCTTTCCCCCCATTTTCCCCATCGTTGTTTTTGGAGTGTTTCTTCCCCGTTTTCTAATGTCTTGCTCGTTTTCTGTAATGCATTTCCGCATCAATCGTGACATTTTACAAATGGGTCTGCACGGCCGGCCGTGTCTCCTAAGAACGGGCAATCGTGACTGATCTGTTTTTGGAGGGGTTTAATAGTCTATTTTTGCAGTGAAATGGTCTGTGGCAAATAGCTTTGAGATGCATTTCAAATGTGTTTTCATTTAAATGTCAAGAAATGAAAAGAGAAATCCACAGAGAGCTTGAATTCTCATATATCACTTAAATCAATCAATCAATCAATCAATTAGTTATAGGATTAGATAGGAAACAGTGAGGAGTCTGAGAGAGATGAAGAGATGAATTGAGGCAAAAATGACAAAGTAAGACAGATAGAACATGCAACCATCAGCAGTCGCGAGAAATATGTTTTTTTTTTTTTTAATATTGAAAGAGAGACAAAGAGACTAACAAATATCAGAGTAAAAAACTAGACAAATTGTCTGTTTGGAGTCAAAAGGGCATGAACTCCTAAGATTTAGCACAGAGTTAACACCCTTCTGGCTCTCATCCATCAGACAAGATACGAACATGAGAGAGAGAGAGAAAGAGAGAGAGAGAGAGAGAGAGAGAATAATCAGAGTGAGACAGACAGACAGACAGTCAAACACAGAAATACATGTAGCTAAAGAAGCAGTGACTGGCACGAGTTAAAAAGTAAGATGTAGCCATTTTCACAAGATGTGTTGGGAGGAAGATTCCAAAGGAAGGTCACTGTAATTGTTCCCTAAGGGCTTGAGTGGCTGGCCATCTGGATAAGAAACCTTCCAGTGTGACCCTCATGACCTTCGACCTGATGAGGTCAAAGATGAGGTTGTGTGAGGACAAGGTCAGTGTGTATTCTCTCATGGGATTTGTTTCAAGAAGTGAGGTAGGCAAGAAATGGAAAGATGAGAGCGAGAAGGGCATTAACTCTTATGTATAAGTTTAATAATACCACTCTGGTGGTCGGCATATAATATATTCTTACTGACAGGCTGATGTGGGTCGAATGCTGACTTCATATAGGCACTCCTTATGCAAGCTGCAGTGTACTTTACCCTAATATGTCTTCTACTTAGTAAGATGGAATATGTTTGCTGAAAAAAAGGAGAATTCAGAAAGGTATCCTGTGTCAAGCTGCTATTCCAAACACCAGGTCTGCTGCAAATTAAGCATCACAAAAAGCATCCATTCTGCACCAATATCAGCCATTATTTATCAAGTGGTGTCCTGTTTCTTCTTCACAAGATATTCCACGCGCCATTGACGGCTTTTTGAATCCCCTTTCCACTCTCGTTTCCACCCCCTCCTGTATACTTTATCACTGTGGGTCTGTCAGTGAGACGATGTAATGTAATATATCCTTTTGTACAGCCATTCCGCCTCTCACACGCTGCCTTTGTCATTCATTGAATATCAGCTCTTCTCTTGCTGAGTCACTCACCCCTCTCCTTCTCTTTCATCCTCTATCTCTCTACCCCTCAATCATTTCCCCCGTTTTCTCACTCTCTCTCACTCTCTCTCTACATATATATATATTGGGTAGCTCTCTTTCTCATTCTGTTACTCCATGCCTTTGTCTGTTTCTCTCTCTTTTTCTCTCTCACTCTGATTCTCTTTAATCTTTATCTCTTTTTCTTTCATCTCTCTCTCTCTCTCTCTCTCTCTCTCACTCACTCTCTCTCTCTTTTTCTCTATTACTCTATCTCATTCCTTTACTGTCTCTTTTTCAGGTCTCTCTATGTCTCAGTCTCTTTCGCTTTATCTTTTGCTCCATGTCATTCTCTCTCTCTCTCTCTCTCTCTCTCTCTCTCTCTCTCTCTCTCACACACACACACACACACACACTCCTTCTCCTTCACCTTCTTCTCCATCTCTCCCATTCTCTCTCTCTCTGCCGCATCTTCAAAGAGCCTCCCGCTCATCAATATTAGAGCTGGAGAGTCTCTTCCAGTCTCCCAAGGAGATGGGATGAGGAATTACGGATGAAGGAGTACAGCTTTTACGTGATCCGTGTCTGGAAGTTAGGATCTCCTAAGACGTTGAGTTTGGCGCTCCTTTCCCCGTTCTCCACATCACCGTCTCAACATTTTGTCCCGAAATGATGCGATTGATGAGCGGAAACGAAGGAAATTCAATATGGAACTTAATATTTTATATACATGCAACTTTTTGCAGATAATTTTTATGCCGGTTCCACAAGAAGGCTGTATGAGCTATGTATTGTCAGTGGCAGTAGCAGCCTTTTTGGGGGCAGCAAACAATTATAGTAATGACAGAATTGCCCATTTCTACAGCATGTTGTTGAGATATGCTATTACTAAAGCCGGGGTAATAATATCCAAAGTCCATTGGAAGCACACAGAGATGTTAAACCATAATTTGATACAAGAACGGCATATTATTATTAATGAACAAACGTACAGAACCTAGTACAGGATGCCATTATGACATTTCAAAGCAATCATGATAATATCCCTCGATTCAAAGCTAAATATGCATTATCGAATAGATTCAAGTGAAACATGAACCTATTACATCTCTTGCTTGTATCCTACTCCCCCCCCCCCTCCCAAAAAAAATATAATAAGTCATTTGTTTAGAGCCAGAACAAGGCAGAAGGACATTTCCCAACATCATTTTACACAGGATTAATGCCCTTGTGATTCCAAAGAGATGAAATGATATATTATTGCCCCTCGAGGACTGGACAAACGGCATCTTGACCAATTAGCTTGAGATGGGCAGCCCACAACGGTAGGGGTACCGTGTCATAGCTATTAATTAGAAGGGAGTAGGCATGAAGAGTGCCCATCAGTTGTGAGGTCAATGAGTGTGTAATGCAATAGACATAATACTCATGGGAATTAGGTGTAGAGTAATTATCTAATTGGTGTGCAGGATAATTAAAAAGCAGTAGGGTTACTTTTCAATAAATCAAACTATAGGGCAATTTTAATATCCCATGGCATTGTATGTCCAATAGAAATCATGTTCAGATTCCGTAATGTGCATTGTCATATTGGCACATTTCAATAGGTGAAGCACACAAAGCAATTGGAAATTGCCTTAAAGATACTATGTCCCTTTTGCAGCCAACATCAAATTCTGTAGAACTTTGCAGGAATTATGAATGTCATGTATGTCCTATCTGTGAAATTTAAACGTTAGCAGTGTCCTAATATTCAAATTATGCAAGGAAACCTGTTTACTTGCTAGACTTCACTGTCAGACACTATTGAGTGACTGACTGGCTTTTTTCATCTTTGGTAATAACATACATAAAATGAGCTGTAAAGGGTACATGAGCATTTGTCTACATCAATAACCCACTTCTTGTAATGGCCAAAATTAAACTGATTGAATCTTTGCGCAGCATAAAACGTACGACCATTCGGTACAATGGTCTGAAAAATCAGACTATTACTTACTGGCTCTATAGCTCCTAAGTCGATTCGACAACTAATAGTCGTTATTTCCCCACTTAAAGGCATTTTCAAGCCCCCCTATTTTTAGGGAAGTTCTAAATTAGTATTGTCTTTCAAATGCCGTTGTAATTTAACCTTTTCATTTTTTTGGCCTGCAAATGGGACATAGTACCTTTAAGTTGATTTTGGAAGTAGTTTCGATCGTGTTAATATTATTGCAGTAAAGTGCACTTGCTTTTTAACGTAGGATACACAAAATATCTAAGGGGTAGATGAGGATACATTAAATTTTATATTTTATCAAGTATTACCGGTATAGTGTTCTAAACATTAAATTTGGTTTAATCAAGGCTTTAGTAGGGCTGTTTCTTAATAATAAATAATAAATAATATTCAGCTTTTATATAGCGCTTAATACAAATGTCTCTAAGCGCTTTACAGATATACTATTACCCCGGTCATTGGATTCAGTGCTTGCCCGCACACACTGTGTGCACAATCTCCACTCCCTGGGGAGCATTCCAGCCAGGCATTACTTGACGCTCTAAAACTGTTTGACCAACAATGACGGTCGCATCCTACCGGGTACCCATTTAACCCCTGGGTGGAGAATAGCAAGTGCAGGTTAATATCTTGCCAAAGGATATTAGTGCCGTGTTGGGATTCGAACCCTCGACCTTCGCATCTCCAGTCAAGCGCCTTAGACTACTCGACCACAACACTCCCACATTGAATACAGTTATCAGATAAACCAAAAAATTTAACATATAAGGTAATGTATGGAACAAAATAGCTTTTTCTTGCTCATATTTATGTTGTACGTGTATAAAACTAGAAGTAATATCTTGTTTTATCTTTTCAACATTGGAATTTTATAGTAACAGGATATAATGAGGTATTCGCATTCATATATGTAAGATGTACCAACAAAGGAAAGGAATATGGTTATGACTGCATTCCTACGTACTACATTCATATTCACTACCTGGCGAAGAACAGCTTTGAATGAATGGTATGATAGTTGAATTAACTTAATTGAGAAATAAGGGGATCTCTTAACAGAAGAACAGTTGGTCTCTCAACGGGAGGCAGCGGGGTAGAATCACAATTAGTGCAGCGGTTTCCGGCAGAGAAAATGCGTCTCGCTTTTTATTTTATCTCTCCCCGCTCACTGAGCATGGCAACTCAAATGGATTTCAGCTGTTAATACTGCGGATGATTTAGTCATCTAGCGGTAGAAGGAAGGTATTCCCCCAGCTGTTACCAAGCAGAAGGGCACAGTCATGATGAGTGGGGGCCCCACCTTTTAAAATCAAATCTAGAAACCAGAATGTTGATGTATATTCGGGGGGTAAAGGAGCACAACTTCCCCCTTTCCATATTTAAACAGTGTTTTCTCTTCACTACACTGCAGCTGTCATACAACTGTTTAATTTATGTTTTACACATAATAAAGGAACCATAATATAGGTAGATTGGAACATTATAATTGTTTATTCCATTTTCCACAAATTGTTCCTTCTTTGTGAGATACTATGAATTCCTCCATATCTGAAATAAGATATATGATGTAATATTGAAGGTAACGATGCAGAATTTAATGATCTGTTTTCTGACAATGCTCACAAGCATATACCACACTCATATTCGTTATTTTCCAAGGGAGGGATTGTTATCATTGTATGTTGAGATAAAATGGTCTGCTGAGAAGCAAAAAGACGTTATCGTTATATCGTTTGATATTTTAATGCCCTTATAGTTCTAAAATAGTTGAAAAAATAAATACTGGCCATGAGGGTTGTTCTGAAGTTTTGAATCATGGTATCTCCTTTATTTATGGATTAAGGTTAATTGGTGCTGGGTCTAGTAAAGACACATGGGATCAAAAATAAGAACACTGTCAAGAAATCTTTAGCATGGAACGAGAAATAGGATAAAATTGTTGACAACTGATGTGTTTGGAACTTTCTTTTCACCCATCAATCAAAAGTTATATGTAATCTGAAGTCAAAGATTTCAATCATCCCACTCCTATATCCATGGTGGATCAATAAGTTGCATCTTGGCTTTGAGAAGAGATTGCCTTTCTGTCATCAATGCTTATCCCCTCCATAGATTTCAAAGTCAAGTATATATTTTAGCAACTTTAAGCTGGAGTATCATGTATGACAAGTGATATCCCACCTCGCCCCTTTTCCTACCTCTTCCCACTTACCCTCAGACCTCCTCCAACCCATCAGCATGGTTTCATCTGCTATGCTGGGGCCCTGTATTAGGCTGTATGGTAGCTGACCGCAAGCAAGTCTGGCATGGGGATGGTGGGTAACCCAGAGAAGAAGATGGATAGAAAGCCTGCTATCTGAGCAGGCTTCCAAAACCAATCACTAACCCCGAAGGTCTCTCCTAATAACATGTTTTCTTCGCTCCGCTTGGGTAGCGGCCATTAAATATGAGGCACCCCCTATGCATTGAACTAGGACATTGACTTGCAATGACTTCCATCTACTTTGTGTTGTTGTTTTTACTTGGATTTCTGGAAGGATATAGTGGCTTTGTTGCTGTTCACTCGATGAATGATCTGCTGTAAATCATTTGGTTGTGGAAAACTGATCATTGGTAATCTTCAGAAACATCCATCTTTTTTTAAAAGAATTAATTTGCGTAATAAATAAACAAATGTTTCTTTTATCTGTAACATATAATGACTGAGATCAATCTTCATTATTCTAATCCATTGACTATCTGCATCCATTGTTGTCAACTGGCATCATTGAGCATCTTCATTTTGCTATTCTCGATTATGGTGATGTCTTGTCATTTTTATTGACAGTTATAGCATCACCACCTTCCTCAATTTGATTAACCGACTTGGCCTTACTGTATCCTATTGGAAAGATACTCTTACAGCCTGTATTATATACAGCGAGTGATGCTATCAAATAGTACCACCATGTTTGGATTACTGTCATTGTTGCCAAAGTTGTTGGAGCTGCTGTAGGTGCGAGAGTCGCCAAAGTGATCGTCAAAGTTATTGCCATCATCATTATCATAACCTTGATATACCAACTTCATCCTTGGAAGTAATAGCACCAAGCATCATCATCCCTCATTAGCTACAAAGGATGCAGCTCTGCCCTGTCAGACTCCCGTACCCATCTTGGTAAAATCCTATGCTCCAAGATACAGTGTTTCAGCCATTCACTACCGCTGCTCTTCATGACCATATTGACTAAAAATACAGTCATCTCTGGATACAAGTTGTTGATATCTGCTTCCCCTGGAGAGCGAAGGGCAAACTCCAAGAATTTCTCAGCTGGAAGCTTCTGACAAGCTGAGGCGCATCAGGTAATAATCTATGGAGGGTGAAGAAGTGCCAGGGACAATGGACACACCCTTTCTGTTATCTACAATCTATCATAATACTATGATACTAATATGATACTACTCGGGAATGTACACAATGTGTTCATTAATGTCTTTTGTCATGATCAAATATGGTGTTCAAAGACATATTTTATGTGGAGAACATAAAACTCAAGTGATGTTTTCATTTGTTTGTTTACGGTTCTGAAAATAAAGTTGGTATGTCTGATGTATTTGTGTTGTAAGTGATACTAATTATACGGGTACAACCTTGTTTTACCATCATTTAAATCTTGATTATGTATTACTCTGGCAACATTTGACTCGTGTAAGGTTTAAAGGGATGAATGTTTTGCTTTCTCTCTCACTATATTCGTTGTAAATGCATGTTTTTTTTTTCCAGTATCTACTCTGACTAATTTCCATCATCATGATAGTTATCCGAAAATTCTTTTCTTCTTTCATTAAAAAAAAATGCCTTTCTTGTAAGCCTACGTTGAATTGTGCGACACATATGATTTGCCTCATATACATAAACACTTCCCATAGAGCTACAATACTGAGATGTCTCAAGTGTATTCAAATGCAAGTTATGACCTACATGTAGTTGATGATAAACAGGGGGTCTGCATGGATTCTCCCTGAATCTTCCCTATCTATCCTCTACTCATTTGTATGCATAGCATGTGCCCTTGCCTCTTGCTGAGTAGAAAAAAGAAGATGGATTATATTAATCAGGTCAAAACGTCACCCTTCCTTCCCTCAATCGCATCAGGACATCTCAAGGAATGTCTTTGTAGTAAGCTAGCCTGAGCTTCAAAAGATAATGGAGCGAGCTTCCCATTATATTGTTCAAATCTCTGTACCATTCTGTAAATTATATAATCTCAGCATACATTGCAAAATGGAGCTAGCCCCTATGTTGTCTCTAAAATTTATACTCTTCTGTAAGTTGTATCATAACAAGTTGTAAAAGTAGCAGCATATATTTCAAAAAAGGATCTAGCCCCAATACTATCTCAAATCTCTGTACTATTCTGTAAGTTGTATCGTCAGAAGTTGTAGAAGTAGCAGCATATGTTGAGTGTCGCACTGCAATGATGTATTTGTGAATTGCTTGGGTAACGTGGTGAACATAAGCACCATAAAGGCAGGTGCAGCTAGTAAAATCCTCCCTCATTGAGATTCTTGCTACATTTACTGATCAGGTAGCGACTGGACTGACCGAGTGAGGACCCTCAGCAGGCAGTCCTACATGATCAATCACTCTAATTGATTTGGATCCTTGTATAATTGAAGCTGGTTGGAGTTTATAGGTGCACTACACATGCTTCAAATATAAGGAAGAATTTAAAAGGATGTCTAAGGGTGCGTTTATCGGGTCTTGCCGTCAGATATGTACATATCGAACCCCACTATCGAACCCCACTATACGAACATGATTCTCGGGATGTCATGTTTATCGTCTCTTCACGATTCAAAATAAAGGCCTTGTCTCTGCGCAGCTGCTTTGCGCCGTTTGACCCTGGAAGCAGATTAGCCTGGGAAGGTCCATAGAGCTATATGGTAAGGTCCGATTTGTATGTGGGGTTCAAAACAGCTTTGCGTTTATCGTGTCTCAGAAACGTGATTCTGGCTGTATGTCACATTCAAAACGCACCTTTTTCGGCGCTACAATATGCCCATATCTAAAGACGTTTGAAATAGGGCTTTGCGTTTATCGCCTTAAAAATTTGCCTGAAAGACGTTTGAAAACGCTGATTCTAGGCAAAAATTTGGTCGATAAACGCGACCTAAGACTCTTTAAAAATCCGAAGCAATATTTAGTCCCTCACCTTCTTTAAACTCCATTTCCTTTAAGAAAATAACAAATAACAAATAAGAAGTAGCAATAGATCAAGAAAATGTGAAAAGAAAAGCTATACTGTTTAGCTTCTCCCTTCTTGGGGTCACATCCCATCCTATATGTACATATTACCCGCAGAATACCAGAAGGACGCTAACTCAATATGAATTGCTATGAGGTAACACCCCTCTGGTTTTCAACTGATTATATACATTTCATCCAGGCAGGAAGTATAGACATTTGAATCTTACACATTGCGTTGATAAAGATCTAAACTTCTGAACATACCTGATCGATGTTGTATCGAAACCTATCACTCTTTCCCACAGAATTTGGAGGTGTTCTCTACGAAAGGAAGTTTAGGAAAGTTCAGAGAATTTCTCATGCGATACTGAGATTCACATTCTGTAATCTTTACTCTCATTTCTTGTTTCACCATTTTTTTCCCTCTTAATGAAATAACTCTGTACTAGAATTAAAGTATTATCGGAAGAAGTATTCCAATTCCTTTTTAGAGATATGCCAATGCTGGTAAATAATCATTGATAGTATTGGGAGAACGGGAAAGAAATGATTCATCAAGTAAACTGATGTAAGGAGTTACAGAATCAACTGAAAATTTATGATATTCCCCGTAATTCTTTGCTTTAATATCAAGTGGGCCGGGGTTAAGCATATTCTCAGGTGGAAGCACTTTATATTCTCTTCAAAAGCAGAAAGAATATACCAACTTGTACTTGAATGGGATATTTTCTCAGATCCAAAATAAACCAATAATCTGGTTTGTATTACACATTTTGCTGAGGCTACCAAAATAGAAATAGAGGAATTTCTGTCAGTGATCATTCAAAAAACAGTACGCCAGCCCATTGAAAGCTGACACATGTTAACGCTTTTTTCAGGTCGATAGTGTTTATCTACCATCCAACTCATAGACAGGTATGTGGTATGCATTATGACCACTTGAAACGGGAAGTGAAAACTTGCCAGGGTAATTGTTTTCAAGTTCTTCGGCGGTGTTTTGTTTAACCGATTGGTCTTGTTTTTAGGGCAAGGTTGGAAAATGTCTACAGCACTCGACAAAGACTAAACCAAGTGTATCTGGTTTAGATTTGCACATATGGCTGACTACATCAAAACAGGGCCCACAGGAAGTGAAACGTTGTTGTCATGGTGATGCGACATCAAGAGACAACTTGGGGACGGATTGTCTTTGATTGTATTTTCACACCATAGGTTTGACATTTGGTTGAGCAGAGGCCTTGAGGTGTAGGAGACTGTTTTCCCATAACATGATACCATATAGAAACCAGATGGGCAGATAAAAGTAGCAGAACTTTTCCTTCATTTAATGTTTTATTCTTATTTCCTTTGAAAAGACAAAATAGGTCAGAACAAAATCAGGATGTATGCTAGTAAGCTAGAATCCAAATGTCACAGTTCATTCTTTCTCAGACATGGTATTTGTACTTGAAAATGAGTTCTTATCATGTGCGGAGAGACAGAAGGGCAATAAAAGTTTACGAGTTCATGCCTTTCCAGCTCTCAACAGCTAGTATATCGTTTGATACACAAATATTACAAAAATTACCCACCATCAGATCAAATATAAGTCTGATATGGAATATTATATCACTGAAAATCCTTCATCAGCAGTTTAATGAATTCATCCCTCACAGTCTGGTAGAAAGCCTTAGGGGTTTCCCATTAATAGCCAGTAGTAATGAGCCTGACTGACTGATTGCATATGACACTACACATGAAGTATGCAAATGGGACTAAAATGAATGCAAATTGATACTAAAGACACATAAATGCCTGAAAGCCATTATCTGTTAAGAAGCAAAAGGACATTGCCAAAGTTGGCAATGATTCAGCTTAGGGATGGTAGGCGTCCGCTCTTGTTCATGTTTGTTGTGGTAATGGATGGCAGAAGCGAGGCGATAGTCTGCCAATGCAAGATTCATAGCCGATCGCTGAGAACTGTATAATAAAAGAATCAACATATGCTGGAGAATAAAGTGAATAGGCTAGTCATTTTGTATATCTATTTAAATAGGAGGAAGGGTGGCAGACTAGTTTAATTTGTTTGTAGCTTCATGGTTTAATCATATTTGATTTCACAATATGCCTGGGTTTTATGCGTGGGTTTTATACTCTGCGCTACATAGGGATGTATATTTACTTTGGATATGAATGGAGGAGATAGATGGCTAAAAGTGACATTTGAGACGTGCATTATTAAGGATTCTCTGAGAGATATCAGATTAAAAATCTTGTGAATGCCATGCAATGCCTGAGAGTAGAAAATGAGAAATTCAATATTTAATGCTTGAATATATTTCAAGGATCATGTATTGTCAAAGGAGAAGAAGGAAGCTGCCAGGATAGAAAATAAATAGAATTTGTATGAGGTGTAATGGTAGCTGCAAAAGTAAACAGATAAGGAAAAATAATTCCTGAGGGAAAAGGAGCAGTATATACATACATATAGAAAAAAGTATGAAGTGGAATGGTATCAGCAAGAGTAAAACAATAAAGAAAAAGTACCAGGGGAGAGGTTGTCAATCAAATCAAAATTGGAAGAAATATAAAAATGACAAGACACAACAGAGAAACAAGGTCCTTAATACATGTAAGTATAGATTATAAAGGAGGAAGGAACATTAGAGAATAAAAAGAGAATGTTTTGTCTTTGGAATGTGGATACAGCTGGGGGAAGAGTCATGTTGTAATGAACTCATCTATCATGTTTCAAATATGTAGTCTTAGGGGATCCCCCTTATTAATGATGTATGTATTGAGAAGGGTTGAGTGATTGGATGCGTTGCTTGTACATATTACATGAATTTGATTGAATGCCTAATAACCCCAGAATATTTGATCAGTAGTCTGGTCCTCAGACAAGAGCTTTGCTTTTAAGTTTTATGTGCTTGAGGAGTTGTGTCTTCCTTCTTTTTTGTGTGTGCAAAATAATCAGTGTTTTTGCCAACAAACTATTTTATTACTGGTATATTGCCTAAATCTTCTTGTTTAATCTTCACTTTATGTTGTCTTGTGAATATTTTAAAGTAAAACACTCTCTAAAATCTCCATATTTCAAATTGTTTCTCAATAGTATAGTGTCCCCTATGTAATATGGTGATCAATTTCATTTTGTTTCAAACTTTCTGTAAAGCTTTAATATGCTCAATCCAGATGCCAGTTACTTCTATGTATCTGGATTTAAAAAAAAATGAGTTGAATTATTACCAGTAAAACTCATCTTACAAAAAACTGTTGGTACTGATATGTTCAAGTTTTTGTTTCTCTGTAATAAAGAGAAGGACATTTTATATCATACAGTTTGCTGTCATGAGCCTGAGGGTTAGTACTAATTCTCAACGTAAATTTACATGCCTTTGGTAGACTGCTTCCACCAGCAGAAAATATGTTTTCTCAATTTGGCTCCTTCCTCTTTGTCTTTGCGTTCCTGTTTTGCCATAGAAGGAAAGCAGAGATGGATTGACCCCACGCTGTTTCCTGTTTGACCTCTATCTTTTGCTCTGCACTTTTCATTGAAATGCTAGAGACGCAAGTGGTACCCTTTATCCACTGTCCTTCTTTTTTATGTCCACAGATAAAAATGAATATACATGGATTATTTTATATTGAGCTAATGGTTATGTTTTTGTCTCCTTTGTAGCGATGTTTGCTTCAATTCGGGATAAAATCCTTGACAGTTAATATGGGATTATATACTACAGCAAAGATATAAGAAAAATAAGTGATACTCTTCTAAATTTATAACAGTACCCTCAAAGCTCTTTGTAACCTATTTTCAGAGCAAAATCACCCGAAAAGAAGATATAAGAACATTAATAATTATGTAGTATCTCAAAACAAATATGTGGAATTCAGAAGTGGCTTTTACCAAGCTTGAAATAGCTGCTGTAAAAGCATTCATTCAACGTTTAGTCATGAAATATTAAAAAGTAAGCTCTCCTGAACAAAACTGTAACTTTAACACTGCATCTGAGTGGATCTTTTTTACTAGACGATAAGACGACTGTGGAGTAAAACATAAACTCTCAACTGTGACTCAAAAGTGTTGAACGGAAGTAATCTTGTAGTGTCAGGGGATACATTTTGAAGGTGTGATCTTCGAAACAATTTCACTTTAAAGCACCCGAACTTCTCACTCCATTTACGGCTCCATCAGCAATGAAATAGAATAAAATATTAACCTTTGCTGCTGCCATTCCATCTAAAATCATCTACTGATCCTCTGCTTAGACCCAGAAGGGTGTTAAGACTGTGATAAATTATATGAGTTACCACCCATATGGCTCTCAGCAGAATAAGATATTAGTCTTTATTCTGTTGTGATTCCATCTTAAATCATCTGCTGGGAGCCAGAAGGGCATTAACCCTGTGCTAAAGTATATGATGTGTTAGCGTCCCTCTGGTTCTCAACACACGTAACGGCCTAGACGACAGCGGTAAGAGGGCGGGAAGGCGATAATGTTCACACCAAAGTCATAAAATATCCAAATAGAAGCTCTCTGCCTCATCTTCAAATAAGGCAGTCTCCTTTTGCTAAGTGGCGCAGCAAACACCGCGGAATGGGAGACAGAGGGATATCGTGTGCCAAAGTTAAACACTGCATGGTCGTTACAGACCCATCTCGGGTTCGCTGCGAAGAAGAGACCGGTGTGTGGTGTCTGTCCTACATGAGACAGTCATGCAAAAGAAGATTGTTTGTCTACGTGAAGCCAAAGGTCATGATTGATTTATTTCGCAGAAATGGTTGTAATAATATCACTTTATTCATGTGTGCTAAATTCATCCTTATATTACACTACATGGTAAAGAACAATTGTAATTTGCAAATACAGTAATGGAAATGATGATAACCTTAACATCATACATAATGATAACAAAGCGACATCATAAATTATAACAAATATGCATTGTCACTTCTTATAAGCCAGAGTTATCTTCTAATAGTAATATGGCCCCAGACACTGTCTTTTTTAGTTTGGTGGAAAGCAAGATTTGTTTCTATCATAGAGTAATTAATTGTGAGGAAAAGATGGAGAAGGCAGTGCAATAAACTAACCAAAAATGTGTTCTTTGATACAATATATTCTTCCTATAAGCCTGCTTTATATTTATAGTGGTATTGTGGTAAATGGCACATCTTTGTCAATATTTATTTTATTCTGTGATAACTTTATTAATTATATTATCTAGAAGACAACAAGACGCTATACTCTAACATTTGAAAGCGTTTTCCTGTCTGGTTCTGTTGAATCATCCAATCCAAATAGAGAATCCACATTGAGGGGGGTAACAGATACATCACGCATTTGTCTGCTGCTGATTTAGTTACATTTCAAATGTAAACACTGGAACTAAATATTTGCCAAACAGTTAGTGACAGTTCAGGTGTGAAAACTAAATTCAGTAGCCTCCCCCAATCCTGTGTGCGACTGTTTGAGCAATGGACATACTGTAATGTAGATACAGGGATAAAGTAGAAAAAGGTTCTACATGGAGAGAGTGGGGAGAGTCAGAGATGTTAGAATTAGATAATAGATGTTACCTTTATTTTCACATTTTGCTTGAAGGTGGCATACACTATCAAATTATTTTAACATATTTGGGACTCTTGGGAGTCTCCTTATATACCGGTACCTATTATTTCATAGCTCCATATGTATAAAGTAGCAGCTGCTTTTTATTAAATTGGTTCATCTTTTGCAGCTGTCCATCTGAAAATGTGTCTTATTGCAGTGCCAATCAATGTTCGAACAAGACCAGGGCATTGCTAGAATATTTGTAACGGGGTGGGGAAAGGAATTTTCAAACACTTTTTTGGGGGGACGGGACAAGTTTCATTGCAGATATGAACAAATTGTCCCCCGGGCACCCCACCAAATAGACTCTCAACAATGTCGAGATTAAGTTTTGGAAGAAAGGTTTGAGTGGGGTGTCTCAACTGTAGTAAAGGGATAAGGGGTGCCCCCCCCCCACCCCCACCCCGTTAATTTGATGACACCCCAAATCACAACCTAAAAATGGACAATAAATGACCATCTCATTCTATCATCTTAAAGCCATCTCCCTGAATGCAATCAGTTCAATATGTGTGCCAATATCACCTCACTACAGCGTTTGACCGGCCTTAGATCAGCTGTGTGTGCAGTCTTTAACAGTCTGTATTGATCCGCAATACAGCCAGGCCAAGCGACAGTGATTTCCACGCCATGGAAATAATCGTCATAACCTCCAAGAGGCTATTGTTACCAACAGATCAATGTCATGCACGGCAGCTAGATATTGAAGGGCAACGTATCGATTGGTGTTCGATTTCTCCTGGCTCAACAGGCTTTGTTGTGTGCTGGATGCTTGTTGAGGCTAATAAAATGAGAATTTTGATTTGGTATTGAATATGATTTTTTTATAAAAATAAATGAGGTGTGGAGTAGTCTGGTGAATTGAATGGAAGGTTCAGGGTGAAGGTTGTGGTATGACAAGATTTATTGAGACTGAGACTTTGTCCTTTGTTTTGTTTGAATAGATTCTGACTCTGTCCATGATAATTGCATCATTTAAGCTAAAATCTAAGGTTTTCTCAATGATATTATCTCTCTATCTCTTGCAGATATTTCTTTCTCTTACTGATCATGTTTTGTCTGTATCTTTCTCTACTTCAACAATCTTTCTCTATCTCTTTGGCTGCCTACCCCCCCCCCCACCCCTCTCTCTCCCTTCTTCCCTCTTCTCTATCTCTCTCTGAGTCCCCTCTCTCTTTCTTTCCCCCTCTATCTCTCACTTTCCAAGACTCAGGTGTGTTATCTTATTAAGAATTCTTTAATCAAAGGAGATAAAGAAACAATGAAGATGTAATGGCAGATGCTATCAAAATTGTACCATCTGCCTACCGCACTTAATAGCTGCAAAAAAGAACTAGTTTATCGATGCTCCAGAAAAAACAAACTCTACATCCTCTCATGTAAGTGGGAGAAATAAAGTGATGATAGTACACCGGTGTTATATCCCTCGCAGACATTTAATTTATCTAATGACATTCATAGCTTGAGCGGTCCCCATCTTGCAGGTAGAGGGCCAGCCGAGGGCGATATACCTAATTGGAGCGCGCCAGGCCCGCTGTAATTCAATTAAGAGCTGTGTGACCTCTGCCAGACAGACTGCCGATGCAATTAGAGGTGTTCGTAATCTACCTCAGATGAATAATAATGCAATTTGAAGTCCTCGATTTCAGTCTCATTTCAAAGAAAATTTGTTGTTTTATTCTTTATTTGCATTGGAAAGAATTGCTCTAACATACATGAATGTGTAATGTTAAAAATCAGCCTAATTGAGGCATTTTGTATTTTATTTGTATCAAATAATGTGAGGTCAGAAATACATCAGTCAAATATTTTCTGTTTTGTTTACTACACAATGCATGGATAGACTTTGAAAGATGGTGGCCTAAAGATATTCTTTTGTATCTAGATTACTCTAAATTAAGTCATAGATCTGATCATAATTTCTTAAGGACGTGGATTGTTAAAATGCATAGTAAAGATCATACTGGGAATATAGAAAAGTTTTCCAATGTTTTCAAGATATTTATTTGAAGTACAGCTTTTTATGTTGCAAGCAAAGTTGCAACTCCCAAGTGGGCCGTCTACTGTTAGTGGCATAGATGGCATCTTCTTCAAGGTCAACTCTAAGCATTTTTTCAGTGTTTTACTTTTATTTTCTAAACTATTAATTAGGGCCCCTATATATGACAAAACAGATCTCACATAAATCAATAGTATATGTGGTGGTAATGTTGATGTGATTATGAACAATTGTTAGCATATAAAACATGATTACCCGGTAGTGATCATTCTGGAAAGGAAACATATGGCTAACATATAGTGTCGGCCAGCTGGTATTATTGGGGAGACTGGCCTTCATGTTAAAGGTCAAAATAACTTGTCAAGCACAATTAAAGACATGTATGTTTCTTTAGTTTGTATTATTTTAATTCTGGTTATTACATTCCTGTTCTTTTATTTGGGATCGACTCAGGCTGCGCACTTGTATAGAAAAACTCATAGGTAATATTTTGCATTGCATTGGAAGTTTTCTATTATTTGTTTCCATCTCTTTCGCATGTGTTGTCTTTGAATACATCACATCTATGTCTATTGGCTCCCCTATGTTTTTGTTTAAAATGCGATAAACGAGCATCTTTCCTGTAGTTCCATTATCATATATTATGTATGCATTAAACTTAAAGTATACTCAACAGTTTATCAAATATAAGCAATCAAGTTGTACATGTACAGTAGGTCCAAATCACCTCTTGAACTTTAGGAGATCATGAATATGCAAATACATGTCTGTCATTGCCCATTTCCTTCTGCTGCCAATCTAACAACTTCCTGTCTCTGATTTTTCAGTTGATAAACTTGACCATTTTGTTTTCCTCCTTTATTATGAGCACACCAAGCTGTTATCAACATACCCCAGGTATATCCATATCCTAAACCGCCATAGACAGTAGCCTATACCAAGCCAGAACTATTAAAACACTCCAGCTCTTTTCACATTTATTAACTGTTAACATCCTGCCATACAAAAGGACACATAACATCAAAGCAAAAAGACACAAAGAGCAAATAGTGGACCTTTCACAGGAAGTGTTGATAAACCTCCTATTAGGGTACCCTCTTTTTAAAGTGAGTTGATATGCAAATGAGCCTGTGACCCTACATTCATTACCCCCTTCCTTGTAATTGTACACACACAGGCTGTGTAGGAGTCTGTGTATCCCTATTGTGTCTCCCCCTTCCCCCTTCCTCTCCACATTGTCTTATTCAATACCTGCCCTCCAATGAAATGCCCCCCTCCTTAGACAAAAGGGGGATAACAGTTAGACCTGTTTGATTAGTCCTGGTCCCAAGCCCCCCTCTCCAGGGCTAAATAAGTTTGGCAAACAATCTCAGTCCAGTCATTCTCGCGGGTGGATCTCCTCAAGGAAAGACTCAAGTTGTTACAAAGTTTGATCTGATTTACATTCTCTATCAGACGTTTTAAGTTTGCTTTCTTATTTATGGATTGTGTTTATTGAACTTGAACCCTCAATATAGAGTCTACAGTTCTTACTATACTCTTCCTCCCAGTTGTGGGATATGGATGTTTGAATCGGATCAACCTATTGAACGTACTACTGGATGCTTGGGGATTTATTTGATGTATTGGACATCCGTCAGTATCTGTGGTTGTTTTGCATACATGATGGCAACTTTGTAAAACTTCATTTTGGAATTTCTGCATCCAAGTCATCTGTCAGTTTGAACTTTGTGTCAAAGTAAAACTTTTGTTTAATCAACAAATCAGAGGCAAAGACACCAAGGGACATTTGTGTCCTCTTTTGATCTATTCCTGAACTGATATTGTGAAGAGGGGTTTTCCCATTTGGAAATCAACCAGCATGAATACAGCAGTGCATCCTCACACTCCAATGAGTGCAGCAATGCACCCTCACACTCCAATGAGTGCAGCAATGCACCCCACACCCCAATGAATGGAGCAGTGCACCCCCACACCCCATCCTCCAACTCTCCCATGCCCATGGTATACTATGCCCAGTGTCCTCCTGCTGGTCTAGACTACATGCCTGAGATGCATGAAGCAATGGATTATGTCACAATGGTAATATATATTTATTTCTATCTGCTTTTTACAATTAGTTAGTGGTAAATTTAGTGCTTTTTCAGAGTTCCTCTGTATGTTTACAACAGCAATTTACTCTTCGGTTTGATAATTATTGATATCAAAGTTTTACCCATTCTATTCAAAGGGTGAATCTGAGTTTTAAACATTCTGTAATTTAAATAGTGGTAATTACTAATTACCATCTAATAGTGTTGAACTAGAAACTTTGGTGAATTCTGTGAGTGGTAGAGATTCACATAAGTGTCACACAAAATGTTTGCAATTTGTGAAAGTTTTTTTATTTTTTTAAACCAACCAAAAATGACTGTTGATAACGATATGCAGATGTGTCTGGTTTTACATTAAAATTCATCATTTTCACATCTTCTTACCAAATCACCTTCCCCACTCTGGTGATGCTATCCTATAATCCAGCTCGTCCCAGTGGTACCCAAAACTCCATTAAATATATATCTTCCTGGCCCATTCAAAGAAAAAAAATCAAGCTCTTGGACTTCCCCAAGAGTGTTTATATAATCAACCGCCCGTATCTTATTTCAGTGATATACCCAACATTTTCATTTCATTAATGCAAAGCCTGCGGCAAGCAGTATCCCATTACATTTCCATGTCCTACTCTTGTACAGGATTCACGTTAAAAACTTGATGCACTACACTATCTCACACTTCTTCTCTGTGCTGTGTCATGTTGCAAGGAAACGTTTCATTGTCATCCACATTCCACTTTGGTGTTATCAGAATTACAAGTATATTAAATTCCTCTTGGAGAAGACAAAAGCAGACGTAATTATGAGGAAAAAAATGGGGAAACAGATATGTCTGGCTAAATACATCAGGTGATATTTGAAAGACATGTTGGTTTAGTAATCAAACTTACAGTATTTTTCATATCTCTGTTATGACATCGCACCCGTACTTCCAATTGTGAAATTTAATGATGTTTATCTATCCAAAGATATGTTTCTCTTTGATGGATACTGTAAATAAAGATACTGTCTTGTTAAACAGAAAACATAAAGTAGGTCAGTAGTGTCCAATAAAATCACGAGAACTTTCTTTCCCTTTTCTTAATTTCATATGAAACTCCTTATTCCAATCATATACATTAATATAGTCGAGGTAACTTTGCATCGATAATGTTTAAAAACAAAGCATGACCCTTATACAAAAGGGCAAGTTTTGATAAAGCTTTCCTGATTTCCTGTAGCTTACCAATTACCATAATCAAAGCATTAGTAAATTGTGTAGTGTAATATTGCTTATTTCCTGTTGCATTCTTTGGTTATTACACTGAAGCTAATACCTTGTTTCCTCTTCCACTGTCTCTTGATGTTATACCAATTGACCTCCAATTAGCTTTGTTGTTTCCACAACAAGAAGGTATGCGTATTACAATTTAGTACCTTTAACAAAGGCTTACACAAATTCATTCATTTGGATTACTTATACCATACTTTATAATAGAACTTTGAAATCAGAGGATAGCTGAAAAATATCAAAGAGCTGCTGATGTAGATTGATGAAATCCCAACTGTTTATGTTCAGTAGATTAGTAAGTTAAATACATTTTTGTCCATTAACACTGCTACTTCATGCACATGTATATTGGTTAAAAAACCACTTTACTACCGGTACATTGTATTGATTTGTTGAGATTGTGTATATATATATACACATGATTTTAATGATTTTATTTCTTCCCTAAACCTTCCTTGTTTCATACTTAAGAAGTAATTCAATGAAATATAGATTTGTCTTGAATGCAGTTTCCCTAAAAACCAAATGACTTGGATTATGCTTAGGTAGCTATTACAACCAATTTAGTGCAGTGATACCAGAAACATAGCAAATGCCACTGTACAATGTACACATTTGAGATAAAAGAAAACAAGAGCTAGGAACCAAATAAAAAATGGCAACAATAAGAGTTCTTATGTACTCCATCTTTAGATCTCAATAGACCCATGTATACAATGATGTATTTACTTTTGGGCTGAGTCTCATTTTGCAGGTTAGGGCCCCTGGGGTTGTAGGGATGTGTAGATTGACAGCAGTGGTTAATGGAGTTTTAACTGGCTTTAAGTGTTTTTATCTGAGATGTTCATAACATGGAAGTTCGTTGCCTTGCCATTTTAGTTTGAATTTGAAACTAATCTTGAGTTCTTGTTTATGGAATTGCGTTTTAGGAGAATCTGATTAAAGGAATAGGCCTGCAATTTTGTTATTATGCAGAAGATGGGTTGTTTGGGTCAGCAAAATATAAACAAGGGAATGAAGATGCGCTGGAAATGACATTTACTGAGAAACCCGGCATCAAATTTACACATATCTTGCACGTGGCTCTTGACAACTACAGTGTAGCTTGGAATACCACAATGGTCTTTACTCTGTGTATGGTACTGATCGATAGTTTCTATCAAAAATGTTTAGAGATGACATTTATTTATCATCTCGAACATTCTGTGTTCATATACACTGTAAGTACCATGCACTTTATTCCCTGTAATGTTTTCCCACCATTATTACCATAACTCAACATTACTGTTAGTGTTAACAAAGTCAAGTGACTGTACTTGGAAGGTGTTTGGAAATGAAAAAATATAGATAAGATTTAGAGACAGCTGGTCTGTAAAGTCAGTATGTGTTAATGAATTAGTGTGGTGATAATGTTTTTATTCATTTTTTCCTAGCCATTTCCTGGCATTTCCCAAGTTCAGGAAATGTCTTGAATTGTCTTCATATTTTCTAGGAATGTCTGGGCAATTGCATGTCATATAAAATGTTTAATAATGCTTAATTGGTTGCCATAGTGACCACAGGATAAGGAAGTGACACATTCATATCGATACAAAATGCATAGTTTCTGTTGTTTGCTGATTGGACTTTAAACCAATTGCACATCAACTTTGTTTATTGTTTGTTTCCTTCTTTCTTTTATTTTGTTTTGTTTGTACAATACATATTTTCCATAGACTCTAGCATTAACACAGGCTTCATATTGAAGGGGTTAAAGGTTAATTTTGCACAGTAGCTAGATTCTCATTAAGCAAAGGCATCAAATGAATATTAAGTGTGTAGGGAGGGGATTAAATGAAAAAATTACAGTGACAGCCAGTAGATTTACATGAAGATTGAGATATATGTTTTAATGAGATGTTTAATTGGTGATACAAATTAATATTGAATGGTAAGGACTGAGGAGGGAATTATTTGGAAAATTGCAGTGACATTTACATAAGTTAGAGCTGTGTTGTTGGTAGATGAATAATTGCTGACACAAAAACGTGTCAACTTTTAGGCTGATCTCCTGGCCTTTATGCATTAGTAATATAATATACTGTGTGCATTATTGATAGTTTCTTGTCTATACTGAGCATATTAATTACATGGAAAGAGCTTTGAAAGGGGTAGAGTGGATATTTCCTTTCGTGATAATCTTGACATTTTTTTGTTTGAATTCAAAAGATATGAGTATTACAATGGGTTCATAACATGCCAGAAAATCATTACGCCTGTATTAATATAAAGGCGTTGGTGCTCTTCGTGCTCTCAACTGTTGACATGTAAATTTTTGCTATGTTTTTGTTATTGTTTGATTATTTTATCATAAGTGCTGATTGCAAGGCCTTACTATTCCAGGAGTGTCAAAATTATAATATTGTTTTTGAAGGAAAATCATTTTTACAATGAATGAGTCATGAAATAAATCGATGATACCTCCTATTGAAGAGAGAAAGTCATTCCCTGCTTTTTTCAAGACACTTTCCCATTTTTCAAGTTTGCATCTGATGCCACCATAATCAAATTATTTACAAATTAATTTCAGGGAATGTTGTTGATGTAAAATTATAGGGGTTAATGGGAGAAAATTAGCATTGTAATGAAGTTACTACCGATAGATAATATAAATTAATTAGATAATAATATTACAGAGTCATAAATTTATCTAGGAACATGCTTGTCACTGCCACAGATGTACACATAAGTTATACATGTATGTATTCTTTTGTGTACACTTATATGTGTGTGTGTCAACAGACATGTTCTTTAAGATTATACATCTGAACCTAATTAAATGATGGAAATTGGGCAAGAATAGTTTGCGCTTGGATTGATTAAAAGTAAGAATGCTGTGAAGACGTGCCTAGTGCACGATGTGGAAATTTCTTGTCCAAGATACCTGCTCTAAACTATTATATTACACCATCATATTTTAGTATGCATCCTGTAAACACCCAATATAAATGCATCATGCAGGGCTAAGACTAATTAGTTTTCCTCCTCCTACCATTTAACTTTTCTCACTCGCTGTGTGTGCTACACGGCAAGTGACGGGGATGCCGATGAGATTGAGGGTAGGGATGGAGATGAGAGAGAGAGAATAGATGAGGGGAAAGACTCCTTATGGATGGGTAACATTTGCAAATTAAAGTGGGCAGCCAAGCGTGGTAGGTTGGCTGTCACACCACATTGGTTCTTCGTCCAAACCTTAGTGGAGCGTGTTCGATGACTGTGACACCTCCATAGCCCATCTTTGCTCTCTAAGTCTATAAATCTGTCATAGAGGCCTCTCGTCGGCTTCTTTTTACATCCTAACCTTAATCCGTAACCATCATTTTAGTCACATCTCCCCCATCAGCATCATCCTTCCACCCTGCTCAAGATGATGTGTTTCTTCGCTGGTCCTCTCTCTGTATTCCTCCAGTCAGTGGTGATCTTGTAAAGCGGAAACGGGTGTTAATCGCAGTTGTCCTTCCTCGCGTCGTCATCTCCCGGCCTTCTGTCGAGATTTCCTTTTAATATTCCCTGTTTACGATAACATCATCCATTGGTGATTGGTTGCTGTGTCATCTAGGAAGCGCGGCAACGGGCGTCGTCTTTTCATTAGCATATGGCGGAGAAGGTAATGGCTTTTCCATCTGAATGTATTTGCCCTGTGAACCATCTTAAGAATTTTTCATTCCGAATTTTTTTGACCATTTGTCAGACATGGCTCTGTAGTTATGATGTTTTAAATGTTCCGGAATCTGTTTTTGATGAGGGTGATAAATCAAGATGTGGTTTAACATTTCTAGGCATCATGAAATCTAAAAAAAATTCTTGACTCTATATATTTATTGCCGCTGTTCGTGGTATAGTCATTGGCAATGCCAGAAAATGATCATTTGATTAATGCTCCCTATCACCCCAAGTGCAGGAATAGATTAAAAACCATGCGGCACTCATCAATCATGAATTGCTATGAATGTTGGCAAAGACCCCTAGATGGTCTTGTGGTCTTGACTTGTCTCCATTGATTGGTTGTACCTTGATCTTGTCAATTTGTTAATTTCATCCATCACATTTGTGTTCATCCTATTCACGTAAGGAAATCTACCCAGCTGGTTGTCATCGATTATCCATCATTGATATGCTATACATCATTGATAAATGGCTGCACATGAACGTAGGAAGGTGTGCGATGTTTTCAAATGAACATCCATCTTTGCGCTCAATACCATCTCGTTTGCTCATTTTGTGATGCTTATTAATTAGCTCAACTCTCATCATCCAAATTACATTTGTTCATTAGGCTGGCCTGCAAATACCTTGTGCAATTTAACCGAGCGGAGCAGTGAGGTATCTCCAATTTATCATGCAGTCATTTATGATTTTTTTTTTTTTAATAAAAAGAATCTTAATGAAAATCTTAATGTAGATAATAAAATACCATTATTATTTGTTTTTCATATTGTATTTTAAGGTCGAGGAACATGGCTGCCAATATATCAACCTCTTTTCTTTGTACGGCTCCATGGTGGTGCTTCGTTCATCATAACTTTAGAAGTAGTCTATGAAGAATATACATTTACTGTACAATATCATGGAGAGATCCTTTGAGAGAATTCTTTGAAAATATATTTTACATCTACTCTCATTCTCAGTTCACCTTACACATGTATGTGTCTTCCTCTCAGTTCAAATAGATAAAGACATGTTATGCAATGTACAGTGGCTCCAATAATATAAACTGGGTTGATATTAACTGAGAGTGGATAAACATTTGTTTTAATTGTAGTCTAAAGTGTATCCAATCTGTCCATCTATAATGACATCTGTTTCAAAGGATATAAACATTTTGGCGGAAGAATTTGTTAGTCCTGAATTCTATCATATGCTTGCAGTGTTTACATTTATCTACAGTATAGATAGCATTCTCACAGCCATGTCAATGCACTTTTAAGAGAAAGCAGTGACACATGTGGGCTTCATTGCGTATGTAGAGAAGTTTACATCCGTCTTCCTGTAGCCATCTGGATATCACCTTAACATGTACATTTATATCTTACTTTAACTCTTACACTTTTTGTTTCTTAAAAATTATTTCTTTCTCTGTCTCCCACACTGTCTAGTTCTCCTAAATTCATCCCTCTCCATGCTTCTCCCTCTCACCCTCTCTCCTTCTCACCCTCTCTCCTTCTCTCCTTCTCCACCTTCTCTCTGGTTCTTTCTCTCTTTCTCTCTCTCTCTCTCTCTCTTTCTCTTTTTCTCTTTCTTTCTCTCTCTCTCTCTCTCTCTCTCTCTCTCTCTCATCTTAACCCCTTTCATGTTGTTTATTCTCTTCCCTGTATCTACCCCCTCTCCTTCTCTTTGTCTTGCTTCAATTCTCTCCTTACACAACCTGAAGGGTTTATGCTGCAATGATTACTAAGTGAACTAACCAAAATTTGCTTTAGGATATAATAATTTGTACATCAAGATTTGTTTTCTTCATAGTGATAATATCCTTACATACATGTAACAGCAGTGATTTAATATCTTTGTTAGATATATTGTAAACAGGTGTACAAGTATTTTTAAAGTCAATATTGGATCTTAGTCTAAATATACATCATTGGTACTATTAATGTTTAAATACATTTCTCACACCCTCTTACGTATTCAAATTCGCCATGATTGACATAACTCCAGCTATGTGTGTCATGTACACCCAATCAAAAGGCATTTCCCATCAGAAGATTTGGATACAGGAATAGTGAACAGTGAATAAAGCATACCAGCTATCTTAAAAATAGATACTCCTAAACCAGACCTGATGTCGCATGCATTCCTTTTGCATCAAGCACCACCAACGTAGGAGCATCGTTGTATTCTCTGGAGTACCTCCCTGTAGTGCATTACCCAACAGAGGGCAGTAGAGGCTTATACCAGTGCTGTGACCATAAACACAACCAGACCTCGCTACTCAGTTGGGTTAACAGGAAACATTGTGACTGTCCCAAACACTGCTGTTAGGTTATAGCTACTCAGTTGGGTTATAAGCAAACATTGTGACTGTCCCAAACACTGCTGTTCGGTTATATTTGTGGTTGGTTCACATCTGGCACGACTATCATCATCTCTGGTATATATATATATATAACCCATATGTTATCTGAACAACAGTGATATTTACAATCCAACAGCTGCGATGCCATTCACTCCTATTTCTTCTTAAGTCATCACCTTTATTCTCCTCTTGATTTGTTGTTAATATTCTGTCGACTTAGGGTGGTGAGGGTAGTATTAGAGTGGAGAGGGTGTGGTTTGGAGTGGGAAGGGGTGTTGGTTGGAGTGGGGAGGGGGAACAGGGTTATGATTTGGGAGGGTGGGGAAAGGATGAGCTATATTAGAAGCTGGGGATGTCATTAGCGTGTTGTTTACATGGCATGTAGGATATTAATTATCTTGTGCCAATAGATACAACAAAGTGGCAGTAATGAGGTGCATGAAGTTAGATTAAGCTTTTTCATTTTTAATATTGCCAGGTCTAGACTTTACAAGCTTAAGTTGTTTCTTTTTTTTAAAGATTAATCTTACAATACTCATTCTTTTTATTCCTGAAATTTAGTAGACTATTTTTTCATGTTGGCAATTATGAAGTGTCATTGCCCGCATACTAGGAAGCTTTAGGTGATCTCAGTGCATATTCAGTTGTTGTTTTTTGGCAGCGTAGATTGCGCCAGTTCAATGATTGTATGTAAATTATGCTCAAGGTCACAGGAAGTAACATGTCCAATGTGGAAATTGTTACATTTCCCTTTTCCCTGCACATTTATATTTTTCTTCACTGCTACTTCAAGCCTTTTCTTGTTGTTTTTGTCTTCTTTCTTATAAAATAGCTAATGACTTATACTTCAGATTACTCATTATTTCATTTTTTTTAAAGTATGATTTTTAATGAATCTGCGTTCTATGTTTTATTACTTGTAATTACCTGTACATTGATGACAAAGGTTTTGCCTTATGTGTGAAACCTATTCATGCTCTGATTGAAAGAATGGTGTTCTTTTACTTTGTAATCGATATACATGTACAGTACTTGACAGAGACTGATGGAAAAAGGGAGTTACAAATGGCTCTGTTGTGTGGACCTGCCTTTTGGCAGAACACTAATAAAATGGGAATACCTGTTAAGGAGGTAGTACAGATGAAAACTATAATTGTATTTTCTCCTTTTTTATTTCATCTTTACAGCAGCACCCACACATGATGGCAGGGCAGCATCAGCTTCCACCAGGCTCTATTTACCAGCCACAGTTCGCCCCTCAGAACGGTCTTGAACCCTACCAGCAAGTCCAACCCGGAGGCCAGCCCCCGGCCGCCTACCCACCCGCCCCAGCCCCAGTACCTCAGGCCCAACCAGGAGAGCAACCAGTAGCGTTGCCGGTGTACTCACAACCAGGCGAAGTGCCTCCGGGATACACGCAGACGGCGGAACAGTTCTCACAAGCACAGGCCGCAGCCGCAGCAGCACAAGCGGGAGCAGAACAGGCGGGCGCAACGTCACAACCTAACCTTCTTAGTCCTCAACCTGTAAGTAACCAATGTAACTAACTTTCAGGATAAATCAGAGCAATAGAATACATGGAGTAGAGGCTTTAGATATGATGCGGCAAAACCTTTTTTTATGATGCGTAACGTGTAATACGCTTCACATTTGTCTATTTTATAGCATAGAGCTCAGTGTATACGTGCAAGTACTTTGTTGCGGGCAGTTGCCATACATTTTACACTTTAAAAAATGGCGGCTGCTTCTTTGCAGCGGTTTACCGCTCCATATCTGAACAAGCCTTAAGGGTAGAATGTTGTGCAATTCTTGAGCTGTCAAGTAATGCTGTAAAACTAGAAGAAGAAAAAAATTGCGTTGAAGATGCTTCCATGTGAGGTGCGGGTTTGTGAAGGTTTCGTGCTGAGAAATTATGAATCAAAGAGATATTATCGAGCTTAAAGAAATTTTTCCTTTTGCAGATCGTATGCAACTTAGCAACGGCTGAATGATTACTCTCCTTTACTGAGTAGTAAATATTATGCATAGGCATATCTGGAACTCTTGCTCGTTTGTTTCACCTAGTGAGATATAAAATATCTTGATGAAATTTGGAAGAGTTCTCACAATACATCCATATGAAGATGAAATTTTGAAGCAGAAGTTAAATTTATGAAGAAGAGTAAAAAGGAAAAAATGGCTATAAACCTCTATACAATGTACATGTAGATAGGATCACATGTGCTGTATACTGGTGACTTCCGAGTTCCTCTTCTCTTTATTTTTGCTGTTTTTGAAAGAATTGAGTGACAAAATCTTGTCCCATCTTGAGCGTGATGGACACCTTACTGTCCAGTAGGTCAGGGGCTTTGAATTCCATCTCCTCCAAGAGTCCAAGTTTGGAAACATTCGCTTTGAGCGAGGGTTCGGATGCGTGGTGCGGAGATGTCAAGAGCCAATTAAGCCGACACTTAATCGGCATGGCCGCTTAACTTTACAGCCCCAAAACTGCTTTCTCTTTGGTCGTGAAGAGAGTTCATAAAATGCAACCCAAGATGCCCAAATGGTATCGATTGACCGCTGTTGATACCCACTTTGATGTGTCTGTCTTAGTGTCTGACGAATATCGGCCGTCCAAACATCGGCAAAGGTTTAGCTTCTTTTTCATTGTACTCTTTCTTCATGTACACTAAACAAGGAGAGACATTTTAGCCATTCGGTTCCATTGTAATGATGATTAATATGTTAAATACCCATTACCCTTTGAAGATTGTGGTGTGGAAAAACACATACATACATGATACAAAGAGTATGCAAGCCTGGGGGTATTAACTGATAATTTCTTTTCTTTGTTATGCAAAAAGTAAAGCAAATTTGTGTCAAGTGTTTTAACTAACCTTCATACACATCAATTACCATTGAAATCTCACAGTTTATAATTAGTGAACTCATCAACATATTGAGAGGCATATATCATGTTCACATTTCCAGAAGGCTTTAGAAACAGTTTTAACAAAAAGAGTCAATGCCTTGCAACAGATAATAAGAAAGATTGATATATGGAGGGATGTAAATGCCTTATTCTTTGTGCCCTGAAATATACATATATTTTCAAGGAAGAAAAAGTGGACTCCCTTTTTTTATAACAAAAAATGATGAAAGTCATAAAAATATGCAAGCAGATGCGTTCCCTGCAGGAGCCTATCAACAACCTCATATAAGCGGTCACACTCTGTGGGCATTGGATTGAGAATTGAGAGCATCTAATTAATACCTGGAAATGCCATTTCAAGAGCAGTTCCTCTCCAACTACTTTCTGTTTCTTCAATGTCATTTTTTTAAAGCCTATACCTCTCTTTTACACTTCACACTCTGTCATATAATTTTCCGAAACCTCTACAGCCCTACCTCTGTGTTATGAAATCTTATGAAATCTTCTCTTGTTTTCATATGATTTTTTAAAGCCTATATTTCTCTCTTTCTGTACCATCCACTTTATCCTCTCTCTCTCTCTCTCTCTCTCTCTCTCTCTCTCTCTTGTCCTGACATTATGTGTCCTGTTTGGAACTCATGTTATTCTTCAAACTGACATCATTTTGTCAGTGGCTCTTTGTCTTAGTTTTCTTGCTGTTTCATACAATACATTGTACATGTACACTATTCCTCTTCCCGTTTATTCAGACACTCATTTATCTATTCATTTTCCTCTCAAGATTAATTTCTCTCTTTTCTCTTTGCATCATTTTTCTTTTCTATTTTTCACTAGTTTTATTTTCTTAATATTATCCATCTGTTTTATTTTCTTATCTTTCATTCCTATTATTCAATAGTAGTTTGCAGTCATTAATAGAACTCAGACCCTCCACTCTCATTTCATAAAGATGTAGAATGATTAAGGCATATAAACTACATGTATAGTTTTACCGCCAGTAGTCAGGGGTGAACCAAATATCTACCACCCCATCCCCTCCTCTCCAACCTTCTACCAGGGCAGGGGCCCCAGAGGATCACAACGCTCTATTCGCCCAACCCATCCTACTCGTTGCGCCCTCCTGCCAACCGAAGCCAGCCTGTCGCGAGCACGACCCATCAAGATTAAAAATTGATCAGGGCCTGTTCGTTGGGCCGTGACCAGTCCCTGTCAGCTCTCGTTCTGCTTGGACCCTCACACACATAACATGGGAGGGATTGCTTGCTTCAATATGGGACATAATGGATGAGAATCGCGTTTCTCATGAAAGCTATAATTCCCATCTGGTATCCTGTTATTATCGGCTCTGACTCTGAAATTTCATCTGATTTTTTGGCAGAAAATATAAGGTGGAGATAGGTGACACAATTAGCAGCATATGCTACCCTTATTTTTCCCCTTTTATATCTTTCTCACGGTGAATCTCTTTATTACTCTCCTGATTGGGGAAATGTCATGTAGTGTGCTTTATGGCCCATGAAATGTGATAACTCTAATGATAGTTATTACTCAGAAGAGACAGCAATCTACCTGAAGTCATACTTTACTTGCTTAAACTTTGTTTCACAAAGTCTGATTGTGTCACGTTAAATGATGCAAACATTATAGAGTGCAATATAGTGAAATTCTTATGACAGTCCCTTCAAACTGTAATGCCTTCTGATGAAAGCATGAAGGGCATTCAAACTTTAATTTGGGATTTATGCCCTTCTGGCTCTCATTAGCCAATATGTCTGTCCAGCATTCTTTCTCTTCACAATTTACATCTTTAGCATTTCATGGAATGTGGATGATATCCCCCCTCTCTCTCTCTCTCTCTCTCTCTCTGACCCTTCTCTTGTATTCCGAAAGGAATATGAATATTGATTGATGAGCGTAATATAAACACTGGTTTTATAGCTGTTTTTAAAAACTTTTTATAGCAGCTGGCTATAGTGTCATCTCGCATATCACTTTCTCAGTCTGCCCCAAATGTTGCAACCGCTTGAAGCTTCTTAAAATTACATTCAAGATAGACATGCTATATCAGTTACCACACGTGCCCTATGACCCCCACTTACAGTCGATAACTGTGATTTGAGCAGAATATGCAAATGAGATGACAGATGGGGTCAGAGAGCGCCTTTAACCCCCACTGCATTATGGGATGTGTATGGGTCCTTGGCCATCCAGCCCAGCTGATCGGCGGTGAAAGTTATGCCAGTATTTGTGTGTGTAGCGGGATGATTGTGAGGTATGTATGCATACATTGTTTATGTGTACACACAGGCCTGACGGCTTGCATTTACGCATGTACATGGTGCAACACTCGGATGACGAGGAGAGGAGAAGGGAGAAAGAAAGCACCCCGCTTGCTGGTTGAATGGGTGGTGACACAGAGCGGTTGACTTGTAGCTGCTTCCCGACAGACTTGTAGCATCATTTCCATCGTAACCCCATCCATCCGTCTTCGTCAGTCAGTCACCCTGGACTGTTGCATATTGTACATAAACACCGTGGGTTTGCCAATCAGCTCGCCATTCATACTTCACACTGTACCTGCAGATCATAAGTGGACCCTCCCCCCTCTTGTGTTTTGATGCCACGATACGCCTCACTTGCCGTCCTTCTTCCAGTAACTGTTGTATAATCATGCAGGTAGTCTGTTTGAATGCATAATATGCACTACTGTTAGTCATGTGAATTGAGAGATGGGACTTGAGCATGAGCATTGGTAGGAAGGGACGATCAGGATCTACAATCAATCTCCTATAAAACTTCAAGGATACGTACGAGTGGCAACAACAGTGGGAATATCCATGGATTGTGCTTCCTACCTCATCAGTATGCGCATGTAAACTTATCCTTGTGTATAGCTTTAAGTAAAGTCTTAATGATCTCTTGTACAGTTAACAAGGAACAGTTCTTTCTCTGATTGCTAATCCAGCTCTAATTGTGACTTGAGGAAATGCCTTCCACCTGTTTGAATAATCATCACCATAATACCTGCTGATCCTTGCTTTACTTCACAAAGTTCAATCCTGCCACTAATTTATCTTGATCAAACTCTCATTTTGGTGATAAAGTCTTGCGATTCAATGACTCTGACTTCCGCACCCTTTGTGCTGGCATCCTCACCACCTTCGTCTTTGCCACGGGAACACTTGGCACCACCCCTTCCCAGACTGGCTCTCCAGGACTTGGGCTACGGGTACTTGTCCCCCGTAGCGGCAGCCGCAGCAGTGGCTGGCACTGCCCCCATGAGCCTGACGGAGAGACGAGCGACATTCATGCTCCAACAGAACATCCAGCTCCTTGCGGCCAGCCACAAGGTAACCAACAGCAGTAGATCTTGACAACAAGAATAACCTCTTGTTGATTCAGGTTTGTCCGTATCTGTCTATCAACGTCTGCAATATGTTACATGCTTACATGCAACATGTTACGTCTGCAACATGTTACATGCTTCTTTATCAGCTTAACTTGTGTATGGCTTTGAGAACACCTACATTTTCAATCTTTTATTTAATACATTTGATACAGCCACACAGTAACCAACAGCAGTAGAACGCGTGGTTGATTCAAGAATGGTCTTTGTATCTGTCCAAGCATTCTCGTGGACAGAATTAATATCTGCAATTCGTGACATGTTACATATCAGTGCAACTTGTTTACAGCCTTTAAAACGCCCGATCCTTTTCAATTTTCTTAAGTAACCATATGGTTGATAAAATATTGAACTCTAACTGTATGCTGTTGTCACATTATAGGCAGGACAAGGAAACCTTATACAGATTGCTCAACAGAGACAAGGAAATGGTCTTTATGACAAGGCAGAGATGGTCTTTATGTTCAGGTTCTTTTAATATAGGGTTCTATGAGTAACACTATCAAAGAGAAATAAAAAGTGTGCTCTTCTTGGACAGATGGCCTTTTTATGCAGGTGGTTTCTAAACCAGGTTTGACTGAAGAGCATTTATACATATCCTTATTTAGAAACTAAGGGAAAATATCTTTATTTCCAAACCACTTGTAAACATACATATTTTTTTGCCAGCACGATTATGTGCGCATCTCGTCAATCTTTAAAAGATATGTTATTTCATAAAGAAACCATTCCAGTCAGAATTATATTACGGTACTTACAACAGCATCTGTTGTCGTAGCATAAAAATTCATTTTTTGTTGTTGTCAGCTTCCATATATGTGGACACAGGTAAAGAGTGGATATAATCTCTCTCTATCTCTCTCTCTCTCTCTCTCTCCGTTTTATCTAATTTTTCAATAGTAAATAATAGAAAAGGATGCAGGCATATGAGCTGCTTGATAAAATTATGCTGGTATGCAATGCATGCAATACAGCATTTATGATTTGAATTACCATTCAAAAGCAATTTTGTTAAGTGCTTACCAGAACTCATACATCAATGGCAAAATAAACAGTATTACCTACTTCATTACATTTTGTGAAGTTAAATGGCAAACATTGTAATATGTAGGATAAACAATATGATCTGAAATAAGTTGAAGGAATGAGTCTATAATGCTTTATTTCATGATACGAAACAACTGCTTGACTTCATGATTTGGGAAGATTTTTGTTGAAATACTATAAGATTTTATACTACAAGACACATAATACATGTAATTGCACACACATGAGTTAATGCCACAGTAGTGCAGTGTACAAAATATTCTATATATTTCACGATTTCAGATGTCAATATGGTTGTGCTCCCACGTTGATTGTATAACTTGAAGTAAAGAAAATGATCTGAGTACGAGAAATGTGACTTGTTCAAGTGGGTTCTCTTTTAGAGAATACCATAGTTGCCTGGATAGACTTTACCGAAGGAATAGAAACCTATCGCAGAGAATATATTTCTCCTTCCCCAGCACAAAAAGAACAAAACACGATTCACATTTCAGCATAAGATATCGCTATCTGAGCCTTATATTAAAAGAAAATTGAGAAAATTTTAGAGATGGGTTTTGGGTCATTCCCTTAGGGCAAAGCCCCCATTACCCCTCTCAAAAAACTATTATCTTCCTTTCCCTCGTAATTCCTGTCTTTTTTCTTCTTTTTTTTTAGAGTAAAAGCTTTTCCTCTGCTCTTCACTTATAAAATGCTGTTTCCATTGCTCCATAAACATGTTATATTTGCAGCTTGCTTTTATGTTTTATATGTTGCGTTTGTACTACTATCATTATCTTGGAAGTATTCCCAAGCAAGTACATCTTGCAGTGGGATGGTTATATTTAAGAGCTCAACTTCAAGAGATGGTTATCCCTTTCTGTGGTTATCCTTTTCTGTGGTGTGCAAAGAGCTTGCATTAAAGAGATGGGACACCTCAAGCCAAAGATGGTATTAACCTCTCCACAACCACCAACCTTTCCAGTATCCTCTCTACCCTCTGGAAGGTGTGTTTCTAGTCATGAAAGGGTTAATCTAAGGAGCTTCCTTGACAGGTGTCTTACGGATGCAGGATGATCGACCCAGTTGATATCTCTCTAGTCCTCTTACAAATACACCTCCGCTGGCTACCAACCAAGAGATGTCTTCCTCTAATTAGTGGTAGGATGGCATCGGTAAGATGGCTGGATGGCATCATTGATACCCTGTTCACATTAGAGGAAATTGATAAGAAACTCATACATAGAAACGTTGTATGAACTATGAAGAATCATTGTATAGCCAAAGGGGTTAACACACATGAAGGAAGTATTGTGTAAAAGAAACCTAAAGAAAATAGTTGAAAAGAGGTCAGTTGACATGACAGCTGGCATATCATCAGCGCACGTAGTTACACGGAATATTGATGTACCCAGAATCCTCTATTTCTAACCCTCCTCCCCCCATACCACCCTACTTTTCTCTTGTTTTTATATTATTTATCCTGTCTAACACCTCTCTTTCCATCTCTTTTCCCCTTCTCATCCGCATCTCTCCTCATCTCCCCAATCACTCAGTGTGATTTCCGTCCAGATCTCATGATTATTATTCAACCCTTGATGCTAGCATACGCCACCGCTTAGGTGTGAAGTCTAATCATTGATTCTGTCCTCGCCAATCAGTCACGATTCCATCTCTGGTCTGTGGCAGCTAGCTCAGCTGAGCCCGATACTCTCACCATTTCATTCATTTTTCTTCTATCTTTATCTCTCTGTCTTTCACTCTCTTCCTCTCTCATTCTGTCTCCCCACGCTCTCAATCCCCACTCTCTTCCATCTCCTATTCCCTTCTCTTTTCTGCCTTTTGATAATATAAGCATATATCAAAATTATGGAGAGAACTATATGTTTTTAAGACATCTCTCTCTATCTATCTTATCTTTCCCCCATCCCTCTCCCTCTCCCTCACTCATGATAAATTTTACATTATCTGCACATTGCCCTGGGAGATGTGTAGTTTATAAATTATTCATGAAATTTTGGCTAGGTTTTTTTTTAAATCAAATGCATTTTTGAAAATGTAACCCTCATTTCACCTTTCTGACTGTAAGTAGAAATGTTTGACAGTCTAACATGTTGAATTTATAATGTATGAAATTGTTTTCATGTAGGGTAAATTTTATTATCAGATTTTCCAGAAACCATGTTCTCTCTCCATACACTTTCATAGAGACATGACAGCAAAGCCATATTTATCTGCATACACCTAGGAAATACAAGAGCATGATTTTTGTTTTTGTCAGTACTGCGCCTTTTGGATTGATTCCAAAGAACTAATGTTATTAAATATTGATCCATGGTTGGGTTTCTTGAGAACAGTGATTTCATTGCGTACATCTAGAGGACAATTACCATGGATATCAGTGGTGCCTTGGAAAGGTCGACAGTATTCTTGGCTTTCCATTGACATAGATTCTTGTACATTCAGCTGTCAGCTAGAGGGGCACCAAGAACCTCCAGCCACTCTAGAAGAATATTAGAGATTAACAACTAGGAGACAAGACATTAGCATTCGAGAAGCACCGGCATCGATAGAAAAGGGGAGAAGGAAAGTAGAGACAAGCCTTCGCCCCCGCATGCCCCCGCATGCCCCACTCTGTGAGAAGAGCTAGTGGCATGGGCCAATCAAGCAATTGATTTTGTATACAGAAGGGCTCGCGGTTCTCTTGTTGTAAAATGTTGAACTTGGTTGAATCAAAAGCCAGGCTTGCTGAGGTGTTATTATTATTATTATTATTATTATTGCTGCTGCTTGTTATTGGTTAGCACCTACAACCGTAGACCTGGTGATGATGATGATTGGTGTGAGATGAGGGTGAGAACTCGCCAAAGGTGGAGCGCGCGAAGCCACAGACAAAGTGTGAGCGCCATCATTATGCCTGGTAATATGCCTCACTTGTTGCACGCTAGTACTTGACAAATACGAGCGGCCAAGCGAGGTGCAGAACGGAATAAGTGCCAAAGCATTCTGATGGAAGGTGAAACTTAAATGCTCATTTCATGGAGATGAATTGCACCTTGGGATAGAGCATGGCTAAGTAAGTCGGCAAAACCAATACTTAAAGGAAGAGGGGAAATAAAGAGGATAAAAGAAGCTGCTGCGAGACTCCGCTGAAAACTCACCCCGGGCAACGAAAATTGATGTCGCATTTTGCCTGGTTGTGCGGAGGCTCGCGCGAGGGGGGCGAAATTCGAGCCGTGGCTGGCTGGTGCCTTTGCTCCTTCTCTTTCTGCAACGTGTCGTCGTCTTGAGGAAAACTAAGCCCCATAAGGGTTTGCAGCGCTCCACTATCGGCCACAACAAGTGGTGTGCCTGATGTGAGAGGGAGCTCTCTGATAAATGCTATTCATCCATCTCCAAACCAAGAGAGAGAAAAGGCAAAACAAAGACAGAAAAGGGAACTTTCGAGTAGGAAAAAGAGAAGAGCTGAGTAAAAAGACTTGAAAGTATGCTGTTTTTTCATCAGTGATGCTGTAACCAGAGAAGGATAAATCACATGTATTTGAGCTACATGCGTTGCTTGATGTGTAGTAGGTGATCTATCTTGATGTTGGGAGTAGTATGGCCTGGCTACATGCACCATGGTTTCATATGCATCCATTTGAGGTTAGTTTCAACCTTTCCACTCTCATTCACATCCATCTCATGCCATACGGGCGACTTAGCAAGAAAAAAAGCAATGTCTGGTGAAGAAAAGTCAAAATATTCCTTGAAATGTCAATGCAACTGGAGATGTGCTTCAACTTTCCTTGATCCATTTTATGCAACAGTTCATCGCATCAATGTATACCGTTTTAATCTGAGGGGAATCACAGGCATTTACATGCAGGTTGTTGCGTATGTTTTGATTTACATTTGTGTGCTATGCTGTTAACATGTTAGTCAAAATGACACCAGAGATCATTACAAGTTCACAACATATTGTCTGTTGATAGTCAGAAGAGCATTGACTCATATACACAGACTTAGTGCCCTTCTAGCACTCAACAGGTGTTATATTTCTGTACCACTTTATACCCTTATTGCTTATTATTATTTCTCTACATCTTTTAGAACGATTGTATTTGATAATCGATCCTCAAATCCTCTAATTTGTGTTTTTAACAAGACACCTTTTCCAAAACACCTTCACCAAGGTGATTTTATCTCTGTAATTACACTTCAATCATTTATTTTCATACAAGTTACGTTCTCTTTACTTTACTGGTTTTATATGACATGGGTTATGACTCTTGTCAAATGCAACTGACAAAGATGTTAACTTCCGGAGCCATTGGATTTTCAAGAGGATTTCTAAGATATTTCATCTCAATCCTTCAGATGCCTCTTCAATCCTCTGTTATTAGATGTTGTCAATCACATGTTGAGTTCAACAAGTTATGTGAGAATGTACTGTGTGGCATCTCAACCCAGCCCTCTCTAGGCTTGAACTTTTCAAAATATGATCAATTTGGGTTATGGTCCTCAATTTCTTTCCATTAATATTTTGAAAGATACACTTCTGCCTGTTTTTTTTCAAAGATATTTTGTGTGATTAGTTGCTGAATAATAATTATTTACACTACCCATGTCCACTTAACTGGATGTCTACTGCATCATTTTAAATTTAAAAAAAAAGAAGTTTCCTACAGAAATATATATTTGGGCACATTCAACTAGCTAGGCATACTGGGATAGTGTACAAATTTGCACTATGGCAAATTTTGTTAGCAACAAAAAGTTATCACTTAACCAAATTAATAATTGGTCCAGTGCAAATAACCTACACATCGTGTAAATTGAACTGAATGGTTTTATTATCATTAAGGCAAATTATTATCATTTCATCATATCAGTATATAGCAGATACATGTTCTTGTGCAAATATTCTTGCAATGAAGAGCTATGGTTTAACCATATGGTTAATAACAAGTCACACCTGTTGTTTACAGGCAGATATCCTATTAATATTCACCCCTGGAAGAAATTAGTATACCCTTAAGAGCCAAACTATTTTAAGGTACCGGTGCAGAGGAAAAAATGCGTAACGGGCTGATTAACGCCTCGTGACATTTTTGCAGGTGACGCGACACAACTTAACCGCTTTTTCACGACTTAGAAGCCAATATCTCCCTGTATGCTTCTCTAATGCACTTGCAAGAAGCTACTCGTAAGACTCGCCTTGTCTATTCTCGTCACCGGGTTCAGATGCGATACTTGTGGCAATGTTTCTCCCGCTTTCTCGCAATCGACATCTGGACGAAGGCTCGAGTGTCAGCTTGGAGTGGGCCATCATCAATCATGTAGTATCCCCCTAATTACCCACAAGTTCCTGTTAAGAAGACGCTTTCTGATTCATTAGATGCTGAATTCTTCAGCTTCGATGGTCCCTAATCATACAAAATGTCCAAGGACGTTGTTTTTTCTGTATTCACAGCCCTCTCTCCCGCCATGTCAAATGTGCATCTTTTTATTTAGCACCTTAAGTCTTTTACTCTTTCTGTTTCTGTCTTTTTGCCTCTCCCTTCTCTCCCTCTGTTACTGCTGTACCCCTCTATGTGCATCTTTGTCTTTCTCCTTCTTCTCTTTTCCCTTCTGTTTCTTCTTTCTCATTCTCTTTTTCCTTCTCATTCCTTTTCTCTCTCTCTCTCTCTCTCTCTCTCTCCTATCTGTATTCTCTATTTTATTTTCTATCAATCTTTCCCTTTCAATATATTTCTCACTCTCTTTCTTTTCAGTTCTATCGATCAGTCTCATTGATCTGTCATTCCCGTAGAGCACTACTTTAGAGTTCAATGCCTTTAAATCTCTATCTCAAAAGTATAGAATTCCATTTTGATAAACCCACAATACAGCATTACAGCTATGTTTAGATTGTAATTTTGAAAAAATTAGAATAGGATACAAAGTAGAAAAATAAATGCAACCAAGCTTTTGAAATGCAGAATATACCTTTTTGTTAAGCATCGCTATGCCTAATTTATTCTTCCTATTTCAGCTGTAGCCATGTTATGAATACATATTTCATACCAGGGCATATTGGTGTAGTATCCATAACAGTGAAATACATGTAGATGTAGAGAAAGATGGAAATGGAGATGGCTGGTCAAACTGTAAATTTTCTTGCATGTTTGTGAAATGAACTGCTATCATTGTATATATACATATATGTCTTGCTTCAAGAGATCACGTTACCATATGGTAAAGTGATGTGTTATTTATGCTTTGTGCAGAATAAATGCACTTCTGTGTCAAACTGTGGAACAGGAGAGTCTCTCACAAAAGGTGTACTCTCTTATAAATATACCTCACTATAGTACCAGTACTTCATGATTATACCTTGCTACCACAGAGCTGTTTATGCATAAATTCTCAAGAAGCAAATTGAACAAAAATGATAGATCTGCTGTTAAGTGTTGAACATCTGAGCCTGTCTAATAAATCATAACCACACACAAACACAATAAAGAGCTCAAAGTGGTAAACCATGCTGTGAATCTCAGGGATATTTGAAAGCATTTCATCATATCCCAACCAAAGCCTCATTACCAATATACCAGCACTAACAATCACACTGCATAAAGAACATCTCTCTGCAGCCCTATATGTTCTCGACAGACTGTTTTCTCATTAGCGCTGGAATTACTCACACGATTATCATTAAGGAAGGCTGAGGGACAGAGAAAGAGAGGAATCGGTCGTCGTCGAGAGGGAGGCGGAAACGGAGGGTGAAATTTGGATCCTAGTTTTTACTAATAACTCAATTTTGCCTCACCGGTTTATAGCCTAGGCATACCAAAGCCAAAGGATTCTCACTGTGTATTTCAAGGTTGAGAACTGGCCATTTTCCCCTTGTCTCTCCATCCCTCTGTCTGTCTCTCTCTCTATCACTAGACATATTGGGTTGGTGTTGCACATGACTGCACTTCAAATGAAGTTTGGGATGAGATATTAAAGAATTCAACGGGGAGGAACCAATGCACATGGCAGACCAATCTGCTTCTATTTAAATACTTCACTTATCAACTCATATCTCAACCCCCTATCATCTTTGTCTACTGGTAAAGCGCTGTTGCTTTCAAACTACCTTCACTCTGGAACCAACTTGCCACACCGGTTGCACCCAAATCCTGAGGCTCCTAAAAGCACACAAACTTGTATCAGTGAACCTCTCTGTCTACTAAACTTTCCATTCGGAGTTCTCAAACTACACCCAGTTCCAGTAAATCTCTCAACTCAATTATCTCAGGGATTGTGTAAATGGAGCTTGTTGTAGCCTGTCAACAGATGTCACAACTCCTTCATTGCTGATTTTACTCTGTGATTTTGTATCTGATGGTGTATCTTGACCTTGATTATTGAGCCAATCACCACATTAGTTGTTGGCAGTGACATTTCATCTTCTTTAAGTATCGGACAGAAATCTAATCTAAGTTGCGACAGTATTGTTTATATCGTTAGTTGGAACTTCCCCAAAAACTTCTTGTATGCATCATAGAGGCCTTTTGGCAGGATACTACTAAAGGATCATCATTGATTATGTAGGAAGACATAAAGCGCTACACCAAAGCACCGAGCACCTTACCGCTAGGTCTCTACCACATATTTGTAAACAGCAGACCAAGTTACGCCTTCGGAGCATTCCAAGAGCCGAGATTCTCTCCCCTTATCTAACCAAGATGTACCAGCTTAGCATTGTGGTAATTCTCATGCATTCCTTTAACATAAATCTAGCTGTGTAAGAAATCTTTATGGTTCCCCATTTTTTCTGGGGCTGCGTCAGAAGCCGGTTGTGTATGCTCGCTTGTGTGTATACCGGTGAACGAACTTGTAAACATATACGTTGGTTGCGCCCCGAGGCCGATATCTTGCGTCTGCTCTTACCAGAACCTTGGCGCGTGAATGGAATGCAGATTCATCAAGAAATAGGGGTAGATTTGGTTATGGAATATGGCGTCCTGGGGCATTTTTACCAATCCAGAATTTCTTTCCACACGAGAGATTTCCACTTGGCTTATGATCTTATGAAGATGTTAATGTATTACACGAGAGCTACGTATGCAAAGCATTCATATACACACAGCAAGCAATTACTTTCCAAAGATGCGATTCAAAACGGGGTATGTTTGGGTTTCTCCCGGTGCTCCTACAATGCTGAGAGCACCGGCTCATTAGGTATTCAAAGCAGGAAGGATCGAAGAAGCATCAGATATCAGATAATAGCTCCGGATTTTTGAGGACAGGAAAGGGATTGTGAGGGATGATGTCCTGTAGACTGTCAAGTAGATGAAATGCCCACTTCAAATCCTAGGCTATAACCTATTTATAATAAAAAAGAAAAAACCACATCTACTTACTACGTGTGTGTGTACAGAATATTCCATATGCATGTATAAGCGATTCATAATCTTTTAGAAAAGGAACAAGACTTCTAGGTTCGATTTATTGTTTGACCTGAAGTCTATTGGTTTTATATTACAAAGTACATATGTAAGTTTTTTTTCAAACACTATATCTTTGTCACGCTTCCAATCGCTTTCAACTATGAAGACTATATATAGTTATCATGATTTATATTTATTATTATTTATAGAAGATAAACACCTCATCTGTTTAATTTTCCTATACTACAATCAACATAAATACATGTATACATGTAAAGGGTAAGTACAATGAATGTTGCTTTATTACCGGGCTATAGAGAACCATATTGAATTAAAATTAATTTTCATACAATATAGATGTTTTCAGAAACATTTCATGGTATGTATGTAATGTTGTAATGTCACATCCCATTCAAGTAAATACCGAGCAATTCATTGTCCTTTTCCTCTTCATGAGTCTGCCCTCATTTATACAAGTACGGAGTATAACCTGACAAGTAAGGAGTGTAACCTGCCTGTACCTGTATGCTAAGCTCCAGAGTTTAAGCAGAGCTACCGTTTCTAATTTGAATTTCTACCTCGCATCGTGTATTGGAATGAAAAGCATTTAAGGAGAATTTAGAGGATGCATTTAACTCAATCATGAACCTCATCCCATTCTAATCAATAGCTAAAAAGCCAGGCCTGTCATGCAACATTGTTAAAGATTTCATCCGTGTTTTGTATACCATAGTTACAGAATTCTTCATAGCTCTGTTGTGCAGTGGGTGGAAAGATTGACGTATTGGTCCATCGCATATCTGCCCACAAGCGCAGGAGCAGGAAATGTAACTAATTCGCTTCCATTATCAGCCGACGTCCGCCTAAACAGAAGACACCAATGTGCCCTTCTCGTTTGACTGATTGAAGAAGTGGAAATGCCGCGTGTACCGTCTGAATTTCAGGAGCTATTTGCGCAAATTGATGGGCCGCAAATGGGTGAGACATGCTACTAAACGAGAGGAAAAGTTGTGCAAACACAGCGACGGAACGAAATCGAATCATGATATGGAATTTGGGGAATTATTTGATCAAGACTCGGGGTCTGTGCCGGGTTAGAAAGAAGCATCTGTCTGGAATAACAGAGAGAGTTGTCTGTGCGTGGAAAAAAATAGGAGTTTTGTGTCGATTGTGAAGCATGTGCTGAGTGAGGTTTTTTCCCCCATATGTTCTTTTATCATCCTTTTATAAAGCTCCTCATGTTTGTATACATCTATTGACAGTATATCAATTGACAAAGACCACCTACATGAAGTGTTGATTTCTTTCATCCAAATTATATCTACACTTTTTGTATGTACATGTATTTACATCTTTTATCTTCTTATAAGTACCATGAAATCATCAAAGAGATAAAAGATAGTATTTTATTTTACCCGCCGATGAGTATATGATTGAAACGCAGATAAATATGCAAGGATAATGAATTCTGCATTTAATAATAACACTTTCATCAAGTTTCATTAATATTAATTTATCTTATGGAAAGCCTAGTATTCCGTAAATAACTAAGTCAGGAAGTCGTTTCAAGAATGGTCTTTGGTCTGTTGTAGACAGAATTAAAAAATACTGCAAAGTGTTTCATCATACAGTGTGCTAGGGGAAAATGATGGCCAAGAAGTGGAGCATTGTACAAATGTGCAACTCTGAAGATGATACCCTAATATGGTGGGCATAGACTGAAACAGAGAATAATGACATCTTTTGGTCGGATAGGACTATCAATGAAGAGACTCACAGGTGTAGAGTGATTTTGATGATATCCCGGGCCTATGCCCGTATCAAAGCCAATACGTCCCTATCAGCTGCTACATGCTCTACATCTTATCAAGCTTCTAACACATTTGTCACTGTCAACAGTCTGATGATCTCGAGTCACATGGCAGATCATTTGTGAGCTTCATATGTGCAGATCTCACCAAGAATAAACCAGTTCACATCTTGTCTGCTGAGAGCTAGAAGGCATTAACTCCGTGTTGAAGTTCTCTGAATTACCACCATTCTGACTCTCAACAGATGACATAAGATTTTTTGAAAAGATTTCTTTTGAAAAGGGAAGAAAAGCCAGAGGGGCATTAACTCATAGTCTTTTACAAAGAGTTAAATCCCTTCTAGCTGTAAACAGAACATGCTGAAGAAATGATTGCTTTGTGGTCTCTCCCAAGCCAAAAGTGACTTTGGAATGCACGTTGAGTACATGCATATTACACTGAATTAAGCTATGCCTCTTTAAATCCTGCTATGCAATGAACATCCTTGGATGATTGTAATCATTGTACAAATGTGAATGTTTCTGATGCAAAGTAAAAATAGAAGGTACTTCAGTGCACTTGAAGCTAAAAACCACAAGGAGGGAACCTATAGACAACATTTATGATATTTCTGTCATTCTCGTCCATTGTTGAGTGGAATATGTAAGGGTGCTATCATGTTCTGTAGAGGATGGGGATAGAATTATTCAGGTCAAAGCAAGCTGGCTAGTACTTCAGAATATATGGATGCTACAGTCATTGACTCCTTTTGATTCTAGGCCCTTCATATTGCAATATTTATCAGGATAGCTGATATAAGATTACAGTTTATAATTGAATCGGTTTGAAAAAAATACGATGCGGGTAGTAGAATTAGTCTTTGTGTCATTGACTCGTTCTGAACCTCAGAGTAGCATAAGAGCAAATAAGGTCATATTTTTTCATAGTGGCCACACCTATATATTGTTCACCTGCCTATAGTGGACACCAATACTGTCTCCCTTTTAAAAGTAAAAAATGTGTGCTGTAGAACCTGTTTAGAAAGGCCATTAATAATAATAAAAACGGTGCTTATAAAACACTTTCCATTAGCATATCGATTTCATATATATGTATTTTGTCTTCCTCTAGGAAGAAATATGTGCTAGATACCCTGTTTGCAAAGGCTACTTCTCATGAGGCCACCCTCTCTATTTATTTTAGGTGGCCTTTATAAACAGGTTTGACTGTAGATATGTATCAGTCTTTGATCTTATTTCCGTATGAGTTCAAGTGAGTTCAAATCAGGAGAATGGCGCTCTCCAAACCTCAAAGAGTTAACATCTTTGTTTTTCACCTCAACAAAATAGAAGCTCAGTTAAGCGATGCTGTCGCCTCATGGAAGATAGGAGAAGAGAAGATGAGAGAAATGCATTAAGGAACTGCCACTGCTAGTGGCTATACTCTATGGTAATGAGGAGACATTCGATCTCCTGGGTATCGTAAGCAAAGATCTACCCCGAGATTCCCCTCACGTGACAGCAAGACGCTTATCTTGCAAGGAGTTGGATTGCATTAAAGTCCATTTGGACACCTACTTAAATCTAGACTTTTCAGCTCCTCATGTTCTGTCTAAGTTATAGGAAAAAGATTCAAGGCGAGCCGAGTAACTTCTGGGTCATAGGAAGGAGAACAGATTATTGAAATGTTCCTCCATTATCCATCAGCTTATGTAAAGGTTCTTTGTTTTTTGTTTTTTGGGTTGCCAAGGAACTGAAGCTAGAACCATCTTTCTACTACACCTACCGGTAGATTATTCGTTTACAGTTGCTTTTGTATTGATTATTCCTGTTACAGAGTTTTATTTTGAATTTTTCCAATTGCCTGGTCTTCTCCATTTAAAAAAATGAACATTTTCCAAGTTGCCCCCATTTCTATTTATCCCTGTCTATGAATCTTTCTCTCCTGTCTTCATATCATACATGCTGCTGGTGAAGTAGGTATTTTTACAGAACATCTCTCTTTGTTTTATTTCATTTTTACAGGGCGATGCACAAGCGTCAACGAGTCAACCCCAGCCTTCCGAAGTGGTCGGCCAAGCCGTACCAGTAGCAGCAGGAAAGCCTGGTGAATCGCCCAAAAGACTTCATGTCTCAAATATCCCCTTCAGATTTAGGGATCCAGACCTCAGGCAATTATTTGGGGTAAGTCAAATACACCTCTCTCTCTCTCTTTCTCTCTCTCTCTCTCTCTCTCTCTCTCTCTCTCTCTCTCTCTCTCTCTCTACTGCTGAGAAGCAAAAGGGCGTTATCTCGTACAAAATGTTACACGTTAAATACCCTTTTGCCTCTTAGCACAGTTTTGCAATCTTCCGAAGATGTTAATGTATTAATGCATGATTTATTTGAAAGATTTGGTTTTGGATTGTTGCTTAACTTTTTTAAAATCAGCATTAAGAACCATGCTCCTGTATTTTCAGTTAATCCATCAAATGCTATATTTCAATGTAATTTGATTTTTATTTCCTTTTTTCTCATCTATTTTTCATCTCTCCTGAAGGCCTTTGGCACCATTTTAGATGTTGAAATCATCTTCAATGAACGGGGAAGCAAGGTATGTTTTCTTGCATTCAGTCTTTCATACACCACATGATAACTACTGTTTTTATACCAGTACATACTGGATAATCAAACCGTTCCCTGAGAGCCAGAAGGATGTTAATTTGTCTCATTCTACACAAGATTTAATACCCTTTTGGCTCTCAACGGATGAAACACTTTGAATGATCATCATAAAAAACAAGCTTACAGAACATTGATATTTCAGTATACTTTCAATATTCATTCAGCAAACAAGATTGTTGTGAGAAGTATTCTTTCCTCAGTTTGCTGCCCTCAACAGATTCTTTTTTTTTTATATTTCTAAATGTATTGAATCTCCAAATTATCAATACTTCCCAATCGAAGTTTTACGGTGATAAAATTGGTTTCAAAATTGTGTGATTAAAAAAATGGTGATAACAACAACATCAATCCTCTGAAGAACTTAACTACTTTGAAAGGTGGTGGTGGTGGTAGGGTGGGGTGGGGAAGGGGGGGGGGTATTCTCAATGATGGTCATTCAAAGTATGTGCAATTGAATGTTTATTGTTTATATGTTGAAAGGTTGTTGTGGTGTCACACATGGTGCTGTAAGAAACAAAACCAAATGTTACTCTTATTGAAAGAAAGCTATTACTTTTACCGGAGAGCATTTACTCTTAAAGAATAATAGAAAACATCTCAAAATTGTTTGTCGCTGGAATCAAACATTTCTCAGCTGAAACGAAGGATTCCTTCATGCAGTCAATAAGATGACTGCTAAAATAAACAATTTATTATTGTAGCACTATGCAAAACACAACAGCCTTTCAGCAACTCAATGAAATTAAATGGAAGTGGTACACGCAGCAAGGAACTCAACAGTTTATGGTTCCGTGATCGCTTAAGGGGAAAAGACTAAATTTTTTGATAGGGATTTTAATTGCGCATTTCTAATGTGGCCTAAAGGCATTAACGCAAACGTTTCAAAATTCAATGGCGCGCAACTGACAGAAAAGGTCTTTCTTGTATTATTTTGGCGCCTGCTTGGTGGAAAAAAGCGATATTTTTTCATAAAAGATGAGACAAGAAAGCCAAACATGGAATAAATATGAAAGCTAAAAACAAGAGCTAATATCAAGAATTATTTTATTTTTTCCTTCTAAAAGTTGAAGCGACTGAGCACAGTTGCTGTTTTCTCACTCCTCAGATGACATGAAATGAATTGAATTTGAAGATAAAAATGCCATGTTTAGGTTGATTTCTTTTGCCAGTGTATCACTTCAACCATTTCTTATCAACCAATCTTTAGAATATAAAGTTTGGGAACATTTTTTTTCTCTAGACAATTATCATTTTTGAGAACTGAATTTTGAATGGATGAATGTGTATGTGCCTGAAGTTATGAATGCCACAAACAGTCTGTTTCTTTGTCTAATTTCTCATCTGTCTGTCTGTATGTTTGTTTGTTTGTACGAGTGTATGTATGTGTGCATGCATTCAGACTTGTTTTTTTTTGCAAGTCTGCTATGTCAGTTACAGGAGGCACTTACATGGCGTCTTTTTTATGTCGTACTCGTCTTCCGTCCGAGAAAGCCAATTTGAATATCATTTTAGTCATTAAGCGCCTGACTTGACAGAAATTCTATATCCAAAATGACAACAAATATCAAAAGATAGAAGGCGTGTGATTGTGTTTTTTTTTCTTTTTGCCTGGAAGCATGTTTTGACCGAAAACAGATGCATCTTGACGTTGACAGAGCTCTCCTCATTACTGTGGCTATGAGTTTTTTTTTTAAACTGGATAGGCCTTCATTTGTTTGATATCCAATCAAGGGCTAGAAATATTCCTTATCAATTATTTATTTGGAACAATAGGTCCTAAAAGTAAAGTGGGTTTTGAAAATGAAAACAGGCATATGCCTTATGCAACCAAAAGAACGATTACAAAAAACTGCTGTTGTGTAAGGGCTAGATTGACCAAAACAAAGTCAATAAATTAGTTTAGGGTCTACAGATAGCAATTTATACATTAGCTATAATGAAAATCAATTTTCTTTCTTCCATTACAAAAGATATGATGCAAGATCAATAATCCATGTCATGATATTTTCTTTTACAAAATTTAAAAGAAAGAAAAAGATATAGATCTTGTCTTTTTGATTAAATCATTTTGTCCTGGGAAGAAATTAATTTGTCAAAACATATTTGCTAAACAAAAATAGACTGGGAAGGAGTTAAGGAAATCCTGTCAAGAAAGTTGCAGTTGGGGGAGGGGGTCATCACTGTCTTTTTTTTTGGGGTGGATACACTTATACTGTTGTAGGTAGCCACATAGGTTAGAGGAGAGCTTTTGCTAACAGTGGAATCGCATGAAGATTGTTTTAGTAACACTGAATGAACGAATGCTCCTCATTTTTTTTCTGAAGCTGACCACATTTGTTTCTATCACATAAATGCATGCCTGATCTTACCAAAAATATAACCCTCAGATTTTAAAATTTGATCTGAGGTTCGTGGGGAGGGGAGGGGAGGGGAAGGGGGGGTTGATAAGGATGGGTAGGGGGTTCATTGTAGATGAAGAGATAGTCAAATCATTTTCCATTCTTGTGTTCTACTCAGATAACTATAGAACACACCTGTTTTCTTGAGGTGTTTATATATTACCATGGAAACTAAGACTAACACGTTAACACTAACAATAAACAATTGTAGCATGGAGTGTCTGTATTTCTATTCATATTAATGTTTTAGCCTCCTCTTTATCAGCCCCGATTTCTGCCAAAGAATCAAAAGTCCCTGTTTTTTCAATATTTTTTTTTGAATTGAGAAAGCACAGTTATAGTCCATCAAACAGAAATATTCTTTTAAAACCTGAACCTGAACTGCTGATTTTTCTTAGCGGCATCACATTTCTTCCTATTTTATGAACTATTTGTAGTCTAGAAAGCAGTCTTTTTGCTTCTCACACAAAATCACTCTTTCTCTGTGAATAAAAATCACCTTTTTCATCGCATTTGCTCACCCCAAATCCTTCTGCATTGCAAAATCACTTTTCCCTGTAAATATTGCAATTATTCCATTTTTGCTTTGGATCAATACGATGCACAAAGTCACTGTTCAAAATCGATTTGATATGAAGTAAAGGAAAAGAAAACTATGTAAAAGAGAGTATACAGTTAATTTTCCAGCGCATATGTATTTGGAATTATTTTAGATTTCCATGTTAGAAATAACAAACTCCATATCCAGGTGGATTCATTCTGTTCAGAAACGAATGTAACTATTTAGGGAACCGTGTTAGGTGTATCTTTAGCATTTGAAAAGATAATAATAAAATTTGAAGATGTGTTCAAGTTACTTGTCTTTGTGCCACTTCTCAAAGACATGAATGCAATTTGTCAAGAATAGGTTTCGTTTATATTTTATGTGGTATTTGTCAAATCATTTGTTGTTAAATTAACTCATTTGATTGGAGTGGAATAAGTAATAACAATTGAGCATGTTTGTTAGTTTGAACAAAACTTAAGCAGAGCAGGACGACACTCAATCTGTAGTTTGATATCATTAGGGGCTAAAACAGCTAAGTCATCAAGTAAATATAATGAGCTATTTTGAAAATATAAAACAAGTGTGATAGATAATCACATGTAGGTCTTTGAAAATATATCACATCAAAATATCTCAACTTTCAAAAAAACAATTATGATGAGATGAATAGAATTAATTTTCCATAAAACATTTATTTAACGTACAACTACTCTACAAGCTCCATTTTAACCATTAGGGGAAAAATGTTGGCACTATAGTTTTTGTATGGGCACTAGAAATGACAAAGGATCAGGCATGTAAAACTTTATTATAATGAATTCAACACTTCATTTGTAGCATTTGTCAAGAAAGATAATTGAATTTGGTGTTACACAATTCATAGTTGGAAGTTTATCATGAAAAGCAAGAATAAGTATTGATTAGAGGAACAGATGTTCTTAGCTCCCTGGTTGCTAATCAATTCATTAGTGATTAAAAACTGATATAACAGAAAAAGAAGGAGGAAAAAAAAGAACGAAATAACTCTAAAGGATAACACAAAAATAGGAAAGCAGATATTCTCTTTGTGTTTACTTTCAAAATGTGTTTATGTCATATACCATCATCAAACATTTGTCAACATACTGTTATCCAAGTGTCTTTTGATAATATTAATATAGTGCATGCTTTTTTGAGGGGTCAGCTTCAGAATTTGAATGTAGGAGTGTTCTGCCCCTGTTGCCTCATTGATGCATTTTGATCAAATTCATGTAAATTTATTCTAGTTTTTGTGATTTTGTAAATCAAAAATTTACATACCTGTAGTAAATATTGATGCATCATGAAATCTTAATGTTATCATTTTATATTGATGAAAGAACGTTGTCTCGTTGTCAGCGACAGATTTGAATGTTTGAGAAATGATTCCTAATGTGTTCTCATAAATCATGTTTGTGAAGTAAAAATGTTATAAATATCAAATTGTTTAAATGTAATGTAAATCATACATCTTGTCATTCATATGATAGAATGCTGTTAAATTTGAATTAAATCTGTACATGTTTGAATATCTGTGAATGTTAGCTTTCTATAAATTCAATTAATAGGATTTTACATAATATTTTCATAAAGCTAAAAAAAAAACAGTACCATGAAGATTTTTGTATAGAGTTAATGAATTTATATTTTATAATCTTTTTAATTGGAAGAAATGGCTAGTGAAGACTCATTTTGCTCCATTAAAATAATTAATGATACACTTTGTCAGCTTGAAATTCTTGAAAGATATTGAAAACAATATGCATACCTGAACCTAGTCAATTACGTTTTTATAAAGAAGAAAACTCTCGTTTGTTATTACATTGCTAGCTATCATTCAATGACTGTTTTGTGATATTCTTTTTAATGCATCCATTTTCTTTTGATTCATTTGCACTTTGCATTTTAGAACTCATCTGACCTCCTTCTTGACCTCCACTTTGAACTCTGACCTGTGCACGATGCATTCCATGAAAGAATGTTCTCTCTCCTCTCCCTTTAAAACTCCCCCTCTTACCCCACCCCCTTTTCAAAGTTTGATATTATTTGTGATACCCCAGGCATTATGTTGCTCCAGAGATGCATATAAAATTTAATGAATATTTTTGATGAAAATTACCAATGAAAATTTGATTTTGATATTTTTGCCAGTATACATTTTGATGTATTTGTGCATATTCAGACAGTGATGCACAAAATTGTAACATTATCCTGCTATTTGATGTACCTTCACCACAGAACGTATTTGATGCTTTTTTCCATTAAAATGCCAATGTTAACCTGTATATGTATTTAATTGTTTTCGTTAGTCAATTTAGTCATTGTTACATTTCATGTGAAAGATTACCATTTCTTAGTTTGAACGTGATTATTTTGGGTCATTTGGATCATCCCGTTTTTGCTTTGGTGACACATGTTTTCAACAAAAAAAACATTACAAATCCACAGTTATGTTAATGATTGTGTCACATTCTAGAATAGAGATTTTTCCTATGGCTGAATTGACATCCCCCTTTTGAAATAAGTTATCTTACTTCAAAGAGAAGTACAAAACAGAGAGATGAAATTTGATTTTTAAATTTTGAATAATAACTAGGTTGAAAAGCAACAGTCCCTTACTTACATACATAGAAAAGCAGGCTTATTTGCTCTTCCCGAAACCTCTCCAAACCCTCCTACCTGCCATCTACAGTGCCTTTCATCACTTTCTCTATACACTTTCTTGCTTTTACCACTCTTCAAATCCTTTCATAGCACACCTAAAACATAATTTTCCTGCATAAATCCCTTTCTCACAACTTCATCCTTTACTGCACACCACAATTTTAATCATATGCACATTATTTGACAAAGTATTGAAAGATTAAAAGAAGTAGAAGATTAAATGCGTTATTGGTCATTGTCAATGAAAGTTTTTTTTTAAAGAAATGAAAATTCTTATATGTGTTTGTATTATGAGCTACAAATTTATCTTGATATTTCAGTCAACGACTTCATATATTTCATAGTGTGATTTACTATCATATAGAATTGGGCATTTTAAAAAATGTGACTTTCTGCTTAATCTTATCCCAAATCAATTTTGAAAAATGAAATGTAAATTTTAATAGATTTTGATTTGTTTCAATCAGCTATTCTGCATTTGTTTATAGAAACAATAAGATTTTAGCTTTGAATTCATCAGACTCTTTTATACTGTAACTACTGTAATTAATTACAGTATTTGCAATATGCTGCTTATACCTATTTCCTCCTTCTATCATTTGCCATTCATGCTTCGCTTCTTACTTCATCTCCATCTGCACCTAACCCCACCCCTTCAAAGATTTCCTTTTTTAATATAGTAAATTATGATCGACATCTAGTTTTACAATCACTTCCCATTTGGTATTGATATATATATATTTCTTTCAATTCCAAAGTCTAGCTTATGTGTATCGGTAAAATTGAATTGAACTTTTTGGACGAGGTGTTTCAGATTTTAGAAATAGAACATTGCATCTGATAGAAATTTAATTACATTGTTTATTGATCAACATGGTGATCACATAAAGATGAGTTCAAATTTATTTATAAGGAATTTGTTATTATTTGTAAGGATTTGGAAGTTTGTTTAATGTGTAGATTCTCTGTTATGTTTATATCAGTTTCATTTAATAAAACTAAAAATATTATCTGGAAAAATATAATTTCTATATACAGTTTGTAAATATTTTTATGACATTTTCAAACAATTGGAGCCACCATTATTATATTTTTCCCCTATTTCATATTAATATGTGCATTCTTTTGCTTTGCTTTGCTTTTAATCTACTAACACATTTTCTTTATTTTATTCCATGATTCTTTTCCCTAAATACTTTCTATTTTACACAAGACTCATTTTCCCTTTCCTTGCTTTGCTTCTGTCCCTCTCATCCCATCACTACTTGCCTTTAAAGGTAGAAATCACTCTTTCACCATTCCTTCACTTGTGATGCCTGCCAAGAACTACCCAGCCCCACCCAGCCCCAGCCCCACCCCCTCATTGAGTGCATGAGGAGAACACAAATAACCCCTCTGCTCATGCACTGCTCCACCCATACCCCCTTCTAAACAAAAATCAGCCAGGTTTCCCCCCTACAGGTCACGATTACTCCAAAGAACTACTTCAAAATGACCATGAAGTTCTCATTAATAACCAAACTTGTGTTTTCTCTCTTTCTCTCTCCATTTAAGAAACAAAACCATTAAAAAATCAACTACCAACAACCAGAAAGTTCTTTGCATGAGCAAACTATATAATGTGTTGCATGTTATCTGTCTTGTTTATCTTCCCATGCATGCAGGGGTTCGGTTTTGTTACGTTTCAAAGTAGTTCGGACGCCGACAGGGCACGCGAGAAATTGAACGGCACTATTGTTGAGGGGCGAAAAATTGAGGTGCATGTTGTAAGATTTATTACTTCTGTATAGTAACCACCACTCATTATTTTTTTCTCTACATATTTTTTTGTTGAATTTGTTGAATTTTTTATTATAATCCTGCATCCGTCCAAATCCTCTGTTTTATTTCTTTATTGGCTAAATAGAGGATGCGGACAGATGCTGGATATGTGACCTGACTTTTTTTAGCCAGTGTATGTTTGTTATGGTTGGGGTGATGTCATTTTTTTTCACACCCTGCATGATATACGCTGGAAGTGCCTCTTGTTGAGAAAGTTTTTTTTTATACTTCTTGATGAGTATTTACTGGAATAATCATAATAATAATACTATCATGCTAACCATAGAAAACTCCTTCTTAGATATTCATCTTCATGTCATTTGACCAAGCCAAGTCAGACTTTTCAAGCCCAAATCTACCCAATTTTGAGCCCAAGATAAAAAATTAAAAAGATAGAAATTCAATACCAGCCTTTAGAAACGTCCTTTGTACTTGTTTGGATCCATTTTTTAAATTGGCAAGAGAAATTATATCACATTTACCTACCTATCAAATGCATTTTTCATTACTACCCCCAACAAAGGGAAAAATCATTATAATTACTAATTGACTCAGTGTCATTGTCACTCCAATTTTCTGCTATCAAATTCTATATTATAAGTTGCTGTATTTTAATAATGATTTGAAGAAGAAAAAAGGCTGGATGAAAATTTGTTTGGCTTCCAAACTGGAAAAATTTTACTTCCAAAATTTGGGATATTTCAACAATTTCACTTGCTCCAAATTCCAAAACTGCCGCAAATTATTTTTTTTAAATGCCCCTATGTAGGACCATGGTTTGGCCCAATGATTGGTGAGTTTTCTTTCTCTCTCACAAAACATCCAAACAAACAAACAAACCAAAACCACCACACCGTCATTCTCTTTCGGTCAGACCATGAATCTTGTCGAAGGCTAACGTCACAAATGGGTTGTTGAAGTGTAGCCTGCCCCGAAGCATGGGCCCAGTGTATCGGAATAGGTGAGGGGTAAGTTAGCTGTTTGTCAAATTGACAACGAATACAAAGAAATCATTGGAAATGAAGATTCATGGAATTCTTTTTAATCCCCATTTTTTATTTTGAAGCATTCATGTCCTAAGTGTCACATTTTAAAGTAGATCTTAGATGACCAAGAAGTTTGTAGATTAGTTTGTTGTATTGGGTCGATGAGAATTTACCCCTGTAGGTCTATTTTGAGATAAATGTTACAATCTGTAAAACTTTATTGCCTTAACTAAGATCCCTGTATACATACATACCTTTGTAGAACTTTGCCAGTTTCCACAGGAACATCCAAATCTGAATATCCCGCATTGTTGGGATATACAATCATGTAAGCTGATAAACTTTGAAATTCAATGAATGGGCTAGTTTGGTTAAAAACTATATAGTAGATTGATGTGCTGAGAACAAATAAGCTTCCCCCTTTTTCATGTAGAATCCTTTGTTAGGACTGATGCCTTTTAGTGGTGTGATTGCTAGTACATATAGGTTTGCCTGGTCTCCATGACAACAGCTTGATGCTACACAATCAACATATGGCCTTGTGTATGTGTCCTTTACATATATTTTTTGTATATATGATTTTATTTTAATTGTGACGAATGTATTTGATTTCTGGTGCACCTTTTGAAAGTCATATTAATGAAATCAACTGTACAAGAACAAATGAAAGTAGACTGAAATATTTGCCTGATTTGATGATGGTGGTCCAGTGATACGTTATTTGCCTGGCTCTATTTTTTTAAGAAGTCTTGCTGAATGTTAGCACCCTCCTTTTGGACTGGAATTTGATGGATAAGCAAAGAAAAAAAGGTAAAATTTGCCCCTCCCCCCTTTTTTTGGCTGCTGTACTTTGTGATTTGGACTGTACACCCTCACTCTATAGATGTTATCACCCATTGTATGCGGCTGCAGCCAACGACGTCTGATCTTTTTATTTTTTCTCAAATTTCCATCACCAAACTCTGGACAAACCTGGTCCATGGCACAACCTCTCTTTTCCCTCCAGGATCGATTATCACAGTACACTTGCTGAAAGTCTTGCGCACTGCCCCCTCTCTCTTTCTTTGCATGCTCGTGTAGGTTGTACCTTACCAGACAGCTACCTTCTTGGATTCTTGCAGATACCTTGACAGCTTCTAGAGGGCTCTACAGAGGAATCGTCACCTAGGGTTACCTCAAAGCTTGTGTCGATGCGATGCAGCAGTCGAAGATATCATTGACATCATAGTGCTTGATGTGAGAATGAGATCTAGCTTAATCTTATATTTTTAAATTCCTTAGCTCTTTGCATCATGCATTTGATTATCAGGGTTGTAGCTGACTGACTTGCAATTGTGCCGTGCTCACACACACACACACTCAAGTAGCATTTGTACCCCATTCCTCTTAAAACGTACCCATGAAAACTATGGTTTGACCCAGAGAGAGATGCGGATGTAGGCTTGAGGGTCTGGTGCTAGTGGCTTGGAGAACGAACGCCAGCCTGAGATTCTGCTTGATTGACTCATGTTTCTAAAATAATAACCTTGCTACCCAGCATGCCTTAGTTATCATTGCAAAGCATCATGGGAGGGGGTTATGATAAATATGATGATGATGATTGGTGATCGTGATTAACGTGCTACCTTGTCGCTTGTTCAGTACACCTTGCGCAAATTCCTGTAGCATTCATAATGTGATGTCCAACGGCTCCTTGTGATATGCCCCGGTGGATCTGCCCTGCTTGTTTTGTACGTAGAACGCACGGCCCGGCCAGGTTCGTTCTGTCTTGATGTGCATTTTTGAAGGTCACAGTCCATTTTCCCTCCCTGTTCTGGTCTTGCCTGATGCTTCAACTTGACATGGATTGATGGCTGGAATGAGTTTTTTTTCTCCCAGGCACTTGGCTTCTAATTCTAATGAAACAAAAACATAGTGAACAGGAGCTTTTATCCCCCTTCTTGTGGTTTTGACCGCCTGGCATGTGATTCTTGGCAAGCTACTGCTCTTATTGGGTCATTCTATCTTGTCTGTTAACCTCTCAGGATGTCTGTGGTCGCTGTTTATCTCGTCTCTCATGCGGAGTTGTCTCTCGCTCTGGAGGAAATTTTTCACTCTACCACTAACTTGAGATGGGCTGTAATCTGAGCCTTGCAGTGTAGGCATTGCCACAGGAACTTCGCCACAGCTCAGAGAGGAATGGTTAATCGTGCTGACAGGTGTTGGCAACTGATCGTACTCCGTTGCCAATTTGATCTGTTATCTTTGTCAGAGATCCTTCACCGTCATAGGTACCCCACAATAGAAAAGCAGGGTATGAATTTCCCCCTTTTGCATCAACCATGATGTAATACCTTTGAGCAGTCCCATTGGTTTATCTTGCAATTAGTGTTTGTCTTGTTTCCCTGTAATTTATGTAAGAAGCTCCTGATTGCATTCAGTTGTCCCAAGTTGACCCTGTAGGAAATAAACTTCATAAGTTGATATGTAGATCCATAGAGATTGCATTGACTACAAACCTCGGAAGATTAGGGGAGAATGTTGAGAGAAACTGCCAAAGGCATCAGTTCTATCGTATGCAAATCCTGAAACACTGATCAATACTCAGGAGAAATCAAAGCCAGCAAGTCCTCAAGTTTTGATGGTACACCCCAGGTTTTTTCCCCCTTCAACCCATGTCATTGATTGATGTGTCTGATAAGTTTGTCCATGTATTACAAGCTTTAATCCCATTCCTTGCTGAAACTGGCAAAGTTGAAGTTATCCCCTTGCATATTTTTTCCATGTAATCTTAGACCTTTTTACATCTACATGTGCTGGATTCTGTATACAATTTTTCCAAAATTCTGACAGATGAGATAAGAGTCAAGTGCTAATTACACCTGGATCATTCCTATCAACAACAAAAACCTGTAGAATATTAAGTCCTATTTTCTCCTTTTTTCCCCTTTTTAAAATAAATAATGGATACATAGTATTTGAATTTTTAAGCCCATTTTGTTAGCCCTATATCGGTATATAGGTATTAGAATAATGAAAATGTACTTTACCACCTATAAAGTTACCTTGAAAAATTACAAATGATAAGCTGTTCAATAGTTTGTGGTGATTTTGACAAGTTTTTGAATGGTAAAAAGTCAGGAGAAGATAAAAAGAATTGCTCTGAAGTAAAAGCCATTCAGAAAGATGAAGAATATATCCCCTAAATGTACACCATTTGCACACCAAGTCTCCCCCTGTTGAATTCACTGAATCCATTACTGCCCCTAAATGTAGTCAAGCAAAATAAACTTGATCCCAAACAGTTCTATGTAGATACCAGCATACCTTCATCAATGGTTTAGTCGAAGGATACAGACAGATCAACCTGAAATCCTAGGACCACTCGAAAGTACAATCTTAACAGCTTCCCTAGAACACACATTTAATGCTATCTAAGGTAGATGTGAACATGTTCCCACACCCGATATGGCCTGTCAGAGAGTAGGTACCTGGGATATCGACATGAATGTGATCCTTTTCAGAACACGGTATGTTCAGTAACCCTTTTTAGCGAGTAAACGGTTTCCAGGACATGTAATGTAAGAGGCACCTCTACAGGGGTCACCCCACACCATTTGACATAACATTCTTTTTTTTTTAATTGAATTTCCTGGAATGAAATGTCACATGCCTAGTCATGCAGTAAAAATGTCAACACTTTAAGTTGTAGAGTTTTAGGGTAGTCTACTTACTCTATCATCTGTCAGTGGGAAACCAGTCATACACAATGTCTCAAGCTTTTAAACATCATGCAGACTTGTCCTGTTATTGCTAAATTGCTTTAAAAACCTTATTGTGAGCAAAAGAAAATTTAGTGTGTCCGTAAGTACTTCAGATGCTGAAACAGTTCCTTTTCTTCCTCCTACAATTTCAAGGAACTGTATTTAGAGTGATAGATTTGCTTTTATATTATAACAAAACGTTTCTCTCAGCCGAAATTGCATTTGTTGCGCTTTGTTGATTAGTCGGGAGAGTTGCTACAGAGCCAAGGGAGTGAGGGCAATATATTTGAGGACACAAAGGATAAATTACATTGTATTGATTGGTTTTCTTGGCAGAGTATTGAAAAATATCTAGGATTACTGTTCCTAAACTCTTGGAGTTTGACCATATTTTTGATCAATCAAGGATATCGAACTTCATGAGTTTGGTCTTTTTTTTTAAAGGTCCTTATTTTCATCAGGAAAAAGTATCTGCAAGTGTGGGCATGTGAAAAGGGGTAACTGCTTTCCAAAATTTGTTGTTAAGTGCACCTAGAGCACAATCATTTGTTAGGTATCTTCTCGGACATGTATTATACTACATCCCCGTAGCTAATATATCATTTGATTATGAATAAAGGAGTATAGTTCATGCAATATTGAACTTAAGAGATTATCTTACAAATGAAATTGGGTATCTAAAAAAGAATGACCTAACAATTTTTTTTTTAAGGAAAAAAAGAGAAAACATAAGAGAAATTGAGTAACGTCAATACTAAAACCTTGAAGAGTGGAGTTTAAAATCCACCTGTAATTGCCATACCCCCTGCAGATACTTTGTGCATTATTTCTTCTGTTTAAGCATAGACATTATTATTTTAATGCAGTTTGTCCACCACATTTCAAATGTAATGGCAGTAAATCTAATTATATGGAGAATAAAACAAAGAAACAGGGCTAAAAAAAGAAATGGTCATATAATTATATAATTTTGTAGACTGTAGAGGAGAAGAAAAAAAATCTAAATGCATTCAGCCTCCAGACATGTTAATTACAAACAAACTCAACCACCCCCCCCCCCCCTCATCCCAAAACAAAAGAAAAAAATGGTAAGGAGGAAAATATTTGCTGTTTTTGCATTTGATGGGAATTTAAAAGAGCGTTGCTTACTCCTAATTCAATTTGCAGAAGAGATTGTTTCTGCATTCCCACTTTGTCTCCTTCCTGATTTGACTTGTAATAAAAGCAGGACATCTACAAATTGTTCTGCAAACGTGTAAAAGGACAGGAAATTAAAGCCCAAAGGCTGTATATCAAACTGTCAAGAACACGACGAAGGGGAAATAAAATCTCCAGTTTTATTCTTCACTACAAAGTAATTGCATTTGTATATGGTGGACAGGCTTTGTAAGAAGTTAAAAGAAAGAGAGATAATTCAATCAACAGTTTTTTCTGATCGATTGAAAAGTCTGCATTTCATATCTATTCAGTGCTGATTTTTTTTATTCTAAGTGTTAAGTTGTATGGTAATTAATAGAGGAAGTATTATGTCTATTTGGTATCACTGAGTGAAGTTTGACATTATGTGATGTGAACATGATCATTATGATTGTAGAATCAGAGGTTAATCCCAGTCAACTGACAATCTCTGTTTGTTAAACTCAAAACGATAAAGCTTTTTGTAAATCTTCTGGTCACATTTGATCCTTTCTTCCCTTGGTGACATACACGCTTCATTGTAAAGCTATTATGCAAAAGAGAGATACAAAACTGGGGTGATGGATTGAATCTTTTCTATCTTGCATCGGAAAAAGTCTAAAGTATCATTTTATCCTGATCCACAAGGAGACAAGATTCTCGCTTGTCACTTACAAAGTGAAATAAGGCTAAGCGAAGTAGATAGAAGAAAAAAAAGATCCCTCATAAAATTATGACACATTAAACCGTAAGATATAAACACAACTAGAGAGAGATACACGGCGGGCGGTCGGGAGATGCACCAGTCAGCCGATCGTAATAGTGTTTCTCTCGACTGGCACCAACGCGAGAGAGATATGGGACCCCATCCGGGAAATTAGTCGGCCAACAATTATTCATGCCAGCAGGGTTTTTTTCATCATGATTTATTCAGCAGCTATGGTCTCGTGCCGACACCAATTGTGGCTTTAAAGGAGCGCACCGCCATGCGCCCTTTCTCTGAAATCTCTGGGATATCTTGCAAATTAAGAGCACAATTAGAATGACTGCGGGGGCTTCCATTTTGTAAATGCAGCCAAATGCCACCAGCTGATATAACGGTTTCATCATTAGGGCTTTTAAACCAGAGATTGTTAACTTGACAGATGCTTTCTTACTCTAATCATTAAAACTCAAAATACTGTAATTGGTCAATTCAGAACCAAAGATGTACTATTTAATTCTTCACTAAATGAGGGATCTTCAAATTTGACAGAATAATGCATCAAAAACTGTAGATGTACATACTTGTCATAGAATAGTATATGAAGAAAATGAATCGGTGATCCTTGAAGGAAAAGGACTGATTGATGTTTGTCTTATCCAACACTCAGTGATACCAATATATAGACACTTTTTTAATGTAATCCTTGGTTACTATAATCTTATCTACTATCGAGCATGTTTTATCATTCTTACTTGATTGATTATAAAGTTCTTTTGTAACATTTCAAAGGTTTAGAATGAGAGCACATTTTTAATTATCCCCCCCCCCCTTACATTCAAGCAGAAAAATCAACTGCATCCATCATCTCTGAGATGGTGCAAATGTGAATCAGATATGCTGTCTCAAATATCACAAGGTTTAGCTTACTATCCGCAGGCAAAGAGCGGAGAGCCAGAAGGGAATTAATTCCTTTCATTGTGCATAGAATTAATATCTTTTCTGGCTCTGGGTAGATTAAATATCCTATATTAGTAAGATCTTACTTAAACCAAAATGAAAGCCTGTCATTCTTTTCATTGTGAATAGGCAGTGTGACTTACGATCTTAATTTTTATGGTCAATATCCTTGCAAAATCCCCCTTGAAGCTGAAAGAAATGTGCTCTCAATTCTTAAACCCGACTCTCATGGACAGCATTCTAACTGTGATTTCTGGGTTGATTTCTTTTTCCCACACGCAGGTAAATAATGCCACAGCTCGGGTCATGACTAACAAAGTCAAAACAACCACTGCCAACGGTGAATATCCCACAGGTAAGTATTTTTGAATGATATTCTTATAGATATTGAATGTTATTATAAGAGATATATTTGATTGTTTAAGTGTGTCTTCATTCATTTTAATGATTTGGATGACAACACATTTGTGTTTTGGTCTACATTACTACCTTTCTCTCTCTCTCTCCCTCTCTCTGTCTCCCCCTATCCCTTTATCTTTAACCTACTCCCTCCCTCCCTCTCTCTCTATCTTTCTCTCTGCTTACCTCTTTCACTTGCTCCTTGCTCCCCTTTCTCCCCCTTTCATTTTCTCTCTTCCTTCTCCCTCTGTCCCTCACCTCTTCTCATCAAGTGTCTGCCATACCTGTCTCTACCTCTCTCCTATATCAAGTTTATGGGTGAACTTGAAAGCAACTTTAGGGAGGTGATGTCTTTCATCCGTTTGGAGTCTAAAGAACGTTAACTCATATACTACCGGTAATACAAAGTTAACACCCTTCTGGCTCTCATCTGATGATGCATTTAAGGAACAACTTATTGACTAGATTCTAAATGCAATTTGAACAATGAAGAATGTTTCTAAAGACCCCACTTCGGCTCTACCTTTATCCTCCTGTCCAACATGAATACCATCATGAAGCTCACAGTCAATAGGATCTGTCACCACAGCTATTTCCAGAATGCCAACATTAAGATTCATCCCGGCTGGAACAAAAATTGAAATTGATTGGCAAAAGCTTGCGACTGCTCCTGCTGCAAGGTATCGCCACACAAGGACCCCATTCTATAACCAGCTGAATGCAAATTACTTTTCCTTCCATCGTTCATTTGTTTTGGGTATTTTTTACCTTGCCCTTATCTCTAGAGAAAACTGTTATTCTAGTGACTTGTATTTCTATCCCTTATGAGCTTGGGGATGCGCCAATATGGAACTTATTCCGCTGCATAATTCAAAACATCTTTGAAAGCTATCTATCCGACAAGGAGCAATTCATTTTGGAACCTTGCTCCGATGTGGGAATAATTGTCAATGTGCAGAAAATTGGTTATCCAGGGTGGATTCTGGACTTGTAATTCTGTAAAAGAGAGAACTCCATATGGTGGATTTAGGCATAATATTCAAGTTAGTCTTTTTGATAGAAAGGGGGGATTTAATGAAAAATGTTTCCCATTTATGATATATTGAGCTTCCTAAATAGCTTTCTCTCAAAGTCAATACTTTTGCAGACGGGGTACTCTCTGATCTACATATAAATTAATACAAGAGCGATCAATTCATACATAGTCTGTGAAATATCCAATGGAGTGCGTTATAATACATTATGTTAACAACTGGCTGTTGAACACTAACAAAGGTAGCACATAGCTCACAAGAACTTTTTCCTAATGGTTGGAAAAAATTGAAGCATCAAGAATACTAGTGCTAGACGATACTACCCTATCGTGACCCCCCACTCCCAAGACATCAGACCAAAGATGGTCGTGAGCACACGATTTCTAGCGGCTGCCCTGAGCCTCTCCACGACCGCTTTTAGGCATCAGTCATTAAGCCCCAGCCAATCGGGGATGGAGACGATAAAATGGCCGCTTAATGGGCCCTCCAGTGTCAGCCGGGCTCGCTCACCCGGCTTTTAATCGCTTTGTCTTACAGGTCGACGGGGCTTGCGCATCTTTTATCGCGTCCCTTGTGATTTTACACGTGTTAAGGGTCAGTGGATCTTTTATCTGCTTGGCATGATTTCAAAAGATGAAGATGCTTTATCTGGAACAAGCTCACAGCCAGCTGAACTGTGGGCGTTGAATAAGTAATATTTCCCAACAAGACATAGAAATTGGAGTGGGCACTCAGAGACAGGACCAATCAATGAAATTCCATTCTAATCAATGCAGTTGTTCATACTCTGACAGGTGTAGATATTAGATATGAGAACAGAGACTTTGATTAGGAAACAAATTGATGAAAGGAAAAGAAAATGATGCTAAAATAAGGCAGCTTATATTTTAGAGAAGAAGAAGACAAAATAAAGATGGCATAAACATAATTTAATCGTGATTCAGCTCTTCGGAGCCAGAGCGCATCTCTCCCCTAAGAAGATGAAATAGATGAGGAGGATGCGAGATGAAGAGAAAACAAGACAGAGGCAAGGCAGCCTCGGGCTACTTGTAATCCACCATGCGCTGTTTAGAATGAAAATAACACAAACAAGTATGGCAAGATGGGCAAGATGAAGGGAAGGCTAGCTCTCTGTGCTGTCCTACAGGCCTTGTCTCGTTGTGAGAGAGTGAGAGAAAGTAATTGGGGAAAATAGGGGAAAATATATTGATGATTAATTCAATAGGGGATAATGGCAATGTTTGTCCATGATGCACGCACCTTCAGAAATGTATTTACTATGAGGGATCCTATTTACATCCTAGTAACCCTATCCTTTATATAAGTCTTATCCTTTTAAATTATTCAGTACCGCTCCCTCCCCCTCTCTCTCTTGTTTACCCGCTATACCCCGTTTCATCATAGCGCCATCCTGAATTTTCACTCCTATTCTCCTCATCTCCTTGCTTCCTGTCTGGAATGGTGCCCTTTGCTGTGCCCATCTCCCCCTTCCTACACATCTTTCCTCTTTATCCTTCCCTTCCTTTCAGCACCCTTCTATTCATTCTGCACTCCTCTCATCATTCGTGCACCTCTCTCCTCTTTTCCAGTGTTCCTTTATCCATCCTGTGCTCCTCTCTTCTCCCAAGCACCCCCTTCTCTCCTGCACCACTCTCTTCTCTCCTGCATCCCTCTTTCTCTCCTGCACCCCCTTTTCTCTCCTGCAACCATCTCTTCTCCTCTGCACCCCTCTTTTCTCTTCTGCATGCCTCGATTTCTCTCCTCCACCCCTCTTTCTCCCTCTGCACCCATGTTTCTCTCCTACACCCCTCTTTCTCTCTCTGCGCCCCTCTCCTCCTCTCATGTACCCCTGTCTTCCAGACAAACAATCTTTATTTGTCTTTCCATCCCTCTGGGTCTCTCTTTCCTTTTCTGGATCTTGTAAACGCCCTCTCGACATCTCATGCTTCAACAGAATCTATGGAAATCCCCTGGCAAACCTCACGTGGCCTCTTTCTCCCTCTGCCATTCTAATGCTTTATGACAGAGTGCATGTAAATAATAGAAAAATCCATGCATTGTATATTGCACTACTGTCAAATTAATTTTGAGGCTTAGTGGGAAATTTTATCTCCTCCTAGTCCCCATTTATTTCCCTTCCTTTTCCTTTGGCAATCTTTTCTTTCCTTCCTCTAGTATGTCTTTATTGCTCTTATCATACTTTTTCCCTTCACCCTCCATCCTCCCCCATTCTCTCTCTCTCTCTCTCTCTCTCTCTCTCTCTCTCTCTCTCTCTCGCTCCTCTTTCTCTCCCCCACTCTCTCTTGACTTAAACTTATCTGCAATATTTAGGCAGTTGCTTTCAGATAACACCGTTATCTTCACAAGTATGAACTTAATTTTATAGGAACTCGTTTTCATTATCCCATATAGTTTGTGTCAATTTGTGCAATAAACATGACCTTGCATATTAACATAATGCAAAGTCGTTGTGATTGATGAATTGGTTGTCCTAATTTCAGGGACATTCCTACGTCCAATTAGCTAATTAGATTGCAAGTTCATTCATGAAAGGAAGACCTAAACATTAAACAAGTGTTAATTTGCCATGCACAGCTCAATTACTTGTCTTCAACTTTGCTAAATATTTAGGGGGAAATTGACTGAAAATTTTAAAAAAGAAGAAAAGGGGGGATGCAATATTGAATGACTAATGAGGGTCTGTTGTGAGTAGGCTGCAGGCTCAGACTCTAATTTGACACCTAAACACAATTCCATAATGTCTTGAGCAGAGCCTAGCTCTGTCAGTCTCTGGCTGGCTGTGTCTAATGTTATCAGGAGCAGCTTGAGTACATAGCCTATGTGGTGCAGTAGACTGTGCAGTTGGCATAGTCTCTTAGTTCAGACACTCAGTTACACACGACTGACAAGGGTTTGTAAGGTCTGCAAACTAGGGCATGGGAAACCTAATGGCTATTGGGGATTTAGTTTTGTGAGAACCTGTTGTATCCTCCTCCCCCAACAACTCTGGTGGTGCTATTCTGCACGCTCGTACTCTGAAGAACTAGAACTATGACCCCTTTGCATTTTCAATTAAGTGAATTGTCTTCCGCTAATGTCCCCAGTTGATGAACATCAGGGAGAGTGAGAATTGAGAGGAGAGACAGACAGACAGACAGACAGAGAGAGAGAGAGAGAGAGAAGGAAAAAGGAGAGTGATAGAATAGATTGAGAGTGACAGAATAGGAGAAATGGGATGGAAATAAGCTGAAAGAAATACACAGGTACTAAGAGAGGTACTAAGAGAAGTGCTAAGAGAGGAAAGAGAAGATAATGAAATTCTGAAGGAGGGAATATATTTTACAAAAAAGCTTAAGTCTGATTCTAGGAGTCACTAAGGCAGTCAGCTTAGAATAAGATAATTCTTTATGATAGTTTACATGTTTTTAAAGATATATTGACTTCTTTTATTTTGCACACCAACCATTCCAGTGACCAATTTTTGTCTATTTCTTTCTTTCTTTCTTCTCTCTCTCTATCTCTCAGCAGGTCTAGAACTCCTGACCACCAATGCACTAAGGTCGCAGGTCATAGGCAGAGGGCGTGCCGCAAGAGGGGCCTACGCAGCCTACCGTATAGCAGCCCCTCCTCCGGTACCAGGCTACGCTACCGCCGCGGCCCTCTACCCCGCCGAACCAGCGGCTGCTGCCCTCTACCCGGCCGATAGATACCCGGTAAGCCCAATATCCACCTTCAATACTTATTATCTTGTTCATATCTCTTTAAACTAATGTAAGGGGCTCATATTCTACTTATTCATTTAAACCAGAAGCAGGGGCTAAGTCATGTTTTAACAATGAGAAAACGTCGATATTGGGCTAACATTTCCTTTTCAACTCAAATTTAAACAGAACTTAGAATCCAGCTTCTAGTTTAAAATTCAAGTAGAATAAGGGCCAAGTTGCCTTATCTTAACCCATTCTACTGAATTGATTCTTCTGAAGGATTAAGATTTTTAAATTTAAGATTTAATGTTTTTATCGGGGAAATCTTTTGAAGAATTATGACCTTCTCCAACTATAACATACATTCTCACTTTATTTTGTATAGTTTACAAACAGACAAAATAGCAAACAGTTCATTTGGATTATCATATATCACAATTTCTTTCAAGAAAGGTACTAGCCTAGTCTAAAAATACGCTAGAAAAAGATGCAAAGACCATCTTAGAGAAAACGAAAATCAAAACGGCATCCAAATATACACCTCCCACAACCGTATAGAAAAGTCACACCCTGAAAGCATGGGATAGGCCTTTGTACAAGTGACATATATAGCAGAGATTCAGATATTCCCTGTGTAGAAGAGCTATAGCATTACGTTTAGCTTACGGGGGGCCAAGTTGGATAAGCTAGAGCTTATGCATTTTGATACCGTATACAGTGTCCCCTGCCCCTCTCTTCTCTCTCTCTCTCTCTCTCTCTCTCTCTCTCTCTTTCTCTCTTTCTTTCTTGTCAGCACTCCTGTGTTAAATAGTATGTGGTTTAAGCATGAGTACTACCACCGTATGTCTATATCTGAGTGTGGCACTGTTTCATTGCATGATAATGTTAAGAGTTGTCCTAGGTTTTTTTCTTCAATATTGGCACTAGTGCACACAATTGTGTAACATTATTTGCTTACCAAAGAATTGTTTAGGGGGAGGAGAAATCTCTTGGGGGTGTTAGAGCCAACTGGCATTAATTCTGTCAGACTTTCAATTCTAGCTTTGAGCTTAATACAAACAATTACAAAAGGCTATTTTATTCCTAATTTCAACTGGCAGGGAGTTATCAATCTCAAAAAAAATTTGTTATGATATTCTGAAGAATTGATCAAAGTAATGAAAGTATACATATCCAAAATTGAAAGAATTCTGACATGAAAAAAGCCATCTATAGGTGACATTTAAATATTGCCCTATATAGAATTTACTCAAAAAAACACTTCAAGAAAACATCTATCTAGAACTCAGACTCCATTAGGAAATGCACCCACAATCAGTCATAAATACCAAGCTGTTTGGCTGACAATTTGATTACCATGAATACCCTTCAGGTGTATTATGTGGAATTAGGTCAATGAATGTGATAGATGAATCGTTATTTTGATGATTATCGTCCTAATTTTGCCCAAATACGATTTAGTGTTCCCTCATGGCATGGAAATCAGCAATAAAGTGTTCACTGATACATTTGTCATCTCTGAATATAAACTGAAATTAAAGAGGTTTTGCCAGAATACATGTTGATCTATCATCAGTATCATCAACCCCCCCCCCCAGCCAAAATTTATTGAGAATATTGTAGCTTTATTTTGCAGTAAAGCAAATATTAACTAATTCATTCAACATATTTCAGTTATTAATGGACTGTTGAAGTATTTAACAAGATTTAATAATGGAATTAATAATTTCTTGAAGATGTTTTCGGGTATGTTAATGACCACATGGGTGGATCCATCCATTTGTGAAAGAGAGAGAGAGAGAGGGGGGGGGGGCACAATTCTATAAGTTCCACAATTAAGGGGGTAATTTTTTTTAAATATGTACTGAAATTAAGAAATTAAGGGTTTCAAAAGGGGAGCACGAGCCACTTTAGCTCCTTCGTAAATCTACCACTGATTAAGAAACTGTTCTCTGAAAGCAAAATGTTTGTACAAATCTGTTTGATCAACATGTAAAGCTAGTAGACATTATGGCTTTGGAAATAGTATAATTGCTTGCATTGATTACAGTTGAATGGGGGGAAAAAATGATTAGATCCTGATGATGTATTAACTTTTGCCTGGGATGTTTTGTTTGTGTGCATCTTACCTTCCCTGCATCGTACTGTGTATAGAGGGAAAATAATAAGGTATACAACACCCACATTTCTCTCCTTGTTACTTATAAGGGTTGCATGTTGAGTTCGTTCACATTACTGCACGTATCACGTTTTTATTGCATGATTGAAGTGTGTATTTGTTTATACATCTATTGAAGGGATTTCCCCTTTATCAGATGGTAATGCATGAGGTTTCTGCTCGTTTTTTTCTGTCTGGAAAAAAGAGAATCTTCCATGCTTTCTTCTTGTATCTTCCATGTTTTTTTCTTGTATTTTCTACAATATCCCTCCATACTTCATCACATTAAATAGTACACAAATTAAAAAAAATCATTTTAATTAAATTAAAGGAAGGGTTTTAGTTTCCACAAATCAGAACTAGATCAAGTAAATTTCATGAAATCAGATTGAGAACTTCCCATTAGAATACACATTGCCTTTATTTTTATTTTTTTTGGGGGGGGGAGAAGGGGGGGGGGGTCAACTTTACCCTTTACAAGGTGATAGATCCTATATTGAATTTGATTTACATGTATTAATGCATGTAGTTAGTATTTGGTGAGAACATAGGTATATTAGGCTCATCTTTCCATTCTCACCCATCCTCCAGATGGTAAAGATTTGATTTTTTTTCTCCAACACTTGTCCTATAAACTGCTTCATGAATTAGGACTAAAGTGTGCTATAAAGGTACCATGGTGTCGAAAACAACTTTTATATACATGTATTATTTTGGCAATTTTGTTTTCTATTTCATTGAAGAGTTCACTTTCGTCCCAGAGGAATTATATAAGATATTCTAAGCATTATCTCACATATTTGTATGTTCGAGATACATACATGCATCCTGAATTTTTAAACTGTTAAGAAATTAGCATGGCCTGTCATACATAAATTGATCTTGATTTAGCCTTTTTTTTTTTTTTTTACTGATGCTTTACTTTCCATTTATTTCCTAATGATTAAATGTCAAAGATATTTTGCAAAAAGCTTGAATAATGATTATGTAACACAAAAATTCAAGGGCAGACATGAGTCTCTTTCTTCAACTAATGTGTGTTCATTAAGAAGTCTTTTGGTTTACAACTAAACATGTTTAGCACTCTATACATTTTCTCTAAAATGACTACACACTAAGTCATGGTTAACAAATCTTAGAGTTTGCATGTGTTTGCTGTGAGGCATCGTGTTTATGATTTACTAACAAAGCATATGTTTGCACCCTTTTTCTTTCTTCTGCATCTTTCTGCCCCTCCCACACCTGTTCTGTTACCCTCCCCCTCCTCCTCACCCCCTCCTCCACACCCCCTCCTCCACACCCCCTCCCCACACACACAAAACCTATTATTTCAATATTGCTTTCCTCACTCGACATCACATGCCAATTCTTCAATGCATTTTCCTTCAAAATATAAAACAAAACACCAAATATTTAACCAATTCATGACTCATGCAACTGTACAAAACGTTTTGCCATTATACAAACTTTGCCTAATTATGTCACTTTATGCAAATCACAATATACAAATTGTTGTGCTGTGAAACTCACTATCCTCCACCATCACTACCACAACACAAATACAATCTCCACACCACACCCTGCTCACTCTCACCCCCCCCCCACCCCTTCCCACCCCATCGCCTCTACTACCAACCTCTACCTCTCCCCACCACACCCCAATATCAAAACAACTGTTTCCACAACCCAGACTGATCTTCTCTTGCAGAGCGCTGCCGCAACGGCCGCAACATACGGAGGCTACATCAGCCGTTACGCAACTCCTACAGCCTACGCTATCCCCTACGGCAGGGAATACGCAGCCGACCCTTACCATCACGCCATAGGCCCAGCCACGGCATACGGAGTAAGATATCCCTCTCTTACAAGGGTAAATCTTCGACTGTGAAATTGATCTCTTTCTCTCTCTACCAGTGGTTGTGTTATTATTTATTATTTTTTGAGATATTTGTATACTCACACTTTTGGTTTTCGTGTTCAATCACCTCCCCATTCCCCTTTTTATTTTAGTTGCAAAATTTGAGATATTGGTCGTGCAGTGCAGTGAATAGAGTGTTCTGAGAATGTTCTAGAAATAGTCTGTTATGTAGTTAATGTACTGTATTATGAAAAGAAGTTGTTGGTTGTATAGACTGTAATGTATATATATATATATGCCTGGCTTTTTTTGTATTCTCCTTCGTTGCAAGCTGTGTATTTTCAATTTTGTATGTACTGTATAAGCAGTATTTCTGAAAGTCATATATTTTTATGATGTTCGTATTTTTTTAGATTTGACGGTGCATTGAAGGTTGTAAACTTATCTCCCTAACTCTCCTTCTTTCATATACCGGTACTTCACTTTTGATATTTTCATCCTTCCTTCTTACTGTCCTTCTCCTGATGCATTTCATTCTTTCGATCCTAAACTTCAAATTCTTGTTCTCTTACTATAGTCTTGTTTTCTTATTACCCTCTCCATCCCCTCTCCTCCTTTCTTGCTACCTGTCTCCCCCTCTCTCTCTCTCCCTCTCTCTCTATATATCTCTCTCTCTCTCTCTCTCTCTCTCTCTCATATTCTCAATCTTCCTGTCAGTTCGTCAAGTCCTTATCCTTCCTCTATCTTTCACCTTTTTAAACATTATTTTGCCTTCATCATTCTTTTCCCACCCACCAAAAAAGTCTGAGCTTGTCTCTGTTCCTAGTCTTCTCTGCATTACGGATTTGCATACCTGTATTTTAATTAACGTTTTGTTGAGTATGCTTTACAGTTTTCTACTCGTTTAATAGTGCTTTGTATATGTTAATATATTGTTATAATCTATATTACTAAGAGTAATACAAGAAATGGTAGTTACTGGTGTGAAAATAGATCCGTCCTCATTTTTCCACTACACTGCAGAATTTTTTTATTCTTTATATTTACATTGTTTTGAGTTTACCGTCTCTTTTAGAATGTTGTCTTCCTCATCATTCAATGCCAAACCGATTCAATTTCAACGAGTCTATAGAGAGTACATATCGATAACACACACCACACAGAAAGGGAATTCCCCGTGAATTTTTGTTTCTCTGGAGAGCATAATAGGATTTACGAATAAATAGTTTTTAGACCATGGTTTCAAAATCTTTTGATTTAATAACGTACAGGTGTGTTGGGATTTGGGGGGAATTTAAAAGCAGATGAAAATTTCCCAAATGGCAACCCTGCAAATCTACCCTATTTTCCAGTATCCCTTTATACTCATACATGTATCAACATGATTTCTCAGTGTAAAATATATATATCTTTAAGAGTTTCAATGCGTTGTTAGAGGTAAATCCAACCTTGATAATAAACTAGTCCAGAGAAAAGCACACAAATCAGAGATGTAGACTGATGAAAGTTTGAACGAAATCGGACAAAAAAATGAGAAAGTTATGAATTGTTGAAAGTTGTAATCACTATAGGTATGGGCTCTTCAAATTGGCTGAATCAGTAATGCTTCTGTGATGCAGTGGCGAACAGCTTTCCCACTTGTTCCAACACAAACAAAATGACTAAAATTTCAATGATTCAAAAATTCATGGCTCTGGAAGGTCTTTATTCTCTTTAGAGGACCTATAATAATATGCTATCCAATTTATCCATAATATATTTTGTGTAGTGCCCCAAGGAAGAAGGCACTAAGGAGGAAACAGAACATTCATAACTTTCTTATTATTGGTCAGATTTATTTCAAACTTTCCTCATTCTGTTTAATCTTATTTTTCTTCTGTCATACAAATGAACTTATTGCAAGGGTTGGATTGCCCTTTTTTTACTTGTAGTGACTTGTACCGTTGAGCATGATAGATTGTTTATGCACCCATATGTGTAAATTTGAATGGTGTTTTCTATTTGGTCAGAGATGTACATTGCATGGTAATATTGTCTTTCATGAATATTGCTTTTTAAAAATCACCCCTGCTTGGGATAAAACTGTTCAGTGAATGCAGTCTATGGTATTCATGCACTATGAATTCATTACATTGCATCATTTTTATTCTCATGAAAGTAGTCATTGTATTTCGTCGTCCAGAAAAATGGAAATAGAAATGAAATGAGGCATTGCTACAGTGCGTCAAATCCACTCCCGATTATTTTGAGGAGCAAGTCACAAATAGATACACATGAAATAAACAGTTAAAAGACCAAATGAATTGAATCCAGGATATGGAAATAACAGGCCATTAACTGCTTTGTCCAAGTTCATTAACCTTCTTCATGCAGCATTAGGTCTGGTTAAAGTTGCTGAATAAAAAAGCAACATTCTATTTTTTCTCCTATGATTGTACTTTTCCTTCATTTTGAACTGTCCACACAAATCATACGCCCCATCAATTAATGCGTTTATCGTATTTTTCAAGCAGTAATGGACTTCTGGAAAGGGCACCCATGGTTCATAAGGTTCTAAAAATATATTTAATGCTCCAAAGCGGTGCAGCATAAAGAGCAATATAACAGTTTGGTCTGTATATCCCCTCTTAAGAATACTTCCTGTTTTTATATCATGACATTTTCAATCAAACTCAGGACAAGGCATTTTTAAATGGCTCAACCAGCCGTCACCATAAGTTTTTACATTTATCTTTGACTGCACATTTTACCTTCTAAAGGAAATTCAAAATACGATTTTACAACATGTATGAGATCCTCCCGTTAATAAGTACCCCCTCCCCCCATGTTCAAGCATTCAGAAGCCAAGTCATATGCAGAAATGTTAATATTTTCAAGGAATATCATATTAATCAATATTTTGTATGGCTCAAGTTTACATAGTAATGCTATTGATTTATGTAAAGAAAATAATGAACCGGTTATTAGCTTGCAACTAATTCATTTACGAATGGATATGAAGCCAGTGAATATTCATTTTGGTATTGTATGTTGGATGTAACAGTCTTCTGGGTGTTTTATAACACTAAACATTCAATCAGATTTTTCTGCTAGATGTGTACATATGCACTCTCTAATATGGTAACGATGTCCATTTTACGAATGCCATCATACGAATATTTGATTGTTCACTGCACGACAACTTCAAGAAATTTGAGAGAAAAAAATGAATAAGTAATTTTTGAAAGCATTATTAAAGTAGAATTCCACACACCACTGTCTTATGAGAAGAAATCAAAAGTAAGTCGAGGTTTACATTTGTTCACTATTTTTTTGTGAATTTCTTTTGCTAAATGTTAGCAATTTGCATGATGCTTTTGCTGTAATTGTTCACCTTTTATGTATTTTTTCCTTTGCAGATTTTATTTCAATGAGATATGTTAAATATTTTCTATATTAATGTGGATAGATCATATTCATCTGTGTTTCTGGTGCTAACATCAGACATGATTAGTTTCCTTTTGTTTCATAAAATGATAAACCACAAGAGAGCAAACCAAGCTTTTGCAGCTGAATTTGAGATCCCTTTTCTTGTTGTGGAAAAATTATAAAATGATGATAACCTGCACCAAAGTAGAGTCACTAGAGTAAATGATGTTCTGTAGAATTATTAAGATTCCCCTATTTCCCTCAAACCGATGTAGCTTGAGATATAATTAATGCATTATTGGGAGATTCCTGAGAAAAGAAAGGGTATGTGAATATGCTAACCTGAGAAATCAGAAAGTATAGGTTTTACCATTTTTATTATCAATTATGAATGCTGCTAAATGAATCTGGAAGCCTTTGTAGGTGTAATTGAAGTCATATTTGAATCAATGTAGGGGAGCATAGGCCCATTTAGTCCATGGGTGCAGTTACATTCCTTGATTGTACCAAAGAGGGCACAACTAGGAACAGTCATTTAGCTCAATATTCCTATTATAGTCTTGTTACATATACCATACATTTATTCTAATCATATATTATCTACCTTTCTTCTTTTTTCTCCTTCTTTCTCTCTTCTCCTCATTATAGGCCAGTCTTTATAGGGGTGCTTATGCAAGGTACACACCTTACTAAGAACAGCCAACCAGTGGTATTCCTTGATGCAGCAATCCATCTTGTCTTAAACGATGTTTACTGCATCCAAAATAACTGAACATTTTTTTGATTCAAGAAAGCAAGAACAAAGAGAGAGAGCAGAGGACCGTTTTTTTGAGCTTAGGAAAGTCAGAGTGAAATTCTGAGACACAATCTGTGGTTTATATGGAGCGTGCTAAGGGGATAGGTGATTGGACAGGCATGATGACATCGGAGATGCTAATTTGCTGATCTTTACATTTCTGAGGGATTGGCAATGGAGGAGTTCAACTCAAGTAGTGTTGGTACCAACTCATCTGAAATACAACATCTCATCAAGCTCAAAAACCTTTGAAAGAAAAACAAACGGCTTTCAACTCTCACCCTTCCCGATGAATACGGGGAAAGGGTTTATTACAACTTGATATCTACTTCCAATTGTTCTGACTTTATTTTTCATTTTGTATTGTAAGTATACAATGTATGATACCTCTACAATGTTTTTCTTTTCTTAAGAGGATTGTAGAAAACTACTCTATTCAGATGAAAATCTTTTATTGACAATTGGTATACCAAAATGTATTTGGTAATGTACTGAAATTTCAAAGTTGCGGGACAAGTCTTGAATACTTGATCCCGCGATGGAAGGTGTAAATTCTACTTGAAAAACTTTTGCTCATTCTCTCTCCCTCTCTTTAATTCATTTTCAATTCATGTGTGCTATAGAGGGATGAATGTCTTATGACGTAAAATGCCTCAATATTTCTGCCAAAAGTATCAAGTGGAGTCTCTCTCATGGGTACAAACTAATTCTCGCAATGACATTGTGGAGCAGAAAATGCTCCTTTTAAAAGATTTTTTAATCATGCACCAAAGCAATTGTCTCATTTTTTGTGTGGAAAGCCTTCTTTTAATTCACAAAGAAGAACAAAATTTACCAAAACATAAGCGGATGTGCTAGAATGAAGAGAAGAACCCAATCGGGAACCCCCTTAGCTGCAGTGGAGCGTGCCAGTACAACACAGAATCTTGTCATGATATAGGCTGTACCATCACAGGATAGGGGAAAAGGGTTTGTCGAGGGACAGATGGCACTAAAATTCTTCCAAACTCCCCCTTGAAGTAACAATAGGTGAATCCAGAATGAATGCACTGCCTAATCATCGGAAGATTTCAATATTTCTTGTGGGGGTCCATCTTTAACGAAAGTAGCTGTGAGATATAGTTGGCATTACAATAGGAAAGGGTCCTTGAGCATGATATAAATATCATGTTGGATCAGAAATGGACCATTCCATTTCTGATCGAACATGATATTGGACCATGAATGGACCATTCCATTTCATTGGAGGTAGATGTCATACATATTTGGCATGATAATGGAAAGGGATTAAAACATATGATATTAATGCCTATGTTGTATCTGAAATGGAATGTTCCCTTTCTTTGAAGGGTGACTCTAATGGAGAAGGAAGGACAAACGTTGAAGGAAAAGGGGTTCCTTGATGGTTTTCATGCTATAAATGAAGAGAAGATAGAAAAACATGGTGCTACCAATTCTGGTTGTGTGTTGGATATCACCTGCTGTTTAGGTGGTTTCTAGCTTTTAGAAGGAATCTGTATATTTATCTGTAGTTGTTAGATATCATCTAGACATTGTTTCATAGAATGGAAAATTTTAAGTATAAGTATACTGCTCTCTAACCTTGCCTCAGAAATAAAAGAGAGTCATTTCTGTGTTTTCATGATTATTAATCATTTATGTTCAAACTTTTTCAGTATTTTTACCTTTTATGTTAAAACTATTTTGTGTTTGAGTTTCTAAAGCCAGTTCTGTTTTGGAGCCCACATGTTGATCGACATTGTTGCTGAAGGAGGTATGGTTTTTGTCTTTAATTTATCTTGGCACTAGATGGAAAATATGTACAGATTTTCGTAGTTAGCTTGAAATTCACTACATTAGCTTTGGAATCATTTGTGTTGGTAAATGAGCAGAAATCAGATGTTGTTGATTATAAGTGTTTGCGACGCAAAAAAGACGTAAAAAACTATCGAGAATAGTGCGTGAGTGATGGAGAGAGAGAGAGAGAGAGTGAGAGAGAGAGAGTGAGATAGAGACTGATAGAGAGAGAGAGAGAGAGTAGATTGGAATGTAAGAAGCAAAAACGTTCGTAAATTTTACACTTAGGTCAACAAAAAAAGCTGAGGAAATAGTGATTCTTTTAACTTTATATTTATTATACCATTCATGACATGAATATGAGAAAAGATCTAGCAATCTATTGTATGTATCATAGGTTGTCTTCGTGTTGATTTTTCGCATTTTGGTGCAATTTTCTCTTGCAAAGTGCGTCTTATAAGTTGTAACTTTCTTTTTCTTCTTCTAGCAAAAATTGTCTGATGTTCTCGGTTCCCCTTGTAGATTTCTATCTTTCTCTGGTTAGTGTGCTACTCAATGTTTACCCATGTATTTTTGTCGTTGATTGTGAATGTATTGATAAATGGCGAGGAGAAGATTATTGTGTAATAAGCATTGGAAATATAAGTATGTAGTAACTAAGAAAGTGTCTTGATGAACATTAACTGAATATGAATATGCCATGGAATTGGACAAGCTTTACTGCCAAACTTGTAAATTGTACACAAAGAAGAATTACTTGTGAAAGACAAAGTATCCTCTTCATGAATCACGTTTTTATTTGGGCTCACAAAGCTATGAGAAAGAACAATCTTATTTTCAGGGTATCGGGGATCTACGTCGGAATTCAAATTTATATTTGATGAGACAAAGCCAAACAATTTGAAAAAAATGGTACATGACATACTATCACTATCGGACTACCGGTATTTTAAAGGGACTCTTGTTACCAAACAGTAAGACAATGATTTTATCCAAAGTAATACAATTTTGTGCTCCTTATCATTGTGCTCAAATTCAGTGCAAATTGAAACCAGCCTTCTTGCTGTGGTATAAGAGACAAGTGTTCAATCTTTTTGCCATTTTCTGACAATCAGGTATATTGATTTATAAACCAAATCAGATTCTGTCTTGAAGTTGTCTCGTTTAATGTGGTATTGCACCTCCCGTGTTTATATAATTCAATGTACATTATTTTCATTTTTGCCAACTTAAGTTATTACTGTAAATTTGTGTACCTTGTCTTTGTGTTTACACCCAAGAGTTATATTAATGTTTCTGGGTTTTCTTTGTTTTCTCCTCAAGTTATTTTTGTTGTTAATGTTTGGAATACAAATCAAATTATCTTGTTAAGCACATGGGAGAACGGCTGCCAAATCTTTGATGTGTAATCGATAAGGAGGATATTTCATTACCATCAACATCTTCAAAGCAACTCTCTGTGCCAGCTGTTGGTATCAACTCCTACGTATATGTTTCGAATCTCCTTTGTAGTTTCAATCATTAGTAGAGGCAAGATAAGAAAATAGGAATTTTGATGATAGTGACTTTTATCATGTGTATTAAGGACAGCTCTTCATAAGATATATATTTTTTCAGTAATGTTTCGTCGTTTGTGGAGACAATCAAACCTTCAGGTGTTATTCGTACCTTATTTAAGAACACTATACATGTAAGTTGAGGGGAAAAGGACAAAAAGGAAAAGTTGCAATTTATACTGAGCTGTTGTGTGCTTTTAATACAATGCTGTTTTTCTGAGTAATGATTTTATAAATGTAACAAATTTTTGATTGTATAGTATTTCAGGAGATAGCGTTTTTATCTCAACGTGCAAATAAGAAACAGGCCCATCCCCCACAAGATAACACAGAACCTTGTCTTTTTTTAGCTTGTAGAATTTTAAAAGAAATTGACGCAATGAATTCTTCTTATTAAATAACATGTCAAATAAAATTCTCATCTAGATTGTGTCATACCATTTTAACTTGTATAGAAAAAAGGGCTACAACCATTCAAATTGATCAACTTTGGTGAATCTACTGTATTTTAAAAAAATAGGTTATTGGTACCCCTCAGCTCAAAATAATTAAGGTCATTCAATGCTTGATTCTTTTTGTGTATTTCACACAAAATTTCAGGTAATATTGTAAAATTAATATTTCTCAGATTTTGGACTGCCTCCTGTGTTTTCTGAAAGAGGCTGAATTTTCAAGTGGAATAGTTTTATTTACATAGTACAACGCTGCAATTATAATGTACAAAGCATTAATTTGCATGCCTTTTTTTTCTCTCTCACAACACTTTTTATTTTCATCTTTTTGACAATCATAACATTTTAAGGTGCCATCTTATTATGTGTCAAAGGTTTTTAAAGATGTTTTTGTCAATAGTCAAGCATATATTCTTACTAATTTATATTTATGTTTCACTCAATTTGTCGCCGCTGTGCAAGTGCGATTCATTCATTATTTTCATGTTCTCAGCTTTAGTTTTGGGACTTGGTAATCTTCAATTTGCCTGTGTTTTACGGCACTTTCACTACCTTTGAATAGTCAGTTTTTTATCCGACATGTTTTCTTGTAGTAGACTCGAGTTGTAGAATTCTTTTTTTTTTTTTGTCTATTAAGTGTAGTATATTTTTCCCTCATTCATTCTCTTTTCTAGACAGTTGTTCATTTAAAGAAGAGATTCATTGAAGAGATGAAACTTTGGGGCATCAAATGCACAGAAGTATTATTGTAAAATCTTAATTACAAAAAAATATTAAAAATTGTACAGATTCAACAAAAAGACTATTTGTGTGATGTATTTTATTTTTGTGTATGTTTATTATTCACTTTCCTTCTTTATGTCAACCTCTTTCATTTTTTAGTATGTATTTTGATATTTAGTATCTATGTGTGTTCCTAATGAGAGAGCAAGGGAGAGACAGGATGAGAGAGAGAAAGAGAGAAAGCGAGGGAGAGGGGAGAAATAAAGAGAGACAGGGTGAGAGAACCAGAGAAAGAGATTAAGAGAGATGGGATGACTTTCTCTCATTATGAGAGAAAGAGAGAGAGAGGGGGGGGTTGGAGAAATAAAGAGAGAGTGAGAGAGACAGGATGGGAGAATGAGAGTGAGAGGAGAAATAAAGAGTTAGAGTAAGAGAGAACGGATGAGAGGGAGAGGTGAGAAAAAAAGAGATAGAGTAAGAGAGAACGGAAGAGAGGGAGAGGTGAGAAATAAAGAGATAGAGTAAGAGAGAACGGAAGAGAGGAGAGGTGAGAAATAAAGAGATAGAGTAAGAGAGACAGGGTGAGAGAACGAGAGAAAGAGAGGGAGAAGTGAGAAATAAAGAGATAGAGTAAGAGAGAACGGAAGAGAGGGAGAGGTGAGAAATAAAGAGATAGAGTAAGAGAGAACGGAAGAGAGGGAGAGGTGAGAAATAAAGAGATAGAGTAAGAGAGACAGGGTGAGAGAATGAGAGAAAGAGAGGGAGAAGTGAGAAATAAAGAGATAGAGTAAGAGAGAACGGAAGAGAGGGAGAGGTGAGAAATAAAGAGATAGAGTAAGAGAGACAGGGTGAGAGAACGAGAGAAAGAGAGGGAGAGGTGAGAAATAAAGAGATAGTGTAAGAGAGAACAGATGAGAGAAAGAGAGGGAGAGGTGAGAAATAAAGAGATAGAGTAAGGGAGAGGTGAGAAATAAAGAGATAGTGTAAGAGAGACAGGGTGAGAGAACGAGAGAAAGAGAGGGAGAGGTGAGATATAAAGAGATGGAGTAGTAAAGAGAGATAGGATTGAGAGAAAGAGAGAGAGAGGGCGGGAGAAATAAAGAGATAGCCTAGAGTAAGAGAGGACGGATGAGAGAAAGAGGGGAAGAGATAGATTAATAGAGACGGGATGAGAGAAAGAGAGAAAGTGAGGGAGAGGTGAGATATAAAGAGATAGAGTATTAAAGAGAGATAGGATGAGAGAGAGGGGGGTGGGGAGAACAAGAGACAGAGTAAGAAAGACAGGATGAGAGAACAAGAGAAAGAGAGAGAGGGGGCGGCAGAAATAAAGAGAGACAGGATAAGGGAGAGAAAGAGAGGGGGTAGAAATAAAGAGATAGAGTAAGAAAGACAGGATGTGAATGAGAGAGGAAGGGAGGAGAGGGGGATGAAAGAAATATATGAAAGAGGAGAGAGGATAGTTGAGTTTTGTTGCAGAGGGCGCTACACAAAATATTGTTTTGTCAGATAATGAAAAACTGAGTGTCAATTTTGAAAGAATATACAAATTAAATGACAAAATCATCTTTGATTGATCAAAATCGATTCAGAGACGGCTGAAATATCCACAAATATAACCATTTCTAATATTTGTGGTGCCCCACAAATATTCGGTAATTTTGAACCAGCCGTTGAAAAACGGGATAGCGGCTTATATACGTTTTAATTCCAGCCAATGCCAATATTGGCTTTTTGTTGGCTTTTTCGTGTTGGTTATAATGCGCACAACCAGCCGGCCCGTGTATTGTTGTTATTAATTAATTAATTAAGTAACGGTCACCATATTTTTTTGAAAGTGGAGCTGAATTGGTATGATTGTATTCAATCTAAATTCACACATTTTGGGGACTAAAATTACCTTCATAGCAATTTTAGGTTCTAAAGGGGCACTAGAAATGTCATAAATAAGAATAAGAGCAATAACCATGCGGTCTTAAAAAAGAACTCAACTATCCCTTTAAGAAGTGAAAGAGAGATAATATTGATATAAAAAGACAGAATGGATGGGAGAAATGTATAGTAACATTTGAGATCACTTAGTGGGACAGGACCATTATAGAAGAAGAGAAAGATTAAGCTAAAGACCCTTCAAGTGGGTTCATTAAAGACCCTGTCGGAAGTAATGTGTCAGAATAGACCATTTTCGTAATGTAATCAAATCTGATGCACAATCTTTGTTAAGTGCCTCGTTTATTTTACTCACCTGTTACAAATGATTATTTTTCAATAGTCAGAATGTGAATTGCCTACAATTATTGTTGCTAGCTACGACAAACATTATGGCTTGTCCTACCTAAAATAGGATATAGTGCTGCCTGGATAATGACTACTATGAAAATTAGGCTTTCTGACATGTCTATTCAGGAATGGAGCGCAGCTATCTGGTCAAATCGTATTTGCACGAACTATAGGATATTTAAGAATAAGTTAGTTTATGAAAAGTACCTGCAGATATTATGTCAGAAGGAAGCAATAACTTTAAGTAAATTTAGATGTAGAACACATAGATTACCTGTTAATAAAAGCAGATTTGATGCAAATGTAGTACATGATTTGCAATGCCCACTTTGTACATCAACCGATATTGGTGATGAATTTCATTATATTTTTATATGTCCATTCTTTCAAAATGAGAGAAAATGTATATACCGAATAACTTGTGTGGTAGTAGCTCTAGACCAAGTGCGTTGCACATGGATAAGGTTTTTAATACAGCTCATGCTTGCCAGCTAAAGAAATTAGCAAAATTTGTAAGGATAATTATGTCACATTTTTCAAAAAGGCCAAGTGTAGATGGTAATACTGTAAATGATAGCTCACAAGTAAGCAATGTTGTTAGGCACACCCGTAGCGGTAGGAGGGTGAATTGCCCAGTTCGCCTTGATTTGTAAAATACGTTTATTTGTTCATATTATCACATGTTTATCATTATTCATATTTATCGCATGATTATTATTGTTCATATTGTCACATGTTTGTCTTTGTTCATATTATCATATGTTTATCATTGTTCATATTTTCACATGTTTATCATTGTTAAACTATTTTTATATTGATACTATATTACTATGTTGTAAAAATGTTTGTACTCTCATACCCCGAGAGGGGGTCGATAGAGTCAATAAAATCTTACAATCTTACAATCTTACCTAACAACACAACAACACGTAACGTATGCAAGTCGCATTTTGACTATTGAAATTTAATTATTTGTAACAGGTGAGTAAAATAATTTGTAACGATTAAATTTTATTACATTACGAAAATATTCTATTCTTCAAACCCTGAAGACAGTGTGCTTTTTTAAGTTGTATAGCGCCATCACCTGTAAAAACATTACAGTGCAACTTTTTTTCTCAAAAGTCGAGTTTAAATACATTTAGATTTTGTGCGTGATTTGACTACCAGTTGGTTATCAGTGGCGACCCTAAGAATTCCAAAAGCTTTTCCGACATAGCAACAGCAATGTATGCAACCAACCTGCATTCCGGCTATCTCAATTAATCAAATCAATCACCAGTAACGGGTGAATAGTTTGTCGCTATGGGATCTTAAATTAGAAGCCTTCATTCATGAAATACTTTTAACTGTTGAATAGACAGTTTTACTAACATATTCAAATTGTATGCATACTTTTTAAACAAAGGCTGTTCTAGAAAACCTGAAAGCTTGCTCGAGGTTTGCCCGACATAGCAACAAGTAATGTATGGAGACTGGTTCCCAGGTATTGCAATTCCTTCATTGGTAACAGGTTAATGGAATACCTCGGGTTGCAAAGGCTTGCAAAATGTTGCAACTTACATTCTGACTACCGAAGTTCAGTTACAAGCACTGGCGTACTGGTGGGGCTTGGGGGCGCTAGCCCCCCCAAATAAAATTAAACCATGACTTATTTTCAATTTCATACAAGTGATTTATAAATGTTCGTGATATATCACATGAATTTCAACAAAATGCGCGTTTCTCCATTTCTGTTGCAATCTGACACATTCCCAAATAGCCAGGAAGTGCATATGTTTTTTACAGTCACTAATGGGCCTTAGTGGCCACTAACAGTAACACTAGTAGATAACCGTATATCCAGTTTAGCGAAAAGTCTGGATACCCGTATGTCCGGCCTAGAGAAGAGCTTAGAGAAGATCGCGGCAGCTCTAGGCGGTACGCGGGGGAATGCGCAGTCGCCTGCGCCCAGGGTTTGTTTTGGATGTGGCGAGGAGGGTCATTTCCAGAGGGAATGTTCCACAGGCGCGGATCCAGTGGGGGGCGATCGGGCCTTGCCCCCCGCAAAAAAAGAGAGAGAGAGAAGAAGGAAAAGGAAAGAGGAGAGAAAGGGAAAGAAAGAAGAGGAAGAAGAAAAGAAAATGGGGAAAAGAAGGAGATCGGGGCGAAAGGGCCTTGCCTCCCAGGCTGTTGCCCCATCAAAAAATTAAGAGAGAAGGAAGGAAAGGGAAAGAAAAAAAGGAAAAGAGGAGATAAAGGGAAGGAAAAAAGAGGAAGAAGAAAAGAAAAGAAGGGGATATCAGTTGCAATTTTCCCGCCAACAAGTTGTGGATCGGGGTAAAGGCCTTGCCTCTACCCCCCCTCCCCCGCCAAAAAAATAGAGAGAAGGAAGGAAAGGGAAAGAACAAAGGAAAAGAGGAGATAAAGGGAAGGAAAAAAGAGGAAGAAGAAAAGAAAAGAAGGGGATATCAGTTGCAATTTTCCCGCCAACAGCATGTGGATCGGGGCGAAAGGCCCTTGCCTCCCCCTAGCAAACCTAAAGAGAGAGAAGGAAGGAAGGGAAAGGAAAGGGGAGGGAAAGGTAAGGAAAGAAAGAGAGAAAGAAGATAGGTAGGGAGATCAGTTTCGATTTTCCCGCCAACAAGGTGTAGATCGGGGCCACTGGCGTACTGATGGGGAGCCAATTAGTGTCCTGCCAGTGTCACAATAAAATTCAAACGTGGTTTATTTCTAATTCGATACCGGTGATTTACAAATGTTGCTGAAAGACATAGTTTTCCGAGATTTTTCCTCACTTTTTATACTTTTGTATGCGTTTGTTGGAAAATTACAAATTCCTAAATTCACAGTCAGGCAAGAAATATGCTTATTTAGAGGCCTACATGGCAGGGCCCGCAAAACGACGGGGATCCGGGGCCTCGAGCTCCGCCCCCTCCACTTCTTTGGAAAAAGTATACTAAAGAGAATAGAAAGAAAGAAAGAATAGTGACCTGCCAGTGTCACAAAATATATGAGGTATCAAAATATGCTCATATGACCGTGATTAAATGCCTAAAACCCCTGAGCTTCCGGGGGCTCTGTCCCCTGGATTCCACCTAGGGCCCTAAGGCGGCCCCTTGATGGCTAATCTGACCTTTATAAAATGCCTGAAACCCCTGAGCTTCTGGGGGCTTCGCCCCCTGGACCCCACGCCAATTAGTGTCCTGCCAGTGTCACAAATAGGGTATCAAAATATGCTCATCTGACCGTAATTAAATGCCTGAAACCCCTGAGCTTCCGGGGGGTCTGCCCCCTCGACCCCACCAGGGGCCCTAAGGCGGGCCCCTGAATGCTTTTCTGACCGTTTTAAAATGCCTAAAACCCCTGAGCTTCTGGGGTCTCCGCCCCCTGGACCCCGCCCTCTGGACCCCACGCCAATTAGTGTCCTGCCAGTGTCAAATAAAGGTATCAAAATATGCTCATCTGACCGTTATTAAGCGCCTAAAACCCCTGAGCTTCCAGGGGCTCTGCCCTGGACCCAAGCAATGGTCCTAAGTCAGGCCCCTGGATACTCATCTGACAGTAATTTATTGCCTAAAACCCCTGAGCTTCCGGGGGCTCCGCCCCCTGGACCCCACGCCAATTAGTGACCTGCCAGTGTCACAAATAGGGTATCAAAATATGCTCATCTGACCGTAATTAAATGCCTGAAACCCCTGAGCTTCCGGGGGCTCTGCCCCCTCGACCCCACCAGGGCCCTAAGGCGGGCCCCGGAATGCTTATCTGACCGTTTTAAAATGCCTAAAACCCTGAGCTTCTGGGGCTCGGCCTGGACCCCACGCCAATTAATGTCCTGCCAGTGTCACAAATAAGGTATCAAAATATGCTCATCTCACCGTCATTAAATGCCTGAAACCCCTGAGCTTCCGGGGGCTCTGTCCCCTGGATTCCACCTAGGGCCCTAAGGCGGGCCCTTGATGGCTAATCTGACCGTTATAAAATGCCTGAAACCCTGAGCTTCTGGGGCTCCGCCCCCTGGACCCCACGCCAATTAGTGTCCTGCCAGTGTCACAAATAGGGTATCAAAATATGCTCATCTGACCGTAATTAAATGCCTGAAACCCTGAGCTTCCGGGGCTCTGCCCCTCGACCCACCAGGGGCCTAAGGCGGGCCCCTGAATGCTTATCTGAACGTTTTAAAATGCCTAAAACCCTGAGCTTCTGGGGGCTCCGCCCTCTGGACCCCACGCCAATTAGTGTCCTGCCAGTGTCACAAATAAGGTATCAAAATATGCTCATCTGACCGTTATTAAGCGCCTAAAACCCCTGAGCTTCCAGGGCTCTGCCCTGGACCCAAGCAATGGTCCTAAGTCAGGCCCCTGGATACTCATCTGACAGTAATTTATTGCCTAAAACCCCTGAGCTTCCGGGGGCTCCGCCCCCTGGACCCCACGCCAATTAGTGACCTGCCAGTGTCACAAATAGGGTATCAAAATATGTTTATCTGACCGTAATTGAATGCCTGAAACCCCTGAGCTTCCGGGGGCTCCGCCCCCTCGACCCCACCAGGGGGCCTAAGGCGGGCCCCTGAATGCTCAATGATCGTTATAAAATGCCTCAAATCCCTGAGTTTCAGGGGGCTCAGCCCCCTGGACCCCACGCCAATTAGTGACCTGCCAGTGTCACGAATAAGGTATCAAAATACGCTCATCTGACCGTAATTAAATGCCCATACCCTGAGCTTCCGGGGACTCTGCCCCTTGACCCCTGCCGGGGCTTTGCCCTAGATCCCACGACAATTTACACTACGCTCTAACTGATCGTAAATACTTTAGCCCCACCTACTTGGAAAAACGTTCAGCGGGGCCTGCATGTAAGAGTGGGGATGATGCGGATTTTTTGTCTGCCAGCCCCCCCAAATTTTTTTGCTCATTACGCCACTGGTTACAAGTAACAGGTAGAATGCACTAATTCATGACTCTGCTCCGTTTTATTCCAGTGGTGTAGACACAGGAGCATGGGGAAACGTGCCCCTATATCCACCCTGCCATCAAATGGCAAGGAGGAGGGGGAGGGGGATGTAAGGGGATGAGGAGAGGAAGAGAGATAAATACATGAAGAGGGGGAGGAATGTTAAAAAAGAAAGTGACGATCTCTCCCACACCGGCCTCGCTATCCTCTTCATGAGCCTTGTTCTGTCGCATAACAGTGCCCCAATCATATCAGTGCCCCCATCATATCAGTGCCCCATCATATCAGTGCCCCCATCATATCAATGCCCCCATCATATCAGTGCCCCCATCATACCAGTGCCCCAATCATACCAGTGCCCCCATCATACCAGTGCCCCAATCATACCAGTGCCCCAATCATACCAGTGCCCCAATCATACCAGTGCCCCCATCATATCAGTGCCCCAATCATATCAGTGCCCCCATCATATCAGTGCCCCATCATATCAGTGCCCCAATCATACCAGTGCCCCCATCACATCAGTGCCCCAATCATACCAGTGCCCCAATCATACCAGTGTCCCATCATATCATATCACAGGATGCATTGCATAATTTGGATTTCGATATGCAAATTATGCAAATCAAGGATGCCCCTTGGGCAACAAAGCCGAAATTGTTCTGTGACCATTCAAGATTACAAATCAACAACAAAATTCAACGGAAAGGACTTTTCTAGGCTACCTGTTGGTTGAACAGGAGCATCAAATTGACTATGACATCAATCGAGAAATGAATGTATACAACAAATCAGAATAGTGACGCATATACTGTAGTATCTCATCAGTTTATTGTATCAATGAAAACATGGTATATTATCTGATTATATCCTCTACTCTTCTATGTTTACAGTAAATATATATATCTCTTTTGAACGAAGTACTCCATTCTAAGGATGATGACATTTTTATCATAATCATCTTTCTCACAAGGCTTGTCCATTGAAAAATATATATGTCAAGTATTTTCTCACCCATCTCATAGTACAAGGCAATGATTACAAAACATTCAAGATCATTAGAATACAAATACTAGACATTTTAAATATATATATGCTGGATTATACTTTGTAAGTTAGTAGCATATTATTTACAACAAATCAGAAAAAAATCTAAAGTACTATTTGCAATATAATGTATAAGTGTGCAGTACTGCGTAGTATAGATATTTAATAAGTCATAAAAACTTGTACAATACGTAGATATCAAGTAAAGGATTAAACATTGAACTTTGATCAAGGCCACAGATGCATGATCTCTGCCTGACAAATTAGATAGAAAATAGATAAAACGGACATAACAACATCATAAAGCGAATGAAACAAAGAGAAAACTAGTTAATCTATCCTACCGAAGTAGAAAGTAGAAGGTGGTCCAACATGTGTACATATGTGTTGGTACTTTTCAGTATATTTGAATTTCAGCAAGTGTTCCTAATTTGTTTAAAAGAGCATGGCCCTAACAAGTTTTCTGCATGCTAAACAATATAAACGACTTTTCAGTAGCCAGTTTCTCGGAAATTCAAGTACTAGATAAAAACCGGCCTGTCCGACATACTGATAAAAAAATCATGAGGAACACAAATGAAGCCAAATGCAGAAAGCAGCTAAAAGACATAATAATAACAATAATAATAAACACAATAATAATAATAACAATAATAATAATAATAATAATAATGATTATAATAATAACAATAACAATAATAATAATAATAATAATAATACTAATAATACTATTACTACTACTATACTACTACAATGTACTACTTAGAAGAATAATGATAACAACAAAGTAAATTTCTATAGCGCATATCACCAAAAATGCATGAGGATACAAATGACTTTTAGACTGAGTGAATAAATATAAAACCTTTTGCAAACACCATTCTTTTTTCTTACAAAAAGGCTGACATTTGTATCAGCTCAGAAGACACATGAATAATCATATATTTGTCATATTAATGCAAATTGAATTACACTGTTATGTAGTTAACAAGTAAATGAGAAAAGTTGCATATATTATAGGTACAAACCATTTAATTCTATACACCCAACTTTCACATAATACAAGCACAGAGCTCTAAATTTGGATCACTTTTAACACTAAATAGTTACTTTGCCAATAGTTAGTCAGTTTCCAAAATGTGCATGAAATGTTGACACTGTCATCTTCTTCTTTTTTATTAAATGAAACACAACAATCCAAGTTAAAGGGTATTTTTTTTTCTTCTTTCCATATAGTGCATACCTAAAGGGCATACATATATATACATGTATATATGAAACATCTTTGGACACTGCCATTCAATGTTACGTGACAGAGATTCATGAAGATATGAATTGTATTCAAGAGAAATACCTGTGTGTCATATTGAATGGTATAAAAAGGCAGATCCCATAATACATACAATAGATTGTGAATTCCGTTTGTCACTTTTCATTTTCATAAAAGAATATTTTGAAAAATGACAGTGAAGTGAAAGATTTTCAAATAATTTAAAACAGCAGAGTATAATTATGTACAATGCTAGTGAACACAAACACAGCACTATCTAATAGCTGATATCAAACACGTATGTATTTCAGATATTTTTCTAAAATCTGGAATACAACTAAAGCGATTCTTAGAGGTAAATTGCGTCGTCATCGAAATTGATGTCTACTTGATAAATACTGGGCTATAATTCGGCAATTCAGCAACAATATACAAAAATAAAAATATGAATTTGGTAATTTCAAATCATGAAATAACTATAATTGAAATTAACTTTAAAAATGCATAAAATATATATTTCCATTTGATTTTGATAGAGAAAGTGAAAGACATGATTATGAAGAAATCAAAGACACTTTTGCGCACCCTCTCCGGGTGAAAACATATATACATCCCTCACATACTGTACTTACAATCACTTGGTCAGGATAGGAATACTCGATCACTTGACCACTCTAATTTTGGCTATTATTTCATCTGTTTAAGAACTTATGAGTCATGAACATGATCAAATCATCAACTTCTCTTTTCGGCTTATAGTTCAATGAGTTGCCTTTCGGTTGTTGTTGTTTTGAAAATCTCCTTCTCTTAGAAAGCAATAGTTGGATGCTGCATTTCACATTTCTGCTGAGAGTCATAAGGTCATTAGCTCTATGTTTAACTATATGAGATAACTCCCTTCAGACTCTCAGAATACACAAAATATGAGTATTTAGACATACATGTAGGCCTCCGTGATTTACACGGTATTTTTTTTAAATATGAGTAATATCTTTGGCACTTAAAACAAGTTTAGTTATGAATGTGAAAAGTGTTCACATATCTAAATTCAAATCATGGACAAAATAATACAAGCTAAGATGAATTCTACAGCGCATTAAATATTCACAAAATGAGTATAACAAAATAAGGGAAAGATGACAATACAAATGTCTGCGAAGTATTTTACATCTGGCATCAAAGCTCTCTCAAGTCTCATTATTATATATGAAAAGCGTTGAGTAGAAAGCATGAGATGACAAACACACATACAAGTCATTACTCAATAATACCTCACATCTTTCCTGCATAAAGTACATACATTTTCCAGTAATTTCCTGTTTAAATAGTCGGTTGTATAGTTCAGAAAAGTACATTTGAGAAAAAAGAAAAAAGAAATTCAATTTCAGTGAATCAGTAGTAAACATAAAAGTAAAGCACTGTATTGTAACCCATTTCCAAAAAGCATCTTCAATTTCAAACTAAAATGATTCATAATTATAGAATAATTTTGAAAGGATCCTCACAAGGGCAAAGGCACCTAAAACATTGCATGAAATTTATACTGCAAATAAAAATATCATATATACATGTATACTTTCATAGTACTTAATAAAAGTGAAAGTAGAAATTGATCATATTGTGATTTGTGATTTTGGCCTCTACGGAAAGCAATTAATAAAAGACACATAATCTTACATTCTCTTGTTAGAAAACATGATATACAGTACTGTTACATGGATACAATTTAGAGGCACAAACGTTATCTTGCACATGCATCAATGTGTAATGTTGGTTTTACTGTCAATTGCAATAATCTTTTATAAATAATATATTGTGAGTACAAATGAGTGCCACTTTAAACCGTTAAGATAAATGTACCGTATTTGCCGGCGATAAGGCCGCAGGGCCCCATATGCCGCACCCCGACTTTGACATTTCGTAGAGGAAAAAAAAACACCAAAAAGACCAAACAAAATTATCGTAAATTTCTTTTAGAAATCTATTTTTTCTACAAACTGATACCAAATTCATCAATATTTTTATAAAATTTACAGGAAAAAACTAAGTTTACCGCAAAATTGATCATAATTTAGCAAATCTTCATTGATTTTGAAGTTAGAACTGTATTGCAGGCAGTTTTGGTATCATATTTATACCCCTACCTGCAAAATTGCGTGAAATGGATACGAAGAAAACAGACTTCGTGCGGATGCGGAGTTGCGTTGCGCGGTAGCTCCATAACGGTCCCTTCTTTTAGCAATGCAATGGCACAGACTAGATCTACCGGTAGATTTTATTAAAAATAGGTTATGAAGTTTATTCACGAGATCGACAAAACTTCATGTCAAAAATGCAACATGAAATAGTCGGTAAGATGTGTGGAATTATTCTAGAAATGACCTGTACCATTACTGGTATAGATCTAGTCATTGTACCGTTCATATATAGTCCCATATGTACGAATTATACGTGCTGTTTTAACAGCCAATTTTTGACTGTCGTTGCGGATTGGCCACACCCAGACTTTTTGATATTTTCGGAAGAGAAAATACTGCGGCCTTTACGCCGGCAAATACGGTATGTAACAAAACATAAATGACACATGATCAGGAATCACAAGCAACAAACAGATTTCTAGGGCCAATATTAGACTGAAGCAATAAATGTCCCACACATTCTTACTTTCGCCCTCGTACATTTCCACGTTTGAGGATGTTATCGGCAGGTTGGGGCTGTGGCGGGATTGCGGACGACACCGGTTGACGACATGCGATTCCTGAGGATGCCTTCTTTGGGCATGGGCTGTCTCATTGGTGCTGGCGCATATCCATTTTCAAGGGGTGCATGCTGACTCGACTGAGGGCTTGCCACGATGGGTAATGAATTTGGGTGAGTGGCGTAGCCTGTCCCAACTCCATTTAGCTGACGGGGGCTTGTGTCGGTCATGCCCTTTGGGGGACCGTAGTTATTGTTGTATTCCACAGGCTGGTCAACGTTGACCTGTAGAGGGGGTAAGGACATCACTCTGACGGCTCCAGCGGGTGGGATGTGACTGGGACTGGCTGGCATGATGGAGGATCCACCAGCTCCACTGGATTGAGAATCAGTGGATGATGGGGTCCTGTAACGTCCTTCTATCCCGTTAGCTTGACCAGCTGGCATAGAAGGGTCACTGGGTCCTGGTGCTTGCTGTGATGGCCAGAGCTTGGTGATAGCATTGGTTTGATAATCACTAGAGACTGGTTGAGGTTCTCTCACTGTACCAACTTCCTGATACTTCATGTACTTGGCTATCAACTCACCTATCTCAACTCCCTGATGAGAAAACAAGAAATATTATATAGAAAATAATACCACTCAACATATATTGCTAAAACATAAGAAGGAACTAGAAACCAAACCTTTGACCTGTAGTTTTGAAGCTGCCAGGTAGTATCATTTAAAATCCTCTGATGCTACTATGCCGAGCATATGTGCATGTTGTACCCCAAGGCACTACGAGTGGTCCTTTTTTATTCATATGGTCTTTCTCCAAGATGTTTGTTTACATGATTCGCGTATAGTCATATGTGTGATAGAAAATGAAGTATATTTATTTGGGCTCACTTGCCAATTCAATGCCAGTTCAATATTTTTTTTAGTCTTTGCCTTCCATACGTTTGATACAAACTTGATATTCTGTATGTATTTTGTTAATGGTAAATAAATGTTATTTTGTTTGAACTTCACTCAGTTTTATTCAAAATTTTGCTAAATAAATATAGATGTCAAAGAAAACCTGACATCCTTAATGCCAACCTGATTTGTCTGGAACCGGGTTACAGTCTGCTTCATGAGGTCGCCATATTTGATGTCAAAGAACGAGACCTTGCCATCATTAGAGCGGAGTCTCCTTGTTGAAACGATCTCTGCCAGTGTCGTGTACTCCAAGATCTCCTGAACATTTCAAAGAGAGGGAAAACACAGACAGCAAATTCAATACAGGTTAATTCATAAACTAAAGAGTCATTCTGTCCTTCCAACAAAAGTATCAGATTGACAGTGCAAAAAAGGATTAAGTTTGAATACTGAACTAAAAACAAATAATAATCAATGACAGAAGTAAAACAAACATATAGTGTACTTTTATTTTTCTGCTTTTATCTACTTTTATTCATCTCCCAAAGCAATGTGAGCATTCTTGCAAGATGCCTGCAGATCAAAATGTATTGTAAAGATTATTAAGTAGACAGGTTATAACTGAACTTCACCTATAATCTCAAAACTAAATTAATTTACTAAATGTTTCTCACTTTATTTAAAACCTGCTAAATTGTTGGATTTCAAGTAAACTAGCTTATTAACGTTGTCTATATTTGACTGTCCAGGGTCTTACTGAATTCTATTATAATCACGCAACCTGTAAAAACAATTTTAATTTTTAAAGTAATGATGACAGCACCGAAATAGCCAGATGAATGTAGTTAGAAATGAATGCCATTACTCACATGTGTGTTGTTCTTGAGGATGAAGAAACCATCTTTATTAACAGCCAGGAGTCTGGACTCAGTGGCAGTGGCTCCACTCTGCATCTTAACCTCAAAGAAGTTACAACCAAAGAGCTTCCACTCCTGAAGTGTTTTAATGAACCTGACTTGGGCCAGGACCGGGGTGACGTCTCGCATCTGTTCTAGGCTGGAGTGGAGGAGGTTGAGCCAGTGCTGAGATTGTTGCTTGTCCTTCACGTTGAATGGGAGCACGTAGTTCAGGTCTTTCCTGCAAGGAATTAAAATATTCCATGATCAGTTGTATTTTGTCAAATCTCAACAACCGTCAATTATCAAGAGTAAAATACACGTTAGTAAAGTGAAAGAAATAAATTTTGACAGGATAGTTATAAATATTAGCAGTTTACTTGATTTCTGATGGTGTACTATGACGATTGGTGAAGTTGGTAATTAGGGAGAGAGCCAATATGGACGTTAGGTAAAGAGTTAGGCAGTTTGAAGTGGGACAGGAGGAGAAGATGATGGAAAGAGAGACTGATGGAAGCATAATGAAATATTGAACAAAGAGAGGTAAGAAAGAGGACAGGGGTAAAATACAGCAAGATAAGTAAAGATAGAAAGAGAGACAATTGAAGGAAAGTTGAAAGAGAAAGGGTTGTAAAAAGATGAGCCAAAGAAACAGAAAAGGGAGACAGTATGACAGATGGAACATGGCTGAGAAGCAAGAGATAGGCGATTCTATACGACACCTATTACGGCGACAAATGCTCCATTGTCACTATTTAACTTCAACTCTGGATCAAACATCATACTTAACTATAATTCTAACCCTAACCAGAACCTAAAACCCAATTGCAACCCTCGCCCTCTGACCCTATATCTTTGATGAAATATGACCCAGAGATCTAGTTAGTTGCCATAACAAGCGTGGATCACAAAAGAAAGATTTTATCTTAGTTTATCTTAGTGTACAAAGAATCCAGAATTTCAATTGAAATTATTTTTAATAAGAAACAATATTGCAATGGAAGGACATTTATGGCTTACTGCGTTGGGAGTTGGACCTGATCATTTGCTTTCATCTGGTAAGCAGCTAGCTGTATGATGGTGGTCAGTAGATCATCGGTCAGTTCACCGTGCTGTAGAATCACTAGGTTACCACTGATGTAGTCTTGACGAATCTGGTCAAGAAGTGAATTAAAAGATCATCTCAAAATAACTGTGTATATAAACATCTTTAAAGAGCGATTTTTAGTCAGAATGAGATAACACTGGTAGAGATACATGCCGTAGGCTTCATACCTATCAAATCTCAGAAAACATAACTAAAAATTGAAATGATTTTATGATAATTTCAAAGATATTTTTATTTAAAATTCACGTCAGAGATAACACCAACTAAATTAATGACAAAAATACAGGCTCCTTTGACAAATTTTATTCTCAATCATCACTTGACTTTTTTTATATGCACAGCTTCGTGATCAAAGGTCAAAGGTATTTTATTCACATTTCTTTATATCTTTATTATTTTTTATAACAATTATACAAAGATTTCAAGAATGATCAGTCATAGAATCTTTGATACACCAATGTAAATGTAAATGATTGCTTTTATCATTTGGATAGTGTGGAAGCATTTACATTTATGACATTTACATCATATATTATAATGACTCTTTCTGTTTGGGTGTGGCTTGATCAAGTTACGAGTGAGTTTCCTGTGGAATGTTAAATTTGTTTCTTTTGTGGCTAACATGTATCTTTCCGGGAATTCTGTCCGTGTTCCGCTTCTAATAGATTTACCTGATTGTACATGTACAAGATCTGCATGAAGTTATCAAGGTCCAACCGTAGAGGTCGTTTCCATAGCACCCTGCGGAAGAGGAGTACGTAGGCAATTCCTGTTTGTTCTAGATGCGTAGTGATGTCCATGATGTAATCATTCTGCTGGAGTAATGTCTCATTATGCTCTGAAAAAAGAAAAATTTATTGTCGTGGTCAATAGGGATGCTTTCATTGATGTACTAGTGGGGTAATATTTTTGGGAGTGATATTGAAAATAATGATATCATCACTATGATAATCATAATATACAATTAATTATGCTATCCATTAAAAAAGGGTGATGCTTTCTATACTGTACTAAGAGCGTCATATGCTTCTACAATTGTGACTGTGCATTTATCACACCTGTATTAACAACTAACAATTCTAAGTTTGTGTTAAAAGATGATAAGACTAAAAATACTATTGAATATGATAAACTTACTGCTTCCAATGATAGCAAAGAGTCCATACTCCTTGAGGTCGTTCTCATTGGTCAATCCGAGGCCATCACACACTGCGGCCAGAATGTCTGCCACCACCGTGCTAGTGGTTATCTTCAGCATTATACGGATTCCACCCGGCATAACGAACTGCTGTCTTCGGGTTGTTCTGCCAGCCTGCAATGTGCATTCAATAATGAAGAAAACTTAGAATCTGATTTTAGTTTGATTACCAGTATTTCAAACCACGTATTTCATACCATTCCCACATTCTATCGGGATGCTAAATGTACAAAGAATTAGAAAAAGGAAGGCATCCATGTATTTCAAAGATCAGTAATAATCATATAATCACTACTTGTTTCATACTAGTTCGGCAATGAACCAGGGGTGAGTTTAAAAGTAATAATGTTATATCAATGATGATCATAACAGTGTTGTCATTCACATGCATTTCATGATATATGATCATGAATGTCATCAAACATTATCAGTATTTATCTCATTAATGTTAACACAATCACCATCATCATCATCATCATCATCATCATCACTATCCCCATCATCACCACCACCATCTGATATCACCATACCAAAAATACCATCATCATCATCGACATCCTCAAAACCACCACCACCACCAGTATCCTCCTCCTCATCATCATCACGATTATCAACACCATCATCACTATCATCATCATCATCACCAACATCACCTTAATTACTATCATCAGCACCGCTATCATCATCTTCTTCATCACTTTCATTGTCATCACCATCATCATCACATGCACCACCATCATCACCCCCACCATCACCACCACCATCATCATCACCACCACCATCATCACCCCCACCACCATCATCATCACCACCATCATCATCACCACCATCATCATCACCACCATCATCATCACCACCACCACCATCACCACCACCACCATCATCATCACCCCCACCATCATCACCACCACCACTATCATCATCACCACCATCATCACCATCACCACCACCACCACCATCATCACCACCACCACCACCACCATCATCATCATGCACCATCATAATCATCATCAAACACTCACCAGTAGGTGAGTGACTTCTGTCTCGCTGGGTATGACCCTCCTCCCATCAAACCTCAACGCCTTTTTCAGATTCTGAATGCATATACCAGCAAGCCCACCGTATGGGTTCTGACTATCATGAGAGCGGCTTCAGAGAGATACTGGAAGAGGTACGGCTTGAGGACGTCGGAACAGGGAAAGTAGGCAGTCAGGAGGAGCAGAAATCGCCAGCCCTGCTGGACGTTTTGTCTGATAGGGAAAGAGACATACAAACACCCTGTGAATATAACATTGTCTGTTTTACATTTCTTTACTTATTCTTTTAAACGTTTGTAATTAATCTGCAAAAATAGAATATCTTATGTCACGTATACAAGCAGACAAAAGAGTCACGAGACCCTTCATGTAACTTCAAAACTTGTTTCCAATATTCTTTTAAGAGAAGCATAGTCTTTCTGACAAATACCTGTATATTACCATTACCTTGGAGGTATAATTAATCGTGGATGTTGTAATTAACATTAAATAATATAATAACAACATTGTTATTTTTCTAATAGACATATCCATTATGCAAGGTGCTCAAGGTGTTTCAATGATACCCTGGCTCTAGCTAGGCTACCTATTGTTGTGCTTACAGCATTCAAGGAATTTCTTCCTACTAGTAACCATTTAAAACATGGGTGGAGAGAGGCAAATGTAGATTAATGTCTTCCCAAATGACCCTAGTTTCATGCCGGGGCTTGAAGTCATGACCTTCGTATCTCCAGTTAAGTGTTTACACCACTTGACTACGATATACCTCTTTGCACTCTGATTGTCTGTGATCTGCTTCACAACGTGGCAGAATATTTCATCTCTCAGTTCAGGATGTTCTAGGCAATTCTTGATGATGAAGACAATGCATTCGTAGACCGCCATCTCATGGCTGGAGTCCACTTTACTTCGCAGAGGATAATCCCCCATCACTTGCATGAGAGCTGGTATTAAGGTAGAAAGGTCAAAATGTCAGATTTCTTTCTTTAAGAAATTATTTGAAAAGGCTCACATCAATTCTACTTAAGAAGAAGAATCTTCTTCCATGCATATTCACATTCTATAATTACAATATGAATGGGTTTTATATTTTCAGGCAGTCTTCAAAAAAATAAATGTATGATGGAAAAGAGTACTTGATGACATCACACAAATCTTATCATTTGAGATTTTCAAATACAATGACTTCTACTTTTTAAAAAATTGTAAATTTCATATACAAGCAATTTGCCTACTTCTCTGCTAAGTAAACAATTTTTTATTTCTGTTTGTTCTGCTTCCAATCAGAGCAACCTGTTTTCAAGATCCCATATAACACAACTACACTGGTTGCAATTGTTACATAATTAATTTGTAACACTAAACAGATTTTGTACCTAATCCTACACTTAAACCTAAACACAATCCAATATTAAATTCAAATCCAAGCCCTGCCCCTTTATCTTTGAGAAGTTTAGACCAAAGCAAACATTGCTAGATCACATTTTCAAAGCAACTTGCTATCATGGTTGGGTAAACCTTCATAATAATAATAACAATAATAATAATAATATACATATATGAGATTTGCATGGCGTCAAATCCACTTGAAATCAAATGCTCAAGGTGTACTAATGCAACAAATGAAATCACATCAGGGCAGGGTTTCACGAAACAGTCATCAGTACAAGTTCGCCGACATCTCATTGAAATGCGTGAATTAAAATTAACACGCGTGATAATGGTATGTCCGTGAACCTGTACTTATAACGGTCTCGTGAAACGCCACCCAAAGTAACTTACCTAGGAAACATTCCAAAGCAATCTTGTTAAGTTCTGGTGATGGAAGCTCAATGAGGGAGGCTTGGATAGGTGAGTTGGTGTAGGATACAGCTACGATGTGTTGCTGCATGGACATGCCATTCTCGCTCTTCTTCTTATCTAACAGGAGAATTAAAGAGGAGAGAAACATAGATCATTGCAAATTTGAAACAATGATTCTGATTGGCTAATGGTCAGCCTTTAGAACAAGATGTGGATGCAACAGTGATCTTGATTGGTCATTGCCATTTTGCGATTGATCGCAACTTTTGTGTTAAAGGGCCTAGAATGGAGACTAAATGCTTAACAGACCTCGATCTGCTAGTGCAGAACAAAAATGTACGACAGATTTGTCTTAGAGTGTAAGAAAACATAAGCCTGACAAGTTTCAAGGAAAATAATCAATGTTGCTGTGGGATACAGCCATGATGTGTTGCAATAGGAATATGAAACAATGTTAATTTATCGAAAATAATATCACTAGTGATATTCGTTTGTCTCGCAATGTGGTCAATAAGGAATCTAAAAGATCTCGACGTTTCGTGCGCCGCTGCAACACTTCGTCAGGTGATAAAAACTAATGTAAGCAAGGGTGCTTTATACTCTATGATCTTTTAGATTCCTTATTGACCACATTGCGAGACAAACGAATATCACTAGCGATATTATTTTCGATACTACATCCGCAATGAGTAATATATTTAGCAATGTTAATTTATTTGGTCCATTGTTAGTCTTCACAGTGTCGGTTCAACTGGTGTATTAAGTATGTTTCTTACCTTTCTTGAGTATAGATCTCTTGAGTGAACCCATAAACTTGAGGGACCCTCTGATAGATCCATCACTCTTACGCTGCATGATGAATCTATAGAGATAAAGAAACAAAGAGAGAGGGGGTGGGAAGGGAGAGAAAGAGGGAGGCAAGGGAGAAAGAGAGAGAGAGAGAGGAGAGAGGGAGAAAGAGAGAGAGAGAGAGAGAGAGAGAGAGGGAGAGAGAGAGAGGGGAGAGAGAGAGGGAGGGAGAGAAGGAGGGAGGAATGGAGAGCGAAAGTGCGTGGAAACAAAATTTTTATGTCCTTAAATCTCAAAAAAAAGTTATATTTCTATAATATCTAATATATCCTTAACACAGAAATGCATTTTAAATTGTATTCTAGCATTGTCTTTTTATACAATTCGTCCATAAAAATGATATTTAGTCACATCTAGGGCTTCACATGCCAAAACTTGTTATGAGTTTCATGACAAACACTGAGCCGATCAGGTCATTCATTTACCAGAGAATTTTATATTAGCAACCAATACAAATCATAATTGCACTGTTGTTTTTGTGAAAATTTGTGAAAATTCTGATAAATTGCATAGTTTTTAGCTGTGCAAGGACTTGTGCCGACCAGCTTTTACGGCTTCCCAAGCCTTACCAAGGACTGCTATCACACAATGATGTAAAGTAACAATCTGCGATGCACATTTCGAGAACTTACAGTTTGAGAAGTGTTACCAATATGGGATATAATACTGAATTACCTACATCAGGAATGGGATTTATTCTTGATAATTAGTGATTTCATTTGTAGTACTGAACTGTTTCTTGTTATGGTATATATATACATCATACAAATTTGATGTGGGTTCATGCTTACTTGTCTGAGCTATCCCTGAAGTATCGCTTAGCAAACTCTGGCATGGAGAAGCGCTTGTGATCGTCGCTAGGGGCAACCACTGGCTCCATTCGGGGCTGGTGCCCTTGCTGTGGGATCAACACCAAAGAGATGAATATTAATCATACATGAAAGGAATTTATGACAATGGGGCAGGGTGTGATAAGTTACACACCTTGCGATCAAACTGTGACTGGATTCGATATCAATAACAATACAATCAGATTATGGAAAATTATATCCGTCTAAGGTCCTGAATGGTCATATCAACAAAACTGCACAGTATTTTAAGCCTTGCAGTTGGTGAAAAGCCAAATCAGTTATCAGATGCTGACAAGTCTTTCTTGCAATTAGTATGATGTCGCTGTGATTCGCAGTCAATAAGGCATATTATTTCCAATTAGAAGGCTCACAGCACCCTGCAATTCTGGTTCTGATTGGTAGGATTCTTAACATCTGGGCCCCATCTTATAAAGATTCAAAAGTCCTCCAATCACTTGCAAGTTTTCTCTTTCATGTATTGTTGCGATTAATATCAACTGAGTGGTGTTTCACAAAGACTAAGATCGACTTTAAGTTGGACTTAACTATGGCAGGCTGTTCATGCCACTGTTTGCTCTCACCATTTACTGGCATAGGTCTCTCAAGGGACATACAAATCATGGTAAAAAATCTACAGAATTTACATTTTTTGATAATTCATTATTGAAGGAAAAAATATTATCTAAAGATCATAATGGTGAGAGCAAACAGTGGCATGAACGGCCTGCCATAGTTAAGTCTAACTTAAAGTCGATCTTAGTCTTTGTGAAACACTCCCCAGTTTACAAGATGGGCCCTGATCTCCAGTAGGCACATCCGTACCAAAAAATATTTGAAACCTGCTGGCTTGACAGGTTTGCATCCTACCACATTTATCATTATCATGAATCGATCCTAGCGGATTATTGTAAAGTTTTGTGAAAGTAGAAGGGTCGTCTACTTACTGCACCTTTTTAGAAACAGTAATGAAATAACTATCTCATATATTTTACAGAGTTTAAGGGTCTGTTTGTGATGACTGTTCTGATAGCAGCTAGTACAGTGTCTCCTTTTAGTGATTTTTTTGCATTATCTTTGGATCCAAAATGCTAGGAATTACACATTATACATGAGCAAAAGAGGAAAAATCAACCAAAATCAAAAGAGCTATACACTTTTTTAAAATGTATTTATAGAAAGACTAAAATTAAAAAAACAGGTTGTGTTACAAAAATGGTATATAATGATTTGAATAATCAAAAATTCATGAAAGAAATAGCCAATTCCACCCAAATAATATGCAGATGTTTGCAGTATGGAAGTGCAATGGTGCATCCAAAGAACTGGGGAATTATGAACTAGAATCGATGAGAAATTATGAAGAAAAGGGGTTAGAATGTGGTATTAAAAGGAAATCACTCCAGAAAAATGAAAATGGATGTTGAATAACTGTAAGCCACCAAAATAGCTCACTTTTATTTGATTCAGAGATTTCCTATCTTTATTTTTTCCCCTCAATTTCAACTTCATGTATTATCTCATCCCTTCTGATATAAACGTAGCTATTATCCTGTCCAGTTCGACTACAACAAGAAGTTTGGCATAACTGTTGCCCCTTTTTGCTCATATCAAGGAAAATAAGGTAATAATTCCTATCATTTTAGAGAGAAGTTTTCTGTTACCTCTTCCAGCATTCTTGTCTCAATGTTGACACGATTCTGTGCCTAGAGAGAAGAAAAATGGCATCAATCCAGCTTATTCCATATGTTCCACAGGTTAGGTTTACCTCTTTTTTTGTTATTGTTATTATATCCTCTTATTTTGGTAATTCTAAGAGACTTTTGCAGGGAGAAGCTGTTACAAATGTTTTGTTACTATCGATTCACACAGTTGGTATGTAAATGTGGGAACAGCAATGCATTTTTGAACTCTTCTTTCATTTTGCAGACATTTTCAGCTGTAATAACTTAAAAAGAGAAGTATTTATGAAGTAGGCAAATAATTTTGTTTTTCACATCAGTGTTCCACTGACTCATCATCAAATTGGCAATGGTCTTTAAAGATAAAGATGTGATGTAAGACACATCACTTGTGTTCAAAAGTATGAATATGAGTCGCACAGTGGTGTTCACGATAAGATATATGAATTGAAGAGAGATTGAGTCACATGGATTAAAGAAAAATATCATGATTAATGCTGATCTTGCCATTGTCAATGAAAAAAATTAAATCCCAACTACCAAAGTTCATGCAAGGGTTAATGAATTCAGTGGTGTAGTTTTGGCTGTTTTAGGAAGAAAGTATATATATATATATCAAATGAAAAACAAATTCACTGGCAAAGTTGATGTACATGTTCTGACATTAAGAGTTAATAATACACTTTCAAGATTGACATTTGAAGAATGTAAAAGTCATGTAAATGAAATAAAATGCAAATTCATTCTTCAATAATGTCAATGGGTAATGTTCATAGTTCATGCTGATTATGAAGTTAAGAGAGTTAATATGACATGGATTTTGACAAAATGGATCCTTAATTGTTTAGGATGCATATGATTGCAGGGTACATCCATTTCTCACCGCAAGATTTTAATAATTGATGATTTAAATCTTATGTTGGAGATCAAGATAATATTTAATACTTGGTTTCATAAAATGTATAATGCTTACACAAAAGAGATTATTTTCCTTAATCTTTTTTTCATGCAAAATGAATATTAAAATGACATATGAAATACAATAAATATTTCTGTTTCATGCTCTAAAATCTAGATTTTCCAGATTCAAAGAACTCTTTTACAAGTAAAAGACAGATGTCTGTTAAATGATAAGTGAATTTGTAACATAAAATCATTAAATCAAGAAAATCTAGCCTCTTTAACATAAGAAACGGTTAAATATCTTTCCCAGTGTATTGATGACAATGATGCACACTCACACTTGCTTTATCAAACAAACACACAAAATAAAGAAACAGACCTTTATCTGTCTCAATGTCTGAGGACCTGGAGCTGCAATGACAAACTCCTTGGGGAAGAGACCTGATCGCCCATCTAACATTCCAAACAGCCAACCTGTTTCATCAAGTGAGATGGAGAGAAAGGAAGAGAAAAAAATAGACAGAGAGTGAGAGAGTAGGGGAAGAGGGAGAGTGAGAGTGAGAGATGAGGGAGAGGGGAAGAGAGAGAGAGAGAGGGGAGAGAGAGAGAGAGTAGGGAAGAGGGAGAGTGAGAGTGAGAGAAGAGGGAGAGGGGAAGAGAGAGAGAGAGAGGAGAGGGAAGAGAGAGAGAGAGAGAGTAGGGAAGAGGGAGAGTGAGAGTGAGGGAGGGAGAGGGAGAGGGAAGAGAGAGGGAGAGGGAAGAGAGAGAGAGAGAGAGTAGGGGAAGAGGGAGAGTGAGAATGAGAGAAGAGGGAGAGGGGAAGAGAGAGAGAGAGAGAGAGAGATATGAAAGCAGAAGAGAAAGAGATAGCAAAGAGCGTGAAAGAGAGATAAAAGGTAGAGAAAATGGAAATGAGAAATGTACATATGGAAAAGAAAGGGGGAGGAAGGAAAGGCAGACAGAAGTAGAGGGAAATATGGGGAGTGAGAGAGTGAGAGAGAGAGAGAGAGAGGGGAAAGAGAGAGAGGGAGAGAGTGAGAGAAGCAGAAGAGCATTTGGAAAGCTTAATTAAAAACATTGTACTTTTTAAAGGGTTCATTCATATTTGATGTAAGGGTCCGATATAACATTGGAAACTTTCATGCAGTCACTCTTATAATAATAATAATAATGATATCATGATTTTGTATAGTGCAATTCAACTCAAAGTGGGTTCTCAAAGCGCTTTACAAACAAAAGCAATATATAAACATGTACATGTATTAAACGGAGAGCAGACAATCAAAATGAAATAATTGCAACTGCATACATTGTAGCCAGGGAATTATACATACCGGTACATATTCGTTACATATAGTGAACGCATTGAGAATTAGATATATACAACAACATGTTTATATTAACTATCAGCTAGGAAAGCCTACATATCTCTGTTAAAATGTACATTGAGCTGGAATAACATAAAACGTAAACTATAAAAAGCATTATATTAAAAACAAGGGAATCATACATAAGTAAATTATAATGGAGATTTAATTATTCATAGATGGGAGTAGCAGCAAAATATCAACAAGGTAGAGAAAATTACAATGTACCTGGATCTGTGACATGATGTTTGCCAGTGACCTTGATGATGTCTCCCTTGTGGAAGCTTAGAAGAGTTGTTTCTCTGGTGATGTAATCCTGAATAGCCCTCATATGATGAGAGTCCTTCTCTAAGTCTACCACATACGCATCAATCATACTCTTGATCTGGGCAGCCTATGGCATAATGATTCAGAAAGTTACATATTTATTACCTGTACATGCTTCAAAATTATTAGAGCAATAAAAAATAATGATGATAATGATGATAATGATGAAGATGATGATAATGATTATGATCATGAATAGCCCTCATATGATGAGAGTCCTTCTCTAAGTCTACCACATATGCATCAATCATATTCTTGATCTGGGCAGCCTATGGCATAATGATTCAGAAAGTTACATATTTATCACATGGTTTTAAATGATTAGAGCAATACAATATATTGATGATAATGATGAAGATTATGGTAATGATTATAATCCTGGATAGCCCTCATATGATGAGAGTCCTTCTCTAAATCTACCACTTATGCATCAATCATACTCTTGATCTGGGCGGCCTAATGCATAATGATTCAGAGAGTTACATTTTATAACATGGTTCAATGATTAGACCAATGAAAAATAATGATGATAATTATGATCCTTGATAGCTCTCAAATGAAGAGAGTCCTTCTCTAAGTCTACCACATATCGTCAATCATACTCTTGATCTATGACAATAATAAGTTTAGAAACAATATTACTGATATTAGTAATAGGTTACATTAGGAAATGCAGCCATAATAATAATAATAATAATAATAATAATAATAATAATAATAATAATAATAATAATAATAATAATAATAATAATAATAATAATAATAATAATAATAATAATAATAATAATAATAATAATAATAATAATAATAATAATAAGAAGAAGAAGAAGAAGAAGAAGAAGAAGAAGAAGAAGAAGAAGAAGAAGAAGAAGAAGAAGAAGAAGAAGAAGAAGAAGAAGAAGAAGAAGAAAAGAAGAAGAAGAACGATAATAATAATCATGACAAAAATAATAATACTGATAATAATAACAATTATAATGACATTACTACATCTGTCAAAATCAAGTCAGCTATTTGTTATGTCTGCACATCTACTTGTATAGAATAACATAGTTTGCTTACCCTGTGTGTATAGAGAGGTATGTTGGTGCCATCAGCTAGAGCAAGTTTAAGGGTGTTGTTTGGTGTGGCTATGATCTGGTTCAAATCTGAAAAGCTTCAAGTTACAAGAAGAGATTGGTCGATTATCACAGCAATTAAAGATTTTCAATTCCATTCTTAAATATTCGATCAGAGAAATGAATGAATTTTGTATTTAGTCAAAACAAATTTTTAACTGCTTTTTAACAACAAGTAAAACATCATTATGGCTAAATTGTTTGTTACAAGAAGCACTTACTCTAGAAACTCTATTAAATTGCAGCAAGAAAAAGGGCTGTTTAGAAGTTGCCTACATAAAACAATGACTGAGGTTACTTGATACTTGGCACATGCAATCTTTGCTTTGCTGGTATTGCATGGCTCCAGGCTTTATTTTGTCAAAGATATAGGATTAGGGATAGGGTAAGGGTTGCAACTGGGTCTAAGGTTAGGATTAGGGATAGGGTAACTGGGTCTAAGGTTAGGGTTAGGGTTAGGGTTGCAACTGGGTCTAAGGTTAGGTTTAGGGTTTGGATTAGGGATAGGTATAGTGTGTGGTCCAGAGTTGAAGATGGTTATTAGACTGTGAAGCATTTGTCACCAAAACATGTCTTGTAGAGCAAAAAACAAACAAACAAACTAAACAAACAAACAAAAACAAAGAAAAAGAGCAACAAAATTACACTTTATATCCTAATTATCACTTAATTGCTGTTTAATCTGCTAAATGCACTTTATACTTCATGCCTCACATGTCTTCCCCTTCTCTTATTTCCTATATTATTTTTGTTAACATTGGTAACTTTTTTGTGTGTGCCTTACCAAGTATATTGATTGCCTTTTGATGTAACTGTACTTCTGTATATTTTTACTTTTCTTGTAAACAAAACAAATTTCCATTATAAGGACAATAAATGGACATTCAATTCAGTTCGATTCAATTTAATTACTGTAACACTTATAATCATGATTCTTATTTCATTCAAGGAATTTGGATTGATGAATGTCTAACTGTTTTTACTTACTGGAATGATTCCGTGACGACCAGTTGATCTTTCATTGGATCCAGCTCATGCCTCACTAGGTAAACACCAGTATCACTTACACACAGCCATTGCAGGTCGGGATGTCGACGCCCACCCTACAAATACAAACACGAATGTTAAGTTTTGTACATGTATCTATTCATTTAGTTATATTTCAAATCAGGGTAGCAACTTTTCAAAGCCAAATGCCTGCTTTACAAAAAAAAGGCCCTGCATGTCCACACAAAGAGAGGATGAAATTATAGAATGCTAAAGTAATAAAACAAAAGTAACATCAAGATAGAGTTATTAAAAGTTACAGACCTAAATTTTAAAAAAGTACAAAACAAAATTTTAAAAAAAGTAAAATGAAGCCAACTGTACACTCTAGTAATTAGTACTAAGTTTTTTTAAAATTTGACTTTAAGTATCACGTATTGCATATTTCCACTATCTATAATTTTTCTAAAAATTCACATTTTCTTTGCTTGAAGAAAAAAAGAATGCTCAATTGGATTTAAAGAGAAAATAAACTCACATCCTTCTCAAAACATAAACTACATTAATAAATTTACATTTAATAGAATTTTGTACAATTTTGAAAACAGGAAAAAAATGTGATGGACAGATCACTTTACTTCTACATTGTACTTCACTCATCAGAGAGCAAGTCATTTGCGGTATAAACAAATCATCATAGGCTATTGCTGTATCTTGAAGCAATTAGTCTCTTTTATAAATAATCTTTTCTATGATATAATCACATTTCTCTATGTGCTTTTGGAACATCAGCAAGAAAATAAATTATTGCATCAATTTAAAGAACAAAACCAGTTACAGAATAATTTATGAAAAATTACCTGTGTAAAAAAAAAGCTTCCCAAAAGCAATTTATATGCACTTACGATTGTTTTTGTTGAATCAGATATAATACACAACATATAGCAAACAAGCAAGCAAGCAAAAAATAAAACACTTATTAAGAATGAAATTATTTATCAATCAAATGAACATAATAAATAAATAAATAGAAATAAAAGTTATGAAAAAACTAATAAATTTATTTAAAAATCATATTTTTACCCTTTTGTGTGTGTTAATAAGCAAGGTTAACATACTCACATGAATTGGGAAAAATCTGCTAAAATAGAGAGGCAATTGTCTGGCGGCCTCTATAACCTCCTTGCGATGTGCGCCCTTCTGGGGTAGGTTTTTAGGAGTGATGCCATATTTGTCTGTTAGTAGCCCAAAAGCAAATTAGTGTGACCAAATTGGGGAGTTAGTAACAAGCAACCAACCAAAAACAGTGTGCATAGTCACATGAGACAGTTAGTATACATGTACATTGTTGTTCCGTGTATGTCTCCGTGCATTTGATTGATCGATCGAATTTATTTCATTTCATATCACACAATAAAGAACATAGTTGACAAAGTACAAAATTATGAAATGAAACAGGAACCTACTGGAAAGCATAGCTTGTTTTTGTAGGTTTATATTCATTTTAATTATCATTGTCTTATCATTTGTTTGATCATTCCAACAGGCATCGATTCAATTACATGATTTTAAAACAATTAAATACATTGTTTTGACTATTAAAACACAATTAAAATTTCTTTGCTTTTTAATAAATAACTGTTTCCTCTTAATGATGATAGCCCCCCCAAAAAAAAAAATTAAAAAAAAAAAAAAATTATATATAACATCATATAATTACACACTTAAAGCAAATATTGCTTTCATTTTAACAAAATAATGTAATGTTAATCACATGCTTCCCCGCATCCATGGCCATTGAAAAAAAAAGAATACAAAATGCATATATTGTTAGTATTAGTAGCCCCAAGATAAAGTATAAAAGCATTCCAACACCATCAAAGGGTAACTCAAAATGCAAGCATGATGTTTATGACAGACTGATATATGTCCATGAAAAATTATCAATTTGAATCAAATCATATGATGCTACCTTCAAAGAGGGACAGAGAGTTGGAACTATTGTTCTGTTTATACAATCTTTATTTTACTTTGAGAGAGTTTTGACTACAACAATGGCAGCTAGACTTCACCAAACCACTGGTAACAAAGACTAGCCATTGGACTGTCAAACCCTGCATGTTGCTGTCTGTTTGCCACACAAAGTAAATGAAATTGATTGTGTGAGCAGAAGAAAATTAGTTCCAGTATAAAACCAAATGACTTCAATGAACCTCTTCAAGTGATGGCAGTTAAAGATAAAGACCAGTTCTGGTCATGCGATTGCATTAATTGTGAAAGAAACGTTGCAGAATCGATCAGAAAAGGTTGATCATATAGCATATAACTATTGGTGTGTACTGCAAGGTTCTGGAATCATCAAAATGATAAGAAATTTGGCCCAGTCTTGGTAAAGTTACAAGCACTGTACACAGAAAGATGCATATGGGACTACGCAACCACGTGCGCGATATCTATTTGGTCCCAATAGATATAATAATTTACCAAATATATCAATTAGTAGGCGGTTTCCGACTTTCCCGCAAAATTTGTATCATCACGTATTAGTCAAAACATATTCTTTCACATGATTGGTAATGAGAGCTTCCATTTATTTTTTGAGAGAGGGGCGTTTCCAAAACTGGCCTTTACCTTTAATATAGATTGTGCCTCACAGACAGTAAGAGTATCCATCACAAGCTTTCAACATTCATTCATGTATCAAATTCATTCATAATTTTGCTGGCAACTGTTAAAATAATTGCAAGAAGTACCATCAAACAGCCCGACATGATATTAGAATGAAAAAAGTCTAGAAACCACAAAATTAGATAAACCTTGCATCCCAACAATATCTTTAGACTAAAAAATAGTAAGAATTGAAGCTTCATGGAAGAGATTTTCATAAGAACATATTGTGGTGTAATTCCTAGTCTTGACATCTGTGGCATAATAATAATAGCTAGTTCTTATATAGTGCTTTTCAGGACCGAAGGCTCTCTCAAAGCGCTTTACAGATATATATATTATTACCCCAGTTATCGGATTCAGGCTTACCTGCACACAATGTATGCACATTCTCCACTCCCTGGGGAGCATTCCAGCCAGGCGTCATTTTTACAAGCGCACACTTGCTTATCTAAGCACATTAGCTTTCGCATCCTACCGGGTACCCATTTAACACCTGGGTGGAGAGTGGCAAATGTAGATCAATGTCTTGCCAAAGGACATTAGTGCTGAGGTGGGACTTGAACCACGGACCTTGTGATCCACAGCCCAGTGACATATCCACTCGTCCACGACACCTCTATCGCATGATGTGCATAATATAAAAATTACTTGAAGTCACGGCAAAATTCTGTACGAAACAAGGCACTTTATCTAAATTGCTTCTCTCAACCCAGGATACCTAGTAGGAGGCAAATTTCATTGCGGCTCAAGGTATAAAAGGTGCATGTGCCTGTAAAATGGCTGAAAGTTTGGAATGCTCTCTCCCAAGTGGAGAGTGGATCGCAAGAAGAATATGTACTACAAACGCAGAATCATAACTGAATTCAATGACCAGGGGATTAATACACTGTAAAGTGCTTTAATCAGTTATCTAATTAGAAAGGTGCTGTATTAGGGACAGTTATCATTACCGTTATGATTTATAGGTAATTGTGTGGTAGAGAACTATATCCTTACCTAACAGAAGAGTCATTAGACGCTTCTCTCCCTTGCGCATACGGATGCAGCTATTGCTGAAGACGTCTAGGACGATCTGAGAGAAGATGATTTGTTGGGTGGTTGGGTTGCCTAAACGCTCTCCTGGAGTAAATACCTGTTTAGCACAGCAGATACAGTCAATGGGTAACAGCTAGCATATAGTTTCTTTTGAATTACAGTTTCATCCAAATGATTTACTCTATGTTTTATGAGTCTGAATACAGAGTAGGCTTGGGAATGATATCAACCTGCAACGTGAATGAATGTTTGATAGGTTTCAAAACTTTTTCTCATATCATTTGAAAATGTTGTTATGGGGATCTACGATGTAATAATAATAATAATATTGGATATTATCATTATATTGTAGATCCCCATACCAACATTTTGTTAAAGTTTTTGTCAAACTTCAACAAATATGACAAGCGGTTTAGAATCATGTGTCCATGCAGCCACAATTTGTGTTTTTTAAATCTACTACTCATACATAGTGGAGCCATAAAGATGAAATCACAACCCCAAATTTCATCAATTGCAAATGCTTCATGCTGCGAAAACGACCATTGCTAGCAACTTTCTTAAGTGTCAGGCTGAGGAAGTTTTTGCTTTTGCAGTAGTTCCTTGTTATGAAAGTGAGTATATTTAGATTGTCAGATTTCTGCATAGCATTAATTGGTACTACCTTAAACCAAATAACACGGACAAAAAACAGCATAATTTATAGAACCTCATTTCAAAATTTCCCCAATATATTTGGCACTACCAACAGTCAATTCACTATCAACTCTTTATATGCCACACAAATAACCTCTCTGGGCCACATTGTATTTGTCATGGGATAGATACATGTATACCAAAGGCTAAAAGATCAAACTGTTTCCAGTGCAAGATTAATCTATACCGGTGTTACCAGGGTTGCCATGGAGCTAAACAAGACTGGTAATGGGCAACTTGGCAAAGCCTTGTGTTGCACACAGCACACCTTCTATATTAAAAAAAAAACTAGATGGAACTTCAACTGCGCGCAGTCGAAAATGATGCCTCCGCCATAGAGCAATTTTACAAACCAAAATGGAAGCAATTTTTAAAATTCAAGTTTGATTGTAATCCATCTGTTGGTTCTAATGATAACACGATCACGAGCTATTTTGAGATACATAATGAGCCCTGTGACCTTTGACCTCGTGACCCCAAATCTAATCAGTTCATTGACTCTGCAAGATACATACATGACCCAAGTTTGGCGGTAATCCATCAATCGGTTCTTGAGATAACGTGATCACAAGCTATTTTGCATACATAATGAGCCCTGTGACCTTAGACCTTTGACCTCGTGACCCCAAAATCTAATCAGTTCATTAGCTCTGCAAGATACATACATGACCCAAGTTTGGCGGTAATCCATCAATCGGTTCTTGAGATAACGTGATCACAAGCTATTTTTGCATACATAATGAGCCCTGTGACCTTTGACCTCGTGACCCCAAAATCTAATCAGTTCATTAGCTCTGCAAGATACATACAGGACCCAAGTTTGGCGGTAATCCATCAATCGGTTCTTGAGATAACGTGATCACAAGCTATTTTTGCATACATAATGAGCCCTGTGACCTTTGACCTTCGACCTCGTGACCCCAAAATCTAATCAGTTCATTAGCTCTGCAAGATACATACATGACCCAAGTTTGGCGGTAATCCATCAATCGGTTCTTGAGATAACGCGATCACGAGCTATTTTTGCATACATAATGAGCCCTGTGACCTTTGACCTTTGACCTCGTGACCCCAAAATCTAATCACTTCATTAGCTCTGCAAGATACATACATGACCCGAGTTTGGCGGTAATCCATCAATTGGTTCTTGAGATAACGCGATCCCGAGCTATTTTTGCATACATAATGGACCCTGTGACCTTTGACCTTGGACCTCGTGACCCCAAAATCTAATCACTTCATTAGCTCTGCAAGATACATACATGACCCGAGTTTGGCGGTAATCCATCAATTGGTTCTTGAGATAACGCGATCACGAGAACGGGACGTACGTACGGACGTACGTACGGACGGACGGACAACCAGAAAACATAATGCCGCATAAAAAAACATTTATAAAAGGGCTTTTTCATTAGATACAAAGTGCATAATATAAATTGGTGCCTGTTGTGTGCAAAATTCCACATGTGGCAAATGAGCGGCTGCGCAGAGAGGCAACCGGAATGTTAAAGAACAGCATCTACATCTCACCTCTTTCCTGATGGTAAGGTTCCATCTCACCCTGGTGTACATGTAGGTGGAAGACTGTCCCATGGGATAGACCAAGGTCTGCACCTTCTCCATCTCCTCAACGTCTGCATCTGATAGAGCATCAGGGATGGTAGATGATGTCTGAGGAATCAAAGGGCAATCAAAGACATGATCTCCTACAATCATTAGTATCAAAGGTTTTTTTAGCAAACCAGAAAAAATCTGGATATCTCAATGAATAAAAAGGAGTTGCAAGGAGATTAAAGCATGATCATGCAATACATATTTTGGTATGTTTGCTTGAAAAGTGAGTTTCGGTTAAATTGCAAAGGGCCTATAAAATGGGTACGCATGATAATATTTAACCTTGAAACATACAGAAAGGATAAAACATATATAGGTATCTGTATTTATTTCTTCTTGTTTGAATGGAACAACCTTTGAAACATTAGTATCTGTTCGTGACATTAGTAGTGTAGATAGGTAGACTAATGTACTTACAACAGACGGTGTGTCGTCAATCTCCTGGATGATGCCTTGAGCCTTAAGGATATCAACAGATTCCATCTCTGTCTGAATGGTCTGGATTGACATCTCCTTGTGCTCTATCAAAACAGGTGGAGGGGGTGGAGGAGGTGGAGGTGGAGGAGGAACAGCAGCAGCAGATCTAGAAACTACCACTGGAGCAACGGGTGGAGGAGTAGGTGGCTCTTGTGGCGGAGGCGGTGGCGGTTGGGGTGGTGATGGTGCTTTTGTAATAACAGGTGCAGGAGGTGGTGGTGTCACCTTCTTTGGTGATGGTGGAGGAGCGGTCTTCATCTGGTGTTTAAGCATCAGTAGTGCCTCTGAGTGATGATCCTTCTTCTGTCCAAAGGCTTTTTTGGCTACTGGAGGAGGTTGGGCCTTTGCTGGTACCGGAGCTGGTGCTGATTCTGTGTTGGCTACCACATGGCCAACGGCCCTTGGTCTTATTTTCTTTATATTTGTCTTACGCAGGCTGCCGGCACGATCCTGAAGCATTTCAGAGGTAATTGCAGTTGGGCGATTGAGAGGACGCGATGGAGAGGACTCCTCTTGCTGTTCTACCTCCAGGCGTCCAACAAGAACCTCTTCCTTCTGCCCTCCTGCTTTTCGTGGAGGCCAGACGATCTTACCCACTCTGATGGTCCTAGCCCTGTTCTTGACGTCGTCCAGTTGGATCGTGCGGCCAGCTTTGGAGACGAACTGAGGAGGTGGTGGTGGAGGTGGTGGAACGAAGGCATCTCTGTAGATGGGAGAGACTGGAGAGGTTGGAGGAGACACCATCTCCAAGGCAGACCTCTCATCGCTGGCTCCGTTACTGATGTTCACAACCTCCTGGTTGAACTGGATGCTCTTCTTCTCCTGGACGCTCTTTGTGACAGCTGTCTGCTTGATGGCGCTCTTTGTGACGGCTGTTTGCTTGATGGCACTCTTCAGTGGTGCAGCATTTGCCGGAGGCATCGTTGGAGGAGGTGGAGGAGGCGGGGATATGGAGGAAGAGGATGTGGAAGATACTGGTGAGACAGGGGCCTGGGGTGCTTGGACTTTGCTGGTAGCATTCTGCCGATGTGTCTTCGGTGCTGGAACCGTTGGGGCAGCGCTGACAACCTGAGACTGCTGTGTCTGTTGAGCTTGCTGGTTCATCTGCTGAATACTCTGCATCAACTGTTGCATCTGAGACTGTTGTGCCTTTACAGAGTAATCAAAAAGAGAGGAAAGTTGGATACCTGTATTTTATACCCCAAAATCCAAAAAAAATCAAACAGCTACATGTACGTACCTATGGATTGGAAAATTCCCACTCTGACATGAAACTCTGAAAAGGCATTTCATACCATATGTAGATTCTTAATTATAGAAGTTCATTTCCTATGTAAAGTAACAAATTTCTCTTATCTTTCAACAGCTTCAGGTAAAATTAGTGAAGCCTATTATGTCCTGCAAAACAAACAAATGTTTAATCTGAGATTCCTATCTGTCACACAACCAATGCCTCCAACTTACAATACAAACATATACAACAACACTGGAAATCCTCAAGGATTTCCTAGATTGCACTTCAACTTCAGATTGATATATATTGCAACCCTGATGTACAAAAAATATTTGATTGTAAGTTTGCAATTTGATTGGAGGACTTACAATCAAATCAAATAAATCACAATATCTTTATAAGAAGAAGCCCTGTACTGCAACATAATTTCTTTTTAATTTCATACATACCATAAGGGTTTGCTGGTTTAAATAGGCTTGCTGAGAGAGGGCGGTGTTTGTCAGGGTTGGGTTGGTCATCTGGGCTTGGGGTACCATCATCTGTGTTGCTTGGACCATTTGTGGTTGCATGGGTGTCGCTTGGATCATCTGTGGTTGCATGGGTGTCGCTTGAACCATCTGTGGTTGCATGGTTGTCATCATTGGTGTCTGCATCATGGGTACCATGCCTTCAAAGTAAAAATATCAAACAATGTGGAATTATGTGCATTTAACCTGTTGATTACTCAATGTGATCATTCCCATAGGCTTAGTACATAAACCACCCAGTTCCCATATGCAAAGGGTTAGTAACTCAAAGTTTGCAATTTTATCAACGTTATCCCCAGTCAAAGTAAAAAGTCGAAATTTAGTTGAAAATTTGTGAAAAAACAGAACAAAATATATGTTTTTTTGAATATTTTCAACTCTGAATATATTTTTCATCTATCTTTTGTTCCAAATCCTTAGTCTAAAAAAAAAAATGCTCTTTGTCTATTTTCCTTTTTTCCATTAAAAAATAGAGAAAACAATAGTCTAGTGCTCTAGGAAATACCATAAAAATATAAAGACAATAGCCCAAAAAAAATATTTTCACCTGTAAAAAATGAGCAGGGATAACATGTACATCCATTAGGACCATTAACTACCTTTGTTAAACCAGATTCTGAGCAAAATCCTAAACCCGGGGCCTGGTGTAAATTTAAGTAGAATACTGGCTATAGAGTGCATATTATTATAATAAAGACATTATTGTCTTTGTCATTTCAACAACATATGCTTTTATACAATTATCTTTGAACTTGTAAATTATCTTTGAACTTGTAAACTTACATCCTGAACGCATGCATGCTGTGATATAAAAGTACATGTACAGTACTTGTACATGTATAGTACATGTTCAGTCTACATGTAGGCTATAAAAAGCATGCTTCAGGATATGTTAATCAAATAAAAATACACTCTAAACAAATACATTCCAAATACATTCTAACAAATATGTGAAGATATATAGGTGCATACATAAGTTATTTGTCTTGCAAATAGTGAAATATGTTTGTTATAGATAATACAGGGTTAGTAAAACACATAGGAGGATTAATACATACCACAAGAAAGACATGTAGTTCGAAATTTAGACAAATATATAATGGGAGAAAAAGAAAAGTCCTGGAAGAAAATTCTCAGGTACGTATCGCTTACAAAAAATATTGACAAACATACATTTGTACAAGTTAACAAGATGACTGGACCTGGTAAATAAGTACGGGGATTCCTCTTTTAGGGTTTTAGACTTGATCCTTCTGAATTGATCAGATGTCAGTATACCTGTCATATTAGCAGACATAGCGGGCTGGACCAACTGGGTACCCATGGGCTGGGGTGCCATGTAAGGGGTAATCCCTGCAGCTGCGGCTCCTATCATTCATACAGCAGATAGGAAGAGCAATATCAACAAGACCATCAGTCATAATGAGTTCTAGGATAAGGAGCTTTAAAGCAGGGCTCATGCATTTTGGATTAAACCACTGAGCATGCTATGCTTCTTTATTATTTATATGTGCTATATATGATCAAAGTAAATGGTTTGTTGCAGTTAGTCTTGATCATTTACATCTCGGTGCTATATGATCAAAGTTCAGATCAAAGTTTAAAGTAAAACATGCAATCCATTTTTAGATGTATATTTCCTGGCAAAGATCACTTTTACGGTAATTAAAACAAGAATTTTTGCAAAGCAAGCTGCAGAATTGCTGGGGGAATTGCTAATGCTATTAGAAGATTAACATTAGTATGAGGCAAGCACTTTACTTTTTTACTCTCTGTCAATTAAATCAAAGAAAAACAAATTACTAAAAAACTAAAAAAAAGAAACATGCAAAATGAGTACCAAAGCAGCAAAGGTAAAAAAAAAGGGGGGGGGGGAGAAAAAATCACAGATTTTTCATGATTATTATCTTGAATTTGATATTTGGGCTACTTTATGAATGACCCAGTGTTTTGGTTCATTGTTTCTAATCATGTTTTGTCAAAAACGCCTTAAACTTAAATATCTTTCCTACATCAACATATTTTAAGCCCTGCCTAATGATTTTACATGCTATATGAAAATGATTTCACTATTTTCAATATACATTTCAATCTTTAATATACGGTGATTTGCCCAACCTTGTATGAACCTTTTATGAAGCTTTAAACACAAAGAACATTTTCTAACGCTTACGAATGCCACACACCCTCCTGGTCCAGAGAGGCAAGAAAGATGAAATGATTGTTTAAAATAAAAAGCTTCTCATCATTGACACTATCTAACTGTTATGATGGGTTTATCGACAATTAAAAACCAATTGAAATTACATTTATAGATGAAAGTACAGTGATCAGATAATAACATACAATGAAGCAAGCGTAGAAAGCAAATAATTATAAGTAAGTTCTGCTTGATTTTCAATTCACTATTTGGAGTTTGCCAGTCGGGGTTATCCATACATTCATAACTACAAGCAATTTGAATGTTATATTATTTTGACAATGGAAAACTAAAGGAAAGGCATTGGGAAATGTGAATGTACCATGAAAAAGGAGATTTATATAGAGAAGAAGATTAATTTATTAGGAACATAAAATATGATCACTGTAGAAAATGAAGATAGAAAATGGAGATAGTAAATGAAGATACATGTAGCACATACAAACACATACACACACAACATCCCTCGCCACCTTCAACTCTGTGCTGCGCGTAATGACAAAAGAAACTTAAGCTTTTGGGTGGGGTGACGATCGCTTGCTCAAGGTGGTGTTCTGCCCAGATATGGAATGATTGCATTGGGATATTGGACATACATAATAATCAGGTAACAACTAAAAATTATTCATACCCTTACCAAGATTTTTAACTTTTAAAGTTAAATGTGAAAATTTGATTTGTCTCAATTTCTGTTTCTTGAAAATGTGATATATTTAAGCTTACACCTTAGAGTATTCAACAAACATCTACCTTTCATCTCTGAATAAAAAAACCCATTGAATTTAAAAGGGGTATGAATAATTTAGATGTTAACTACATCTTTTCAATATAAATTCCTCAACATGAAAGCGTTACAGACACAACTGTATTAATGGTTATGCATTGTACATATCAATAGTTGCATGTACTAAATATCAACAAAATGATGGTACATGTTCAACAATTCAGAAACTGTCAGAATAGTAATAGTAACATTTAAAAAATATGCACATACTGAAAGATTATGTTTAATCTTGATCAGGAGGGGGAGGGGAGGGGGATTGGGGAGAGAACAATAATACATTTTTCTATCTCCCTCCACCCTTTGGGAGAATCATGCCTACTTTTGTTCTAATACAGGATTTCAATCCATAATAATAAATATATCAATTAACAATGAATATAATCCAACATAATATAATCAACCTTTTTTTTTCCAGTGCCAAAGGAGCATAATTTCTCAATTTATATTCAGTATTTCCCACTAAAGGGGCTACTCTTTAATCCGCAATTCAAGGTGAAGACTCATACAGTATTAACACTGATTTGGTAACCCTGGGTACATAGAACCAAGTTTAATATTATTTTTTCAAATATTTTACAAATGTGGTTTGTATCAATGACAACACCTATAAACACTAAAAATATTGGGTTTTCATACAGTAACAAGTACAACATTAATGAATGGCGAGTGTTAGTACCTGTGTAAGTGGGATAGGTAGCAACAGAGGGCGGTGCGAAAGCCGGAACACTGATAACTATTCCACGAAATTGTGAAGAATTGGTTAAAAATAAGAATAAGAAATGTAAAAAATCATGTTAGTTCACACAACATAAATCGACATATTACAGAAACATTAATTACAAACATGTAATTTTTTTCTCTCAATTATTTTAACAAAAAATAGAAACAAAGTCATACTAGTCAACACAACATATATTGAGGTAGTATAAGGAGAAACAAAGAGATCTCATAAATATTAAAAAGGGCTATGCCAAATATAAAAAAAGACCAGAGAGAAAAGGAGAAAGAGAATAATGTAAATTCAAATTGGTAACAAAAAGGACAATATTAATCTGAGGAAATAGCAATGAAACCTCCCCAAAATTAATAAATTGAAATTTTGAATAAGGAGTATTAAATGTGAAGAAAGAAAAAAAGTTTACAAGAACAAATGAAGAAACAAAGTTAGGTACACAAACATTCAATCAGTGAACATAAATATTAAGATTAATACAGTGAGTCTACTATAAAATAAACAAATGTATTTTTGTTGAAAAAATGACAAATACTTTAGCAGTGCCAGATGCATGACACTATTCAGCTTTTTTTAATTTGCAAGTTTGATCACATATAGAAAACTTGTTAAAAATGTGATGATATTGTATAGTGACTACAATTTTCAGACTATGACAGTGTACATAAAAGACAGCACAACTATTTGTGATGTCATGACGTGCCAATACGACCAAGCCAGGCCCATGTGAAGGTACATCTGTAACAACTTATTTAAGGTATTCCCATAACGTCTGAACCATCATAAATGTGTATTAATGCGTTGCTTGATTAATTTTTTGTATTTTCCTGAATTATTTTGAAGAGTACTCCGAGGTTGAACTTACTTAAGTCCTGCCAAAACTAAACATAAATATTTTTATAGATTGTATCAGATGGCAATTTGCACAAAATATATTGAGATTAACCTGTCAAATACAATTTGATTTTAGTAGAACATGAATCCATGACACACAAGACTAATAGCTCATTCAATTTAAATCATTCATTTATTTTCCATTTTAGGGTTGGGGCTTGTTATTCAACAGGTTTATCAAAAAGTGACTTACGGCCTGCTGGGGGCTGTGATGTGGGGGGCACAGGGAACGGCATCATTGGGCCCTTGCCCCCGCCCCTGATGACATAATTAAGATGTGCGGGGCTGGAAAGGTCTGCAGAGGGTGAAGGAGAGGGGGGCTCGCTGCTCCCTCCACCCTGGATGCCTAGGGTTGTAGGATCAAAGAGTTGGTTGACATAATCCTCCAAGCCGGACTGAGACATTCCGGAGATGGTGACGATGCTTTGGCTACGTTTAGACATGGCTCTCCCTGTAAAGATAAAATAGAAGAGTGAGAGAGCTCCAGTTGCAGGTTTCAAGGTACACGGGTTGCAATGGATAATAATAATGTGCATCAACTGGGCCCCATCTCAGAAACAGTTGCGATTGAATCGATTCGATAATAACTCGATACCAATCACAACTCTTACTAAAGAGATTGTAGTTTGTTATTGACTGGATCAATCACAAACACAGGTCAAGAGTCGAACTCCTGCTAAAATCATAATAATTAGATTTATCACTAAAATCATCAAATCATCATTTATTCACTAATGTTCATCTAAAGAAAAAGCTTACATAATGGTGAATTAAGTTTTTTTTCAAAAAATCAAACCTTAAGATATTTTTTATTCAGAACTATTTGGACTTCTTTAAAAAAAAATTCTTGTCCTACCTCCTGCCTTGTCATTACTGACATAGTCTGGTTCAGGAATGCTCAGGGCGGCTGGGTACTGGGACTGAAGCTGATCATGTTGGGACGAGCGTTGACGTGGAACTGATGGACGGGCAGGGGTAGGTGCTGATATGATGCTATCTATCTCAGACTGGTGCCTGGAAGGTAGACAGAGAGATGTTTGTTTCACAAGAACATGGGTAGAAAGAAGGCTTATATGTATCAATGTGGTCCAGGAGAGGAAATTAATCTGGGGAGTTAGCGAAATAGCAATATGTCAACATCTTCATTAGATAACTGCATTGTGAGTGCTGTTGCCATGATCGCTTTGTCTTCAATCTCTCGTTGTCATCAAGACCATCACCATCACCATCATCATCATCATCATCATCATCACCAAAATCACGATCACCATCATGATCATGATCATGATCATCACCATCATCATAACCCTAATCATCATATCATCATTATCATCAACATCATAATCATCACCATCATCATCACCACTATCCTCATCATCACTATCAACACTATCATCATCACCATTGCCAGTATCATCACCACCAATATCACCATCATCATTACCACCGTCATCATCATCACCATCATTATCATCATCATCACCATCATTATCATCACCATCATCATTATAACCACCGATATCATCATCATCATCATGACCATTACCATCATCATCATTATAACCATCATCATCCTCATATCATCATCACTGACACCATCATCGTCATCATTATCATTATTATCAACATCATCATCATCATCACCATCATTATTATCAAAATCATCATAGTCATTATCAATCATTACCTTCTTTTGATAGTTCTTCTATGTTGAGTCTGCCCACTTTTGATCATCTCGGATGCGATGAGGAAATGTGACTCTCCTACCGGCATCTCGGGATGCACCTCCATCTCACCAATAAGGTCCATGACGAAGTCAGGACCAGAGAGATCATAGCGGACGTTCTCATCCATCAGTTCAACGGACCAGCCCCGGTATCCCTTCTGGAGTCCCCTGATGAGATAGAGAGGTACAAATGGTCTTTGAAATAGTAACACTTCTTAGAAACCTGTTTTGGGGGGCGGGCAGGGCCATACAATTGGAAAGTCTTGGCTCACAGCAGTACTCTCCTTAAGAAAACCATTGTTATGGGATTGACTTGAATTACTTTGTGAGTACACAGTTAAGGTACATGTAAGTAACCAGTGATTGATGACCAATGATGTTACCAATTCTCTGTCACACTGGCAATGACCAACTGGTTTGAACAGAGGTGGATCTTTGGGGGAGGCACAACGACCCCTCCTCCTGTATAAATTCCAATGTGACATAGCTTAAGTACATTTTGCCCCTCTTAATTGTCCACTTGTGCACACCCCTCAAATTTTAACCCAACTTTAGGAATATTGCCCTTGCCCTTTAATACCAAAGCTTGGATCTGCCCCAAGGTTTGAATACTACTTTTCCAGAATGTTTCATTCGTACAGTTGTATATAAATGACCAAGTGATTGCTATGACTGACAAAACATTATACTCTTTAAAAAATAATCTTACTTCTGTTTGAGAGCGGCAGCAGCGAAATCTTCGCCAGTGGTCCAAGAGTCGACCTGGACGTTGATAGGATCAGGTTCTCCAGGAAATCTGGTGACCAGGGACATATTGGCCTGCAGCTGGTGTGCCTTCCACTCCAGGAGACTTGGAGGATACGTCCGGCTACCCCGAGACTCGATGGCATGAGGGTCACAGGAAAGTAGCTTGTGCTGACAGTAGGCCTTGTAGCCGTCGTAGGCATGGTCCGACACATACCTGAAGAAATAAAGATCATTTTGAAATCAAAGTATGCTCTAGAGGTCTGAAGAGGGTTTTTTCCCTATTATAAATGCATTGATAGAAAGGTTACAAAGAAAATTAAATTTAGGCAAACAGAATCACATACCTTTTACAAGAAATGATAGGTAAACAATCATTTTTTTCTCTCTGTCTGTCTCTATGCCTGTCTGAGTCTGATTCTCTCTCTCTCTCTCTTTCTTTCTCTCTCTGTCTTTCTCTATTGTTCTTTCTCATAAGAAACTATTTGCAATTTGTAATCTTGTGAATTTAAATGTGTACTATATGTAAACTTCTAGCTTTGCAGCATCCTTAAAGCACACTGAACACCCTGGATTAGATTAAAAGTACATTGTACCCACACGTCTTGACCTTGTGTGGTTATGTGCACCATTGCCACTTACTTGAGGAGGAAGTTGTAAAGCTTGGGAGATGGAGGGAAAGCAGCCATGATGTTGCTAAGCAGCAGCCACGCCCTTTCTTGGATACTGTTGTTGGTGTTATTCCATGTCTGGCTGCAGACCTGACAGTAGATCTCATCACGAATGTTCCTGTTGTTCAAACCCTGACAGGAAATTGAGAAAAAACCAAATTATTGCAGTAATGATGCCTCCGCTCCTTCCAAAGAAAAGACAAAGTTTGAGGTCATGATCTTCATGTATTTTGCAATCTTATCAATTGATCCACTCATTCTGCTGCATAAGTCACCCATGACAATTTGAGGGAACACTGCAACCTGATATTGACAAACTGTGGTACTGTATCATATTTCATTGAGATACATCTACCAGTTTGTTTAGACCGACCCTATCAAGAGCTTGTTTTCATTAACAACAAAATCTGACATAATATTTCCATATTCATCTTACTACGAATAGAGGTGTCGTGGTCGAGTGGATACGTCGCCGGACTGTCGATCACAAGGTCTGCGGTTCGAGTCCCACCGCGGCACTAATGTCCTTTGGCAAGACATTGATCTACATTTGCCACACTCAACCCAGGTGATGTAAATGGGTACCTGGCAGGAATCAATTCCTTGAAATGCTGGAGCGCTGTATAAACGGCAGCTAGGCTAAAGCCGGGGTAATAATAAATGCGCCTCGGAATAGAATTATCTAGATAGACGGCGCTATAGAAATGCCTATTATTATTATTATTATTATTATTATTACTCACACATTATAACATCTTTATTCATCTTCATTCAAAAGTATGTTCCTCAGCATTTCCTATTATTTGCAGGTATAATTCTGGGCTCATCATTCATCATTCTCTATTTTCCTTCATTCTTTACAATATCCCAATTCAAATAATTTTCAGATTTGTACAGTTACTTTGAAAATGGAGAGATCTCCCATGATCTAAAGTGGGATAGACATATTTCTAACATAACGTCATCTGCAAATAAGGTAAATGGATTCATCCGTAGAAACCTCATATCATGTACTAAACAAACTAAATCCTTAGCTTACACAACCCTAGTCCGTCCAATTGTAGAATATAGTTCTAGTGTCTGGGACCCATATACCAAAGAACATACACAGGAAATTGGCAAGGTTCAAAGAAGGGCAGCCAGAATGGTATGCAATGACCACAGGCAAACTACTAGAGCGACAAAACTTATGGTGGGGTTAGGATGGGACCTGCTTTCTACTCGAAGGAAAGTTTCGAGGGTCTGTATATTGCACAAGGCCTTGGGGGGGGGGGCACTTGGCCCTGCCGGTGTCGGACTACATGCGTCCAGCTACACGAGACGTACATCAGGAAACTCCTTCATCCAATACTCTACCTGCACCAACTGTTTTAAACACTCTTACATTCCACGTATCATCAGAGACTGGAACTCATTACCCCCCGACATCCAAAGGACCGCAAACATCGACACCTTCAAACTACAAGCAACCAACTTTTTCCGCAACTAAGACTCAAAAATTAAGAACTAAACAAGCAACAGTGCGCACCCCCTCATCCTCCTCGCTTGGTTCCTAACGGGACGTTGAGGAGTATCCAAGAAGAAGAAGAATTACATTTATATAATCAATCATCGTCACTATAATCGTTTAACGTATGTTTATCCCACATTGTTTCCCACGGGGATGGATGTTTCATTTCCATCTTGGCCCTTTTTCCAAGCCTTCCAGTCTTCAATCAAAATAAATAAAAACAAATCAAGTCATTTCTACCTTCTGTACGATGTAGTTGCCAGTGATGAAGTCCTGTGTTTTCTTGGCAGCGTTATTGCCGGGGTCAGCAGTCATGAGAAACCTGAGGATGAGCTTGAAGACGGCTACGGCCTCGTCATCATCAGCCTCGTTGAGGGTATGGAGACCTGTAGTGATGGGTACGTCTTGATAGCCAAAGCTATCACTCTGGTGAGAAGAAAAAAATGGGAATAATGTTGAAATGGATTTGATGGGTTTGTTAAAAAATTGTACTGGTAAATTGCTTCTTTGAGTTTAACCCTGGTGAGTGCATGCGCAATCAACTTTTGATTTTTTTAATAGTTTTAGGATTACTGTAAATTTAGAAAACTTTCATGACATAACATTTTCGTAAAGTGTTAATGAAAGCCGTTTTCATGGCAAGAAACTCTCATCCATACGCACTAGTCGTAATTTAACTTGGCATTTTTTATTACACCCTTTCCAATGTCTGGAAAGATACATATCTAAATAGAGTACTGAGTGGTAGAGTCATTGACAAAAATGAAGATGAATGTGGAGCTTTTACAGATGACCATAATAATGATGATGATGTTGGTGATAATGATGATAATGATGATAATTATGATGATACTGTTGATGATGATGATGATGATGATGAAGCTGGTGATGATGATGATGATGATGGTGATGATGATGATGATGAAGCTGGTGATGATGATGATGAAGCTGGTGATGATGATGGTGATGGTGATGATGATGATGATGATGATGATTATGATGAAGATTATGTTTATTATACAAGGGAAACGCTCTCGGCGGTCTCGCCTGCATTACGCAATTTGATATGATGAAAAATTGAGGTAGGGACATTATTTATAGGCATGGTGGCCCATTAGCAGGCCCCAAAAAATGAATTCCTCTGAATCTAATCAGCATTTTGAAGTGAATATTGACTCATGTGAAGAATTATTTACTATTGTTTGTACCAAGATTGATAACTTTCAATCTTTCATGAAATATGAACAAATAACAAAAATTAATTTATTAATTCTCATATTAAGTTGTGAAAAATATAATCCAAGTCTACTGACCTAAAATGACCTTTGACCTTGGCTTTGTCACCTAAAAGACTAATCACATGATTGGTGATACTTGATAACCCTTATGTTCAAGTTTCATGGAATAGGAATGTATACTTTCAAAATTACAATAAAAATTCAAAATCTTAACCTGATGCCACAACAAAGTCAAAGTGTGATGACTGGAAATGACCTTTGACCTTGAATTAGTGACCTGAAATTCTACTCACAGGATTGGGGATACTTGATAACCCTTACGTCTAAGTTTCATTGAATAATAACTTATACTTTCAAAATTATATTAAAAATTCAAAAACTTAACCTCAGGTTTAGTTTTTGATGATGACGCCACAACATAGTCTAAGTTTGTTGACCTTAAATGACCTTTGACCTTGACTTTGTGACCTGAAATTCTACTCACATGATTGGGGATATTTGATAACCCTTTAGTCTAAGTTTCATTGAATAAGAACTTATACTTTCAAAATAATATTAAAAATTCAAAAACTTAACCTTGGTTAAGTTTTTTTATGTTGACGCCGCCGCCGCCACCACCGCCGCCGCCACCGCCGCCGCCACCGCCGCCACCGCCGCCACCGGAAAAGCGGCGCCTATGTCTCGCTTTTTGCTACGCAGGCGAGACAAAAAATGAGGTTGATGATGGTGACAATGTTGATGATAATGTTGATGATGATAATGTTGATGATGATAATGATGAAGATGGTGATGATAATGATGATGGTGATGCTGCTGCTGATGATGATGATAATAATGACAAATATGATGACGATTATGATGATAATGATGGCGATAATGGTGATGATAATGTTGATGATAATGACAATGATGTTGTTGATAACGATGATGATGACGAAGATGGTGATAATAATGATGATGGTGATGAGAATGATGACGATGATGGTAAGAGCAGGTCTGATGAAGTTGATGTTGATGAATTGAAAAATGACATGCAATAATAGATGATATCAACAGTACCAATGCGATTATCTAATGAAGAAGTTAACATACTGCTGCACATGATTTTATTCTTTCTTGCCTTCTCTTACATTTGGGTCTTTTTTAATCATCAGAATAAAGATTAAAATGAGAGACAATGTACTCACCTTGAAGTAGATATTGACATATCTAGAGAAGGGATGGTCATTGATGTTGGCTGGGAAGCTGATAGGTCTCTCCTGACGGGCCACCTGACCTACGACCTTGATCAAGTTTCTCTCATTGTGTGGTGGACTCCAACCTGTAAGGTAGGAATAAAGGGAAAACATGAAAGCTAAGTATATAATGATGAACGGATCTGAGATGTGGTAGGAAGAAAAAAAAACATATTTACTGTCTATATGCTGATGGTGATCTAGACAAGATGCCTGAGGTGCCATCTCGATGAGGCGAAATGTTAGCTAAACTTTCATTCAGATACGTCAAAAAAGAACTTTTAAAGCCTGTCTGCACTAGTTTGACCAGGAGGGATTAGACCTCCCAGCGGGGTCACTGACAGGTGGTTATCTCATCAACTCAGCTCTCAATTAACATGAGAAAAAGAGGATCATGGGGGACCAACGGGAACCACTTAGGCATTTTTTTCTATATAGAGGGAGCAAGTAGCTACAAGTAGTGCAGTGGGGCTTAAAGGGCACACATTACTAACAATTATGCATTTTGCATTTAAGACCGACACATCTTTTCATGCCACTACATTTCGCCAAATTGCGGCCATGTGAAAGAGCCTATCCTACCCCTTTGAAGTAGCAGACTGAGTTCATAGGGAATGTCCACCCTGGACACATCTGCTGACTGGGTTGGTAGAGATGGAGGAGGAGGTGCTCTTCTAGCAGCCATCTTGGATGATTCTAGGCGACTAGCTTCTTTCCTTCTCTCCTCCCCTATCCTCTCTCTCTCCTGCTGAATGCGGAGCTTCTCTCTCTTCTCCCGCTCTACTCTCTCCTCTCTTGCCCTCTTCAACATCTAGAGAAAACACCAATATACTTGTTACTTTAACATCAAAGGGTGGTCTTCTCGAGCGGACTAACTTTAGTCCATGGTTTAATCCTCCGACTAAGTATGGAATGCCAAGTGTCCTTATGAATATATTTTTGAATAATTTGATATGTCCCTAAATAACCACGATAACATAATTATTTCATAGTTATATTGTGGTAATTAACTATGTTGTTACAAAATATTTCTTTAATGAAAACATTTTATTTTAATTTAGTGACAGATTAAATTATTCAAAAACATATTCATATGGACACTTGGCATTCCATACTTAGTTGGAGGATTAAACCATGGACTAAAGTTAGTCCGCTTTCGAGAATACCACCCAAAGAATTAAATGAATCTAGATCCATATCAAGATTTAAAAAACATTGTGATAAGTAAATCCAGCGAAGGAATCAACACTAAATGCTCATTATGACAAAGAGGTTAAATTTTGTACTCTGATATTTGGGAATGCTCGATGGTTCTGGCTCGCTATCAAAATCAGTATTTCATACTAGTAGTGCTTGTACATTTCCTTTTATTGCATTAGTGTGGATTCATTAGATTTTTATCACTTCTCCCACACCTTCCTCTTCGTTATATCAAGGAAAAACAGCCTTGTACCACATGCCTTGTCTAATGAACCTCCTCCTCTACAGGTTGATCCATAGAATGCCTGCAGCAGGACCCAATTTTTTCAAAATGGTTCTCATCCTACAGTCTCACCCTATCTCTCCCTCCCTACCCCCTCCCTCTCTCTCTCTTTCTCTCTCTCTCTCTCTCTATATATATATATATAGATATCTCTCTCCCTCCTACTTTTTTTCTTTCTCTTTCTCTCTCTCTCTCACTCACTTACCTGTCTGTTTTTCTCTCCTCTCTTTCCCACAAACTTAGCAACTTACCACAATATATCTCCTCCTCTGCAACCTGCCCCTGTAGAGTGCCTGAAACAGAACCACGCCCTTCAGAATGGTCCTAACCCTGCGCCTCACTAGGTACCCCCTCATGTGGGCCTGGAGCTGGACCACGGTGTAGCGGATGAGGTGGTACTGGCGCCTGGCCAGGAACCCTCTGAGGCGGCGCTGAATCACTAGGACTGCCTTCTGGATTATCTTGGAGCGCTCGTACTCAAGGTGATTCTCTAGGGATTCCTTCATGAACACCTATAAAATAATTAAACGATGACATATTTGTTACTTGTGAGTAATACTTCCAAATTCCAGACATCTACAATCCTGCAAAGGAACATAGACACATAGCTAAGTTAGGATTTAAAAAAGGGACATCAATCAATTGTTACCATCATTATTCATCATCATCACCATCACCATCACCATCATTTACAGGTATCATCTGGGTTTTTTTAATTGTGGGGTTGGACGTTGAATTTTTCCAAAACAGCCCTATTCCATGAAGTTACATCCAAATCAATTGGAGAATTTTAAAAAAAATCTAAGTTCAGTTTATTAAAAGCACTCTCTAAACAGGGGCCCATAAGCAAATTCGACCTATGACCTTTTACCTTTGAAGATCCCAGTTGATAGTCTCCTCTAAACTTGTCTCCAGCCCTGAATAAGATCTCCTGACAGAGCTCCTTGGCTGTCGCTCGGAATGTGATGTGTGCGCTGATCAGGAACCGATATCTAAATTCACACACAAAAGATTCAAAAGATTGGGAATGGTTTTTCATTCATTCATTAGAAGAATTCTTAAAAACAATCAAAGTCTGAGGTAGTTAATTAAAGAAAGGTACAAATATTGAGAAAGAATGAAATGGATGATGAGAAAAAAAGAAAGAAGAAATTCAAACGCAGAGAGACAAAGAGACGGGTAAAGATATAGATAGATATACAGGGCAAGATACAGTGAGATGGAGAAGACAGATATAGAGGGGACATGAATTAGTTAGACATAGAAAGTGAACATTTGACTTGATCAGGGATAAAAGTGGAAATAAAACTGATCAACCTACATTAAAGTTGTCCCCAGTCAATGCTTCTCATTGTCTTTTATATTGCTTCAAAGTTAACAATCACCAAAAAACTATTTTGTTCAGTGTAGCAATAGTTCCATGTGGTAATACTCTGTTCAAAAATATGAGCTTCAAATATTACTTCTGAAAAGAGATTTTGCAAGTCTAAATACACTCTCAATCAACATAAAATCGACTTGTTCGTAGACTAATTGACGCACCTTCACGCGCTCATATAAAGTAGGCCCTGCATGGACGTAACTCCGACTGAGTTCGGTGTGCGCAGTGTTACGTTATTCTTTATGATCATCATACTCTTTATCTGTTAGCCCATAGAATGCAGGGTGAATTTTTTTTAGCTTGATTTTTTTTACGTTCTACCTTCACACAAAGTATTTTTTTGGTGATTGGTACACTTTAAGCTCCCATGTAATCACGTGAGAACATCCATTTCCCAAATACACCTTGGAAAGGGTTGTTCACTCTATTAACCCTTTCAGGACAAAATTTTATTTTAGGGCCAACTCGATCACATATTTTTCCTCAAATTGGCAATAATGATTTCTTTCATTGCTACATTCGTAAAATAAAATGTCTAGTCTCTGAAGACAATGTACATGGGCAAGAGTGATGTCAAACAGTTGGAAAAATTGGCCAATTTTGATTTTAAAAAATGATTTTGAATCTCTCAAAGCGTTGCCAATTCAAGGATTTTAAAGCTTATTTTCCTTTTTAGAATTCCTGGCATCAAAAACAATATAGTCATGAAACAAATATGGATGCAGTATGTGCAAAAAATTGCCCTTTCTACTCATGCATCTGGGGGGTGTTTCACAAAGACTAAGATCGACTTTAAGTTGGACTTAAGTATAACAGGCCGTTCATGCCATTGGTTGCTATCCCAATTGGTCTCTAAATTATAATCTTTAGATAATATTTTTCCTTCAACAATGAATTATCAAAAAATGTAAGTTGTGTAGATTTTTTACCATGATTTGTACATCCCTTGAGAGACCAATGCCAGTAAATAATGATAGCAAACAATGGCATGAACAGCCTGTTATACTTAAGTCCAACTTAAAGTTGATCTTAGTCTTTGTGAAACACCCCCCTGGCATATTTTTGAGAGCTCTGAATCAAAAGTTATAGAGCCAAACCAAAAAATGGGGATTGATTGATCGTCTCGAAAGGGTTAAGTTTTTCGTACTGACCTGTTCATGAATGAGAGGAAGGTCATTCTGATTGGGAAGCCGTTTCTTCTGATGCGTACCGTCTCCAGCATGCCACTATACCTCAGCTGGCCCAGTACGATAGGGGTGTCAAACGACATGGGGGCCTTCTCCTCGTTGGGTTTGATGCAACGCACAAAGAATGGGTGACATCTGGAAAAAAAATCAGCGATTGGAGGTCCATGTTACATTTTGAACTGATGATGCAGTCATTGGATTTCGTATTTGCATGAATTTGTCTTTGAAAGTTACCCTGCTGATTACTGAATTATCTAATTCCTATAGGCTTAACACATGTTCCTCCCAGTTCCGGTAAACAATGGGTTAATATGAATAGAATGTCAATATTGGTTAATGCCCACTTACCAAATGATTTTATTAGAGGCACAATCATCTACAACCCTGACATTTTCAAGACATCAACAGAGGGTATTCCCCTATTACATCACTATCCTTTTCAGCATACCGGTACTGATTGCTCATCATCATCATCATCATCATAACAATACCACTTTCCACCTACCACTGCAAACCCTACATGTATCATCATCTCTGCAATATGTACATGTAGATATAATCCACATGATGTTATAACATCTATAACTATACAAAGATCATTAATACCATCACCACCATTACAAACTCCATCATAAACATCTTCCTAAAAATAAATCTTCAGCTTCAACCTGAACAAGTCTAAAGGTCCCTAGGCCCTCCTTGTTATCAAACAATAGTATCAACTGCTGAAAGCCCAAAGGGCATTACTTAATATCCATTCGCAGAGTTAACGCCCTTTCGGCTCTCAACTAATGATACCTTCTTAACCCATCAAATCCTATTAGCAATTGGAGATACTTTGGGATTAGACCCACTGGAAATACATATGAATCCATTGACTACTGAATTCATTCATTCCCATAGGCTTAATACAGTAGCCACTCGGTTCCAGTAGGCAATGGGTTAATTGACTATGAAGCCTTCATCAATGGGTTAAGCAACCATCCTAGGTTAAAAGCTCTCACTTGTTCATGTTGTTGATCAGCTCAAGAAGGGACTCGTTGAATCTGGTAGCCACTGTCGAGGGTCTCATCTTCCTCATACCTGAAGGGCCACTAGCCCCCATCATAGATCTCCTCTGCTCGACTGTCTGCAGCAGCTTGAACATGTCTGATAGCACCTGTGGTATAAATCAATCATACAATTATGTATTATATATTTTGGGGACAAGCCTGTGATAGGCCTTTGGCCTGTTTGTCAATTCACATTTTGATATGTGTTTTGTTATTATTTTCAAATGCAATTTAGTACTGTGTCTTTTATTGGTGTTGAATTTCTATATACAGGTACCTTTACTGCATTTTAATGATTATAGGTTTTTCATATGTGTATTTAAATTGGTTTGAACGTGTTCTAACCCGATTCTTGCTGTTCTTGAACATTTCCATGACCTCTGGTTTCAGCATGTCTCTGTTCTTGCCAATGACATTGTCCAGCTGGTAGATCACGCGTCCTGCGTAATGCTTGATGCAGAACTCCAACCGAGGCTGCTTGGGGCGACCGTAGGAGGAGTTGGAGGAGTGGTGGTAATGGCACTTCTCAACAAAGGCTTTCTCAGTGCCCTGCATTGATTGATAAAGAACCATCCAACATTTAGAATCCAAGGATTGTAAATACTGTTATAGTCATCTCCAATATGTCAACCTAACCATAAGGCAATCAAAACCATTTTTATCATGGAGATGGAAAAAGATTCTGAAGCAATATACATACAACTGTGCTTTCAATACTAAACTACAAAAAACAAGGCATTCTGAATGTATGAAGCAAGCATGGGTTCTATACCTACAACATGATGTCTATTTTATGATGATCTACAGCTACATTTGAAACTGCAACGTGTCCAAACATGGGTTTATACCTTCCAAAAGGATATAATGTGCATATCTTCATGAGCAATGCTAATATTTTTTAAGTTACAAGTTTTTATTAGATTACAACTGCCTAATATAAACTATGAACAAGCATGTAAGTAAAAGGTATACGGTATAGATAAGCACTGTTGTCATTTTGCATAATATTGAGATTGGTGGGTGGTGGTGTTAGAGGCTGTCAGAGAATTACTTTACAAGAAGCACATACCTTGGGGAAGTTGCTCTCATCATCTAAGATGTGTAGGATACCGGTAGGTCTCTTAGCAAGGAGATCTAAGACAGGTTGATTGTCTACAAATGAGATGGTCTGCCATTCTATCTTCTCTTTGGCATACTCAAGCTGAAATCAAACAGTAAAGAAAAGAAATATACATGTATGCAAAGCCATAGAAAACACCATTTCAAGTGCAGCCTATCAAGGTCAAAGCTCTCCTTAAAGGTGAATATATACAAATGTAACTACAACTCAGATTAAAACTTGAAAAGAATGTTAAACTTGAACAAAAATAACTTTTTAAACTTGAATATTAAGGAGTTAACCATGATGTTATCTATTCTTTAGTGACTGCACGCTGTATAAATGCATTGAAGCTTCACTTACTTTATAAAGTACATTTACTACTGAAAAAAATACAAAATCAACAATTCACAAAAATTCAAATTATTTAAGAGAATAAAAATTGCAGTAAATAAAAACACATTTTCTGTATAAGAAAGTAAAGACTAGAATGTGATTCTTGTGGAGTGCCTTACCTGCTCTAGTTGGAAGATGTGTTTGTTGAAGTAGAATTGCAGATGTTCATTTGCATAATTAATGCACAGTTGTTCAAAGCCGTTTGTTCCGAAGACCTGTGGGAAGAATATGGACAATTACGTTACATTTCTCTCATATTTCATTACAAAGTAGAGGGTTCGGCTAACTTTAGAATACCCCACCAATGCAGTTTATATACATGAATGTCCAACACCTAGGGTTAGAGTTAGGGATAGGGTTAGGGTTAGATTTAGGGTTAGGATTAGGGTTAGTGTTACCTAAGAAACTAAAGTCTTTAGATTTAGCTTCATTGGTGAAGCGTTGGTTAACCTATGAAAGTCTGGTAAATTTTTGTGGTGGGGTATTCTAAAGTTGCTCCGAGGATTCATTCTTTAAAATAGAGACCAATAACATGAACATTTCACATGTATCCTAGAAACTATATTGGGGAAGATAGTGATAAATTATTCCTATTGTAATTAATTTCCTTTGGGTAAATTGGTAATCAAATACCTATCTTACTGCACAGAATCAATAGATGTTAAATAATTAGTTGTAATCCCACTTTATAACATCAAATGGAAGTGGATGGCAAAAGAGGGAAAGGAAGACAACAGTAAGGTTGGTCTAAATGAGGAGGATGCTTGAGACAAGAAGAAGTGGAGGGAGGGAGTGTCATCATGGCGCCAAAGTCAGTAACCCCTTGTAAGAGGAAAAATGCTGACTTTAATAAATGATGCTGCTTAAAAATATCTTTAATAAATCATTTCCTACTATCAAATGAATATTCCAAAGTGAGAAACCATCATATCATATGACTGCAGGGCCCTCAGGGAGAACAGTATGAATACTGATGAGGCTACCCTGGGTAAACAAGATATATTATTATTATTATAATTATTATTATTATTATTATTATTATTATTATTATTATTATTATTCTATCAAATCGTATTTGAACGTATTCAATTCCCTTTTGACCACATTAGAATCCTACTATTCACAAGGTCAATCGTTGTCCTCAACAGTTTTCTACTGCACTTCGATCTCACCTCAAATCCAAAGATATCCAGGATAGCAATGGAGGTCATCTTTGCTGATTGGTTGGTGATGCCATTGATACTCCTGACTAACCAGGCAAAGAGACTGGTATAGAGAGACTTCGCTATCCCATCTCTTCGGGAGAAAAAAAAAGACAAATATTTACAACCTCACAGATTACAATTGCAAAGTTTAAAAACACTGTCACTGATAGAATAGGACAGCAGATAATTGAATCTGCATGAATTGATTGGCTGATATTCAGTCAATTATTTTCTTTCACCACTATTGATTTTCTATTTCAAATAATGTCCGGTTTTACAATCATTTTATTAGGCACAAGTGTACAGATTTATGCCTAGAATGGTTTTTGATGCCTTTTAATGTCTCCTACATCTTTTAGGCGAAGTTAAAGGGACCTCTGGGACTAATATCTAAAAACTATCATACGTCTAAGTTTATGGAAATCCCATATAAACACGTGTAAATTCTATAAATACATGTTTCAATGGGATCCCCAAGAAGTTAGTAGCGGTTTCGAGAAACGTCCCATGTCCCTGGCTTAAAAATAATTGGGATTGATTCAATTTGATCACAATTTCAAGAAATGCAATTCAGTACTGAAAAGATAGAACTTTAAGATATGCGATTACTTGGAGGAATTGCAAACAGTCCGGATCAATCACAAGTCTTTATAATACAGCCAAGGGCCCTGACATCTGTTTGTATTCATATTGGGAAACTTTTCTTCTCTCGCATACTTTTTTTTGGGGGGTCTGGGCTTCTTTATTTTTTGTATGGTGGGTTGTTGGGTTTGTCAAATGGTAGACAAAGTATCAGCGATAGATAGATAAATGGTATTTATTGATTCATTTCCATGTATCGCAGTTACATTCCAAAACATTGATGGAAAAGAAAAGTATACATTTCAAGAGATATAGCAGTAACAAGTAACTGAATTGCACATGAATAAATTGATGGGAACCCCTTGCTTGCAAATCTGTGGATAGTAATTTTTTAAATTTTGTTCATCCTGCATTCAACAGTTTTACTTTTGTGTTCCTTTCTTGTAAACATTCTACTTGTATCAAGTGAATCTCTGACTCCCCCTCCCCTCATTAACAAGTTCCAGGTTTTTTACAACCCTCCTGTTTTGAACAGGATAAAGATATTATGTAATAAGTTCAATTACAAAACTTATAATAATATACCATGACATTTTTTTAATTACATGAAGCATATCATTAACCTTTCTGTATCTTATTGAAACTTGTTCATAGAAAAGTAAACAGCGATCCTTGAACTTTCTGTCATAAACCAACTTGACCACACTGGATGGAATCATATGGCCTACACAAAGGCATATCATCAAGTCTTTTCTGGAATTCCCCAAGATATTTCAAAGTTTCTTAGGTTATCATTAAATGACTCCTGATAGCCGTAATCTATTTATGAGCTTTATGGACATACAAACATTGAACTTCAAACTTGATGCCAAAGTACATGTTTACACTGCATGCATTCCCTTGTTAATGATATATAATTTGAATCAATAAAGATAACAATGAAACATTCTGTTTTGGAGAGGAAGGGGCGACTTACCTTGCATCTTCAGCCTGTTCAAGAGTCCTAGGAGTGAGAATTCTCTCTCCAATTGTTTCCTGAAAAAAAGATTTTTTTTTTTTTGTTAACCGACGCAAGATACATGATCTCATATTATCTCATGTAATGGGTACAATGTACAAATATCTCCTTTGCTCTTATACGTACACAACTAACATCACATATTTTGGAGAAACCTAATATTCTTCTCAAAATAATAATGTTAATAACAATTTGAATACTGTCCTTTCTACTTTTGATATGTTCTTTTCCAGTTCTTCAAGTCCTACACTTACTAGTTACACTTAACCCTTTGGCTATATGTATTGCTTTTAATATTTCAGATCTGTCCAATTCATCAATATGTTCATACTATTGTGTTAAAAATGTTGTAAATGAAAAGAATTTTTTAAAAACAAAATGAAAATAGATCTGGAGGGGCAATCAAATCCTTTTAGCTCAAGACATTTGATGCAGCATTTTTTAATTCAACCCTTACCACTTTTCAAATAAGACAGTTGAGAATGTGTTCAACAGTTTTGATATGGACTTTTCTCATTAAAGAGTACAATCTCAACATTTTTACCAACATATTCAAATTGAAAAATTACATATTCAATATAACATTTAGAATCTAAGTGCAAGATTAGCCATGTATTTTTTCCTTTGGCTAAATAATTAATTTACTGTTCATTCATACATTGTATGTAAATGTACATATAGGCAATTCCAAGAAAAGAATGATATTATAGATATCAGGGGGGTGTAAGTCAAACTTAACTCTAAGTTGGACTTAAACATTATGGGAAGCCAATTGTAGCCTTAAAATAAGATATATTAAAATTCAAGTATTTTAGACTTTTCATAAATTCCACATCAAGAACATGAAATCTCCTTGATAATAGAAAATATGAATGATATGAATCAACATTTTATACCTTTTAAAATAACTTTTACAAATATTCTCAATGATGCTAACGGCTTTCAATAATTGTTAAGTCCAACTAAGAGATAAGTTCAACTTAGGATCTTTGTGAAACACCCCCCTGATCAGAGAAGATACATGTACTTACTGTGACTCTGTAGAGTATAGCGCCCTCAAGCTGCTTTGGGTCGATGTGTAGAAGCCTGGCTGCTACAGAAAGGGCTCCCTCATTGGTGACCTCTAGCATATCAGGTCTATCTAGCATCTGGACATAACAGAAATGATTACAAAAATAAACAATACATATTAAATAACAACAACTAACAAGACAGTACAGATGTGTGAGAGCAATGAACAATAAATATTAGAAAAAAGATATTTTCGTCTCAACGTCAGAATAACATGATATATATCTTGTCAGGCTTACTGTGCTCGAGCTCTAATAGGATTAACACCTGGATCAACACCTATCTTGTTTCAAACTAAAAAATAATATGGTATCATTGGAGATATCATACAGAATTGAAAGCATCCCCCCAAAAAAAAAAATATATATATATATATATTTATAGATATATATTTCATATTAGTATAAAGGTATCAATATAAAAGTTGACAAATGTACTCAATTTGATGCAATATTGGATACTAATGAAAATTCTGAAGCTTGAAAAAGAAATGCCAGACTTGGCAAACTTTTCGTGTATACGACCTCAAGCCCTTTTAACTATTGTAAACTGGACATTCCTAACAAAAAATATTAATTGCTTTGGAAATATTACAATTAACTTGTAAGAAATAAACAACAAATATTGTAATAAATGAGGTTTCTACAACTTTGGGTATACTGAAAAAAAATGATGCCTCTACAACTTTGTAATATAATTTACATGTAGAAAATGTTGCAATGCCACAATAGCTCTGAAAACTAGAGTTAATCTGCCTAACCTTTGAATTCTGGAGAGACAGATTTCCAATATGCAAAATGGCTGCCAGGATGCTGAAGGCTGTCTCTTGCTTATTGGGGTCAAAGTTCAACACCTCCATGGCCGAGACTGTGCGGATGAAGTCATCTGCATCGTTGCGCGTTTCCAGACGACTGCTGCCCCCTTGGTTGAGGTAGAAGTAACGTTCTGGTTGAGTGAGCCCATACTTGGCCTTCTCTCCGATGGACATACCGGCCAACATCTGATAGAAGATGTGATAGTTGCGTTCACCAGAAGTCTAATATGGACAATTAAATCAAAACATACAAGATTAATCCCAGATCAACTTCTTTAAAAAAGAGAGTCTTTATCATTGTGTTATGTATATTTGAGTGAAAAATCTTATATGTATTATAAATGTATGTTATACAGATACTAAAAGGGAAAACTGATCAAAGTTAAATCCATCCTATATATTTTTGTGGAATTAGCAAATCTGGCAATCATTGAAAAGTTGAAAAATGATATGAACAAAAATAATAATACCAAGACAAACCATATCTAATAGATTGATAAACACAATCACATTTGCTATGAAAGTTGAGATAATGATCAACCCATAATTGCCATATAAAATATATTTTTCATGCACAGAGATTGACCGAGTCATCCTCTCACCTGCCTGACGACTCGCGACTTCTCCACCAGATACTCAGTCGTCCTGGCACCACTGATTAGACCACTATGTATTAAAGCACAATAAACCCATGAAAACATAGTCATATCTCATCTTTCTACAAGATTACACTCAAATGTTAATGCTTTATAATCATTAAAAACTATAACAATCTATTGGTAAGAGTGTTCACATTCCTTTTTTCACCCCTTTCATAATTAAAACTAGTTCATATTTTTAAGGAAAATATACTGAAATCCTCATAATAGAGATCAAGTGCAAGAGTGAGAAGCAATTTTATGTAGTTGTGCTCCTACATAAATAATAGGTATTAAATATCAATTGATTTCCATGAAAAAACATGTGTAGATACAACCAAAAATTTACCAAATGCATGTGTTAAAATGTTCAGACCAGCCAGTCAAGAAAAATCATAAAGTTAATAAACTTTTAAAAACTTCCATCAGTCATTTTTCTTGAAAGCGATGACTCCAGAAAAATCATGAAATCTATAAACTTTCTAATCTTCCATCAGTCTTTTTTCTTGAAAGCCATAACTCAAAGAATATGAGTTATATATTTCATCTAAACCACTTAGATACAATAACTCTTTTAAGTGCTATGAAATTGTAAACTACTATTATTATGCTAAATATATTACTCATTGCGGATGTAGTATCGAAAATAATATCGCTAGTGATATTCGTTTGTCTCGCAATGTGGTCAATAAGGAATCTAAAAGATCTCGACGTTCGTGCGCCGCTGCCGTCGCGCCGGTCCTCCCGTAGAGTATAAAGCACCCTTGCTTACATTAGTTTTTATCACCTGACGAAGTGTTGCAGCGGCGCACGAAACGTCGAGATCTTTTAGATTCCTTATTGACCACATTGCGAGACAAACGAATATCACTAGCGATATTATTTTCGATACTATTATTATTATTACTATTATTATGATATTACACAGAATGTCTCTTAACACAAAAAGAAGTTACTGTCATAAAACAAGGTTAAGGAAATAAGCTTACTTGTTGAAGAATAGTTCAATGTATTTTCCAAAGCGACTTGAGTTGTCATTGCGAGTTGTCTTGGCATTCCCAAAGGCTTCTAGCAATGGGTTGGCTTCTAGAATCTACATATCAACAGCAAAAAAGGAATGGCATCATATCTAAACACATTCATAAGAGCATTACTGTAATTCATATAGTTTAAATTTAGTCAATGCCCTCTCTGATCTCCTGAAATATTTATGATGGATGTTAAGTTTCTGATCTCAGTTCGATATATATATTTGCTTTGAGGTGTATATCAGCAACATTTTATAATTTTGGAATAATTTTGCACTGATACAATGTAAATGATAGATCCTGAGATATTCACTTCGGGTGTGATCCTTTGGCATGAGAGTACATGCACTTGATGTAAAGTATTCTTATATTTTGCAAAAAAAGACCTCACCTCAGGTTCTGGACAGATGGAAAACTGGCCCTGCCCAAGATTACAGGGTGTACTATGTGTGGACTACAAATAACAGTCTTTTTTTTTGTTACAATAAATTCCTGGAAAAAAAATCCCATTCCTATTGAAGATATTTATATCTATTTTAACACCATCACAATAATATTATAAAAACAACATCATTTGATATATTTATAGTACACACATCCATCCTGCAAGGTATTCAAAGCACTCCAATACTAGCTATGATAAACATTTCAATGCTCACAGCATTCAAAGAATTCCTTCCTACGAGCACCCATTTATCACCAATTTAAAACTGAATTTGAATTCAAATTTTGAACCTCGAGTGTTCATTTGTCAAACTTAGAGGCACAGAGAAAGGGTTATGTATCATCATATAGACATAATGTATCCTCAAAATTCCACTGTTCTCATGCTCTGATTCTCACTTGTTCTGTGATGAGGTTTGTGGAAGCTTTGTTGACTGCCGCAAGGTATTGCATAATAAGCTTGGTACTCTCCGTCTTGCCGGCACCACTCTCTCCACTGATCACGATACATTGGTTCTGTTTGGTTTGAGTCATGCGAAGGTATGCGCCACTGCCTATCGCAAATAGATGTCTGAAAATCGGGTAGGAAAGTTTGATACATAGATTCAAATACTTTTTTCCAATCTTTAAAAGAAATAATCAAGAATGATGAAGTAACGAAAGTGTTTCATTTTCATTGAATAGGTTTTCCACAAAAAATTCATAGAAGTAATTTTAAAGAATGAAATTTTGTAATATGATCTGTTTATTCCATTCTAAACAGAAAATGGAAATAATAGTAATGGAAATTAACAAGCTCTCTAATACTATGATTTGACCTTCAACATTTCTTTTAATCATAAATCTAATACATGAAAATCCACATTATTATTTATAAACAAAAGCCACAAAGATATTAATTGTCAAATCTTCACATACTTTCTTTCATTGCAAGAGAAAACTGTAGTTTTGGAGAAAGATGGAATAATATTTTTTTACAAGTACAAAATAAATGGGAAATTAATTCACCAGGAGATCATGCAGACATAAATGAATTCCCAATGAAATATATACACTACAATCTCCAATGAACCCAACTCTTTCAAAAAGTATCCTTTCATTTTGACTATGATTTTTCTTGTATCATTATTCTTCTTTTTCCACTGGAGTCAAATATACATGTATTCATGGTAAACAAATAACTTACGGCGGAAGATGTCCGATAAGCTGTCCTTCGTATCTCCTGACATTCTCTATGTTATAGATGTCATCGAAGAGCTTGTAAGGGTTAACGGCCACCAAGATGCTACCCGTGTAGGTCTGACAGGACACAAGTGCAATCATATTAAAATGAGAATATATGAAGGGCACAGCTAGGAGCTGTATAGAATTTGTTATCATTAAGAATGATCGTGTATATTATATTTCACCATGATATTAATGATCTCACCTCAACATTTCACCCCTTCTGAATATTATACATTGAATAAGGTGGAGCCCAATTTGTTTCTTGTTGTTGTTGTTTTGTCAATTTTATTATTGTTTTGTTTTTGTTGTTGTTATTAATTTAGTTTTTATGGAGCTTGGTGTTCAATTTTGAATATTTACACCAAATTTGTGCCTATGGGAAAATAATTTGCTTTGATTTGCATATTTTAAGCAATTTATATAACTTATCTGTTCATATATAGTCCTGAACATATATTCTGTGAAATTTTTACTTTTGGCAACCACCCAAACTCAATGATTAGATAACCTTCTCCAACTCATGCATGCTTATCAAAATATAAAATGTTGTGATAGAGCCAGAGTCTAATCTGATTTGTGCAATGTCTCAATGATAAATTAATTAGGTGTGTATACTTACATATATGAGACCCTTCTCATATCTGGTGTGCAGGTTGAACAGTATAGATCCTTCATGGAGATCTCTGCACGTACAGAGAGATGAATTAATAAAACAATCAAAATATATTAATTTCCATATCTTTACATAGAAATCATAGACAAAATCAGATTAAAAAACAAGGACAAGGATGACACAAGCTGTAAAGGCTTAAAAAATATATTTGCGAGAGTTATTAGCTCACTATATATGCATTAAAAAAAAATCTTTAGATTTTAATTTCATTCATAATTTTTTGGAACAAAAATACTATATAACACCAAAAAGACCTGACAGGGGCATGCTTTACCTATCAGCAACTTTAAATTTGACTCTGGTAGGGTCTATTGCGTTAATTTCATCTCTTATCACTCAACCATAAACACAAAATTATATTTTTCTCTTTAGGGGTACTTGTAATAGTTTCCAACCCCAAGACATTCTCTTTAGTGGGGAGGGGGATTTGAAGGTCAATTAGGTGTAGTGATTTCAACTTTCAAAATTGTATTTTTCGTGTTTAATATACCAATGAAGATTTCCTCGTTTCGCTGAGTCACAGAGAATCCACTTAAAATGGATCTCTACTTCTGTGTCACATCAAAGGTGAAGCCGGATGCGGTTGCCATGGTAGCAGAATTCTTATTACCTGAGTTCCACCATGTCCTGGATACTATCAAGCTCAATCTGATCATGTCTGATCCTTAACAGCTTTCTAGGGTCTTCTATCGGATAGTCCTAGATCAAAGAAGATTACCAGAAAGGGCAACAAATGATTTTAATGACACAAATTGTTAACGGATCTAGTTGAATTAATCCTATAGTAGTTTCTTTGAATATTCTTTGGAATGGCTATATAGCCCATGAGACCAACAGCCTACAAGATAGACAATGTTGGTCTCATGGGCTTCTTGACAATTTATCTGTGGGCCGGTCACTAAACCAACATTGTCGGTCTCGTCATAGACTGTAATTTCACGGGCCATCGGTCTTGGAGGCTGTTTCTCTCGCGAGCTGTCAGCTAGTTTACGGAGATGTTCTATTTTGAAATATTTCCACAACCAAAGAAAGAAAAATGGAGGCTAGCAATCAGATAAATATCATGATTTTTCATAATCATATTCTCTTATTTAAGAAAAGTGAAATTAAACTAAGAAGAGGGATAGACATGTAAACAAAATATTTTGACTATTTTGTACAGTTTCAAAGAAAGAGTTGATTGAATGCATCTCAAAACATACAAATTCAATTTTGGGGTGGGGCATATTAATAAAAGAAAGACAGATACAGATATCACACTTTTGGAGAGAAACAATCAGTTTTAATAGTGAAATACAGTGGCAAATTAACATTTCCATGAAATTGTCTAAGGTTAGGTTCAAAATCTAAGGATGAAACTGTCCACTAATTTTAGTTTGTAATTAATGAACATCACATTGCTGCACCTACATGTAACTATATGTTTAACATCCGTCCCCCTCAAAGAAAATACCAAAAATAAAAAATTACATTACATTCTTGCCACACAATTTTTTCTAGGCAGTTTGACATGTCATCGGTGAACACGGCTCTAGCTCCTTCAAAAGATCAAACTTAATGGATAGTCGAAGACTTAACATTGGGACACTGATATCTTTTGAGATATGATTGATTTCTTAGAAATAGAGTGTATCTTGTTTGTGAATGCCATAGAAATTTCCTGTCCTATATCTATCATTATATACAAAAAAGTGTATGTCAAGTCATAACCTGTTTCCCTGACTCCAAAGATGGAATGTAAATGCAAATTTCAAATGTTTGAAGTCCAAATATTTGAGTAAACACAGCTTGCAAATTTGGTATAAGACTCTACATTTAATACCCAAGAGTGACTATGAATGCAATGCATAATTTGTAATATCTACAAATCAAAATGGTTATTTCCTTTTAGTGCCAGTACAAGAATAAAACAATTATGGTATAATAAAGTAGAACATACATGTATGCAGTATTTATACTTGCATACAGTACAAATTGAATGAAAAGGGAAATGGTAATTAAATGAAATATACACGGTCAATGGTGATTTGCCCCTAAACAGAAAGAAGAGTCAGGGTGCGTTCAATCGACACTTTTTCACCCTAGAATCACGGTTTTCAAAGACGTTTAATTTAAAACACGGTTGCGTTCAAGCGATTTTTCGTTGGTCGTAAAAATAAACGTGTTTAAAAACATAAACATGAAACGCTGAAAAAGATGCGTTTTGTATCGTGATTCTGCAGAATCAGGGTCGCTAAAATTCGCTTGAACGAACGGAGATCTCAATCATGATTCTATGACGTCATTATCCTGGCCTGCTTCGGTTTGACTGACAGTCGACCGTAAACACAGACAGAAAGCACGCGACGATGTTGACCTATACTTCCTGGGTCAAACTGCACAGTGTAATGAGCAGTGGCTGGGCTTGAAATGAGCGAGAATTAGCGTTGATGAAAAATCGCTTGAACGCTCTCCCGCAGTAACCGTGTTTTTTAGCGGCGTTTTGATTTGTGATTCATGTTTGTGATTCAAGCTTCAAAAAAACGCTTGAACGCACCCTCAGAGTGATTAAAAAAAAAATCTACTGGGGTTATCATGCATGACACAGTTCGTCGCCTGGGTGGCAGAAGGGCGTTAGCACTAAATCGCCTGACACTGTTATAAAACTGACTTATTTCGAAATTGATTTGTGGCCATGTTCTAATATAACATTTTTATTAGTCTATTAACTTTTAAACCAATTTTCGGAAGGAAAGCAGTTTAAATATAAAACAAATCTTTAAATGCGAATAATACAAAAAGTAGTTTTCGAGTCGCTCGTGCGCTAACGCCCTTCTGCCAGCCGGGCGACGAGTTAGTCAAATATAGTTTGGCTGAAAAGTAGCCCATGACGAGAACAACAGATATATCTTCCCTGCAACTCAATCATCCCCTCCCCTCAAGTTCAGTTCCTTCCTAAAATTACACCAATTTCCAGTTGAAGCTTGCATTCCTGATATGACATTCTACATCTTTGTGATAACATAATTAAAAGAAAATTATCATCACCTGACTTTCTTTTAAAAATCTTGTTGGTTACCTAGCAACTCAACCACACCTCCTTATTTAAAAAAAATGAAGCCACCCCCCCCCCCCACACACACACCTTAAGGTTACACCATTTTCTAGTTAAAGCTTGTATATCATTTATGACTTTTTATTTTTCATATATGACTTAAGAGAAAGACAAATTGACATCATTTGACATTCTTTAAAAATCTATCTGTTAATCATTAACTCAACCACACCCAAGGTTACACCATTTGGGGGGTCAAACATTTACATTTATATCAGTTATGAAATTTTATACTTCAAAGATGATATCATAAAAGCAAATAGTCATCACTTAATATTCTTTTAGAATTTATTACCAAGCACCTCAACCACTTCTTCAAATGTATTATTTTTTCTTCAAAATGGCACCCCTTTCCTGTAAAGTTTCACCATTTTCTGGTTAAAGTTCATCATTTATGACATTCTCGATTTCATAGATCATATCATAAAAGCAAAGATTTACCAACTGACATTCTTATTCTGTTTACTCAGGAAACGTCTCAATATACCACTTAAACACACCCTACGAACTTTGATCCGCCCTTCGCTTACTTTCTCATTGTGTATAAGGTGCTAATGCTCAAATATTGTAGGGTGTTCAAAGTGGTAACGTTTTCAGAATTGACCAAACATTTGTCTTTCGGGCACATCCCTGTGTGGCTTGCCGACATGTCCTTTAACGTCATGCAAGTGGTATGCTTTGCGTCATTTAGATCTTAAAGGGTAAAGCCTACATGGTAACACATTCTTTAAGTGAAAAGAGTGAAAAAGGGACAAAAGGAGAGGAATAAAATATTCCTTATCTCAATTTTACAGTGTATGAAGACTTCACAGGGTTTTTTTTACAGAAAATAAACTGATTTAACTAAAGTCCATTTCGATAAAAAGGGAAATTACCCATTCATATTCTCAGTCTATCTCAGTCAATATCATGATTTCATTTCCTATAAAAAAATGATAAGGCAGTATATATGACATAACAAGCTAGATATGATAGCTTGTTCAGTTTTTTTAATGTCAATTGTAAAATATAGTTTGTTTAATTTGAACATACAATATTGTCCTGTCTTTCTATTTTTATCAGCATACCGGTATTATATCGAGATGTAGAAAGCTGATGATACATCATAAATACCCATACATTATATTCTCCTGCATGGGAGTTTATTGACATGCATATATTTTGATGGAACTTTGATCCACTGCAGGATTTAGGGGGCCAATTAACAGCAACCAGCAGCCTATATCTACCCCTGAAACCTAAAAGGCATACCTTAAGTACACATTCCACAAAATGAGCCCCCCCTCCCCCTCCCCTCGACATTTGAAAAATGTGATGACCTTTGATTTTTTTTCTTATGCACCGTATGTCTTTTCAACATGACATTTCTTAGTAAAATGATAACAGTTTGAATACAATATGCATTCAGAAGACAAAGAAATTACACTAAAGAAGCAAATTTCTCTTTTAATACACTAAAAATAATCTGTTCACCAGAACCATTTACACATTCTTCTTATCAACGGTGAGAGAGAGGTAGCGAGAGAGGGAAAAAGAAAGAGAGAGAGAGCAATATTCAAGCATTTCTTTTAATACACAAAAAAGTTAAATCCTTTAAACACACTGGGAAAATACACGACAGAAGATACAAATTTATCAGTGATGCTTTAAAGCCCAAGTCCACTCCGATTTTCAAAAATTATAACATGTTGTAAATAAATCAAAGGTTAAAACTGCCAAATATCACGGGCGTACTTCAATCAGGTGATTTTTAAGAGCGATTTTTGTTTCGGGTATTTCGAGCAAAACATTTATATTGCTGTACGGATGTGACGTATGCTCCTCACAACGAAAGTGCCAGCAGTATACATTCTGACAATAGGCTATTTTTGTAACCAAATTTAATGCATACGTCTTTGTGAAGTGCCTCTATACAAACTATTTCATTCACCTGATAAGAATAATAGTGTTTCATTATTCTTATCAGGTGAATGAAATAGTTTGTATCGAGGCACTTCACAAAGACGTATGCATTAAATTTGGTTACATTACGAATCTGTGTTGTGAGGACCCTACGTCACAACCGACTCGCTCATCAACTTGTTTTTTGCTCATTAAAAAAAATTATTAAAAATAAATCTGAGCACCATTTTCCAAAACCAAGTTATATTTGGGCTTTTTAGATTTTTGTCTATCTAATCAGCTCAACTTTTCAGTGGAGTGGACTTGTACTTTAATGACGTACTTGTTCACATTTCTTGGGGCAAAGTTTTGAATAAAAGCAGGTATATATAGAGATAAAACCTGGTCTCGAGCCATGCCCTTTAGAATATTTACACTTTAGGCGGATTACTCCAAAGGTCAAAAGTAGTCAGAATATCTTTGCAAGATTCATGGCAACAAGTGTAGATTGTAAATTATCTGTATGAATTCATAATGATGTCATTATGAAAAAGCATGCAATGTATGCTAGGATGACGCAGTTAATTTTCCATATCTTTTTTTTATCAGCAGGAACCTGTCTTATAAACAGTTGCAATTAATCGCAACTTATTTGCGATTGATATCAATTGCAACTATGTACAGTACATAAGAGATAGGGGACTGCAAACTTGCGATTGATTAGAGGATTTGCGATTGGTTCGGATAGATCGCAACTCTTTATAAGACGGGCTTGGACATTTATCAAACAAAAGTTATAAGAGATTAATTTCTTATCATACTGGAAAGCTGATTGCAACCTTCCAAAAAAGAAAAAAAATGATATCAAGAATACTTGTAGACATACTTTCATTAAAACTTTCAGCTGAAAATTAAAGAGTTTGAAAGCTATTAAAAAAATGAATTAAACCAAATATAATGAATTACACTTTTGTGTGTAAAATGATAAACTGGCACCATTTCTCTTTTCTACAAATATTCTCATCCATTTTAAGACATTTGTACATACTGTAGACACAACGATATTCTAACATCTACATTTTTCATTTTAAAGAAACTTACACTGCAATTCATTACTATATTTTTCTCTCTAAATAGAAAGTTTGGAGTGATTTCATTTGATTTGTACCTCCAAAATAAAAATAAATAATTGAGTAATCCTTCAAACTTTGACCCACCCTCTTGCTCTCCAATTTTTAAACTATCTATCAGACTCAAGCAAAGTTGTAATACCTCAGTCACACTGAGGAGACCGACAGCAGACCGACAACAGACAGAACAAAATATTACATTAACCCCAATGGAAAAGAATCGGTTTGGAATCGTTTGGAATCGTTGTGGAGTCTGTTTGGCAGTGCATGTGACCAAGGTATGAATCTGAGTGTTACAGCAGTGAGAAGGGATAACATTTGTACATTTTTTTTTCTGAAGTTCAAGTACATGACGTTCAAGTACATGAAGATGGTAGTGTTTTGAATTACTACACATTATTTTTTTTACATCTATAAATACACTATGTGATCTCAGAGGTTGGTTATGTGTATTGCTCCAAAGCAAATGGATTTTTTTCTTTCGTCATTTTAATTCAAACTGCAAGATGTAGTTATGGCGAAATTATACTTCTTGTACATTTCAATGCAGAAGAGGAAATATCCTACTGCAGTGATACAAGCACTTAATTAAAAAATGTACACATCATAGATGTAAATCGATTGACATTTCATTTGTAAATAAAGATCACTTTCTCCTTCTCTACATGTATTTCCTCCTCTCTCTCTCTCTCTCTCTCTCTCTCTCTCCCTCCCCCCCTCTCTCTCTCTCTACAATAAATGCCAAGTTTATAATCAATAACAAATTACTCTCTTACACACACATTCTCTCACTCCCTACATAATTAGCTCTGTTCGTAACATTTTCTAACATTTTGTAGAAAAACAGCTAGGGGCAATAATGATGATCTACTGTGAGGCTTTTACCAATCTCTGTGGTATATCACAGAATCATGATATAGTATAACTAGACATGGGTTAGGCATGAAGCTTCTTCCATTTGGAGATTCTCAAAAATATTACACTAAAAAATTAAGAGGAAATCATAAGGAGACCACTAAATATCTGGAACGTGTATGTTTCGATACACACTAAATAAAATTAGACCATATTTGACAAGTTTTTATGTTATATTTCAATTTTCTTTTCTGCTACCTGTATTGTACCCCACCAAACATCTATCTTACACACTACAATACCTTCTCAGTTACATTGTGCATTGTATTTTATGCATAAAACAGAATTCCCTTTGAGTTTACAGACCTCCTCAATACATCCCTCTCAATTTACTCTCCTTTTCAAACTCTCCCAATATTGACTCTCTCTCTGTCGCAAAAAGAATATAATAAAATACTAGGCTAAATACTCAGCATTTTAAACTCAAGTGTCCACATTCTCCAAACAAAGGTAAATCCATTGTAGATTTTCACCAGTTGACTAGTGAGCTAGTGTAAACTGTTGATTCTTTCTCTGCAGAACTTTGTAAAGTTAATGTAAACATTATGTATGTCGATCGGACTATCAAACCAAATGTCCAAGGCTTGGGAACTCAATCCACACTGTTAGGTAAAATTGTATTGCATTTTAGCTGAGCCCACTCGATCGCTATTCTCATTCAAAACTGAAAGCATTCCTTAGTTTGCAGTTTTCAAGTTGTGTTAATTCCTGACTGTGTGTAACAAACATTTGTAGAGCTTCAATAAAATAAAAAATTACAATATGAGATTGATAATAATTGAAATATCAGAATCTCAATAAAAATATAATAGCATTGAAAATTGCAAAGAAGTGCTCTATGCATGAAAAGAAGGGACAGTGTTTATCTCTTAAACATATCTTTTAATAAACTAACCATTTTAAAGGCATTTGATCAAAAATTTACCACGCATACCACAATATTATGCACAACGAAAGATTGCAAGGGAATGTCATATGAAATATCTGATACTCTTGTGGCAAATTACACATTTTCTTTCTCAATAGGCTAATTGTAATCAAACAGTAGGGAGACATTTCATTTCCATAGTCGCCATGAGTGATCATTTTTAATTAAGGGCCATATCCCTTCGGTAAGCAAATTATCCATAGGTGTGATTTAAACACGGCTAGATGCAATCAATCTTTGCTTGCTATATACATGTAGTCTGAAGCCTGTAGCATTTACCGTATGTTGTAAATGTCATGCATTTCAGTATGTACATTTGAAGTACATGCACATGTAAGGGAGTATATGACAATATTGTGGCAGCTAGTCAAGGTAAACACATGAGTCATATAGTGGTAATTAAATATTGCCATGAAAGTGCTTTACAAGTGCATGTAAAGTGTGTGTGGTCTGACATCGATGGTAAATGTTTCTTTTCTGCTAAATCTTGTGTAGATATCATGCCATTCTTCTGTATCTACGGAGCATTCATCATTTTCTGCATCCATTTTCTGTATTGTGCTGTTTCCTCAACATCTTCCATTCTCATTCTTTATCGATCTCTATTCCACCCTCCCACTCTCCCTCTCTTTCACTCTGCTCTTTCGCCCTCTGTCTGCCTCTGCCACTCCCTTTCCCTCCCCTTCTTATCCTCTTTCTTGCCTTGATTTTTATCTTTTTTTTTCTACATGTATCTCTCTCCCTTCCTATCCCCCTCTCTCTCTCTCTCTCTCTCTCGCTCTTTCTCTCTCTCTTGCACATAAACGCCTCTGTACAGTATATAATAAATCAATGTTGTGACATACAATGTATATATATGCTCCGGAGACAGACCAGAGGACTTCATGTCTTCAAGGATGAAGGGCTAGAGTTAGCGTTACAAGTAGAGTTAAGATAAGGTTTAGGTATAGAATCAGGATTTGGATTAGGATTAGGGTTAGGATTATAGATCTTACCTTTCCATCGCTGGCACAAAGTATCTTCATGGAGGCACTATCTGACACGACGACACGGCCAGGGACAGGGTAATCGAGCCCATTGTCGAACCACACCAAGGTTCCCTATAAAACAACAAAACAATACAATACATTATTTGAATCTTAATCCCAATTATTCCCAAAGGCAACAAAACTACCTCTGTGCAAATTCATGCAAATTTTGCAAATGGATCAGACTCACAAAAGTTTCATGCCGCAAAAAAGGCGATAACGTGCAAAGTGTCTCATCTGACATATACATTGTATGTCTCTTTTCCATTTTTTTCATCCAAAAATGAAATATATCTTGATATGACCATTGAATCTCTAGCTGCCAACTGAATACAGCTTGTGTACTGTAGTCTCTCTCTCTCTCTCTCTCGTGTTTTTTTTTTTTTTTTTTGCCGACCAGCATTAATTACCATTAACCCGGTTTGGTTTTGTTTTCTAACTAGAGATAATAAACTAAGGAATTATAGTCTATACAATCTTCTTGTGTTTTACTGTCATAAGAAAATCATGATGCTTGCAATTCCAAGCCGAGTTCGGTCTCCTTTGGACCACCACCTCAGAAAATATAATTAATATTCATTTTTTGGTTCTAATACTTAAAAATCATCTATTCATGCTTAAAATTCCATGTGCATTTGTTCAACCAAAGTTTACTATACAATTGTGTAAGCTACGCCAAAAGAGATCTCCCTCTTTATTTCCAACGTGTAAGACGCCATTTTAGTTGCTTGTTTACATTCGTATGTGTTTGTCGCGGACGGCATTCGGGCGCGCAGGTCCTCACCTGGCGGGTCGATCACTGTTCATTTTGCATAATCTGGGTGATGTTGGGTCGGAAATGTCTAACGGCTGCCTGACCTAGCAAAACAACTTTTAAATCATTTGTGTTTGTGCAAAGGGACGGGAGTGGTGACGTGGCGTGGTACGGGTGAGTGGACTTTTGAGCTCGGGGCCGTCCGGGATCCGAATTGAGTCTACTTTGGAATTACAATTATTCCCATGTGTTGATTTGGCGACCGCTGCGAGACTTTGTCAGCCGTTCCCATTGCATATATTAAGATGCCTGTACGATATTTTAGCTACTCTGTTTTCGTACTTAAAATGTTTTATTCATTCACAATGCTCATAACAAGTTTCATTACCTCTCATTTTGTAAAGCAAGTTTCACTTTCACTGAATAAAATGTTACCATTGTTCTACTCATTACGTATTTATAGATGTCACCTGCTCTTATGTTCGCATTCGCTTTGTACATTATCGTGTAAACAAACTCAGTATTATGCAATATTCACGTTACCGAGGTCGCCCGGGCGAGGCAGTTTCTTTGTTTTTTTCCTACCAAACAATTATACCAATAGACATCGGTTGATTCAAATAATTCGTCCACCGACCAACGCATTAAGCTGCGTTGTCTCGCTGACAATCTCAACTCACCAAATTCTTGCCAGTAAATGATGTCTAACTTTCCTTTACAATCGCTAACTAATGACGAACTTCATGACTTTTTTACCCCTTATAGCCACTCTGATGATTCCACACCACCCCAGAGAAACGCGGCTTACTTTGATTCAGAAGAAATTAATCGTTTAAATTTACAAATGCCTGATTTGGAATTGGGTCATGATGAAAATGACACATCTTTGCATAACAGATCATCTGATTATCTTTTACCTCATGATATGAAAAAGCGTGAATTCTTTAAGCTAACAAATAACTTTTCCGTCTTACATCACAACATACGAAGCCTCTGTAAGAATTTTGATCTATTACAAATATTTCTAAGTGCGCTCAAAGTTGACTTTTCAGTCATAGGTTTATGTGAAACTTGGTTGTCAGAAACGCCCCTCCGCTCCTTACCCTGGATGGCTATTCGTTTGTTCCCAACAGCAGGAAAAGCAGACCTGGTGGTGGTGTGGCCTTCTATATTAAAAATGACTTGGAGTTTGCTCTAAGAGAAGATCTGAATTTTATGACTGACGCTATCGAAAGCATTTTTATTGAAATCAATGTCCCACAGGGGAGAAACATAATTGTCGGTGAAATCTACAAGCCACCAAACTCAAATTATACTGATTTTATTGATACATTACAATCTATGTTAACCTCACCGTCCTTTAATGATAAACATTGTATGATAATGGGCGATTTTAATCTTAACCTATTTAATTATAATGAAAAACCACACTGTCGAGATTTCTTGGATATCATGACTTCAAAATCACTTTTCCCATGTATAACGAAACCAACACGAATTTCTCATAATGCATCAACCCTTATTGATAATGTGTTCTCCAATATTTCCTATTGTATGGATCAAGGCATTATAGTTTCTGACATATCAGATCATTTCCCAGTGTTTACATGTACCCCCCATATTTCTAACCCATTCAAGCCTGATATTCAGCATATCAAAGTGGGTTCACGCCATATGTCAGAAGACAATATAGCTAGACTCAGAGCAAATCTGACACTCACTGACTGGTCTGTAGTTCTTGACAATAATGATGTTAATGATGCTTATAACAAGCTAGTTGATATAATTATGGCTTTATGTGATATTTATATTCCAGTGAAATCACCTTCCAAGTCAAGTTATAAAAAGGTACCTAGATCCCCCTGGATCTCCAAGTCTATACTCAGATCTATTAACCGAAAAAATAGTCTTTTTTACAAATATAAATCTAAAAGAACAGACGAATCTAAGCTAAAATATTCTTCCTATCGTAATTCCCTAACATCTGTAATACGTAGGGCAAAAAAGAATTATTATTCAACCCAATTCACCGCTAACAAAAAGACATAAAATCAACCTGGAAAATTATCAATAATGTTCTCAGAAAAGGTGAAAAGAAAAAATAGAATTCAGTAAGATCGTCTACAACGGAAACGAAATAAAAGACCCTCTCGGCATAGCAGAGGCATTCAACTCCTTTTTTGTAAATATAGGGCCAGATCTTGCCAGTAAAATCCCTGCCACGAATAGTTATTTCCACTCGTTCTTAAGAAACCCAAATGCTCAATCATTATTTCTTGTACCCATACATGAAACAGAGATTATTGATATCGTGAATAACTTAAATGTAAAGAAAAGTTCTGGCTGTGATGGTATTTCAAATTATCTGCTTAAAACTATCATCCATGAAATAGTCTCTCCACTGACATTTGTATTTAATTTGTCTTTGGTAGATGGAATAGTCCCAATAAAAATGAAAATTGCGAAGGTTATTCCAGTCTTTAAAAGGGTAATGTCGACGATGTAGGCAATTATCGCCCAATATCTTTACTGACATCATTCTCCAAATTACTCGAAAAATAATATATTCTCGCACCATCCGATTTTTAAACACCTGCAACATCTTAGTAAATTCTCAATTTGGTTTTCGCCAAAGACATTCAACCACGCACGCGATAATAATGTTAATTGATAAAGTAGCAAAAGCTATCGATAATATGTCTCATACGGTTGGTATCTTTCTGGACTTCTCCAAGGCCTTCGACACAATCAACCACGAGATTCTACTTTACAAATTATCCCATTACGGGATCCGAGGAAGGCCTTGAGTGGTTCGAAGCTACCTTACCGGTAGAACCCAATTTGTGTCTATTAATAACCAAACCTCAAACTCAGAATTAATATCTTGCGGGGTACCACAAGGCTCCCTCCTTGGCCCACTCCTCTTTATTCTTTATATCAATGATTTCCAAAACTCATCAACAGTTCTCTCGTTCCTCCTCTTCGCGGACGATTCAAATATATTTCTTTCTCACAAAAACCCCAACATGCTTCTTGATATTTTGAATTATGAACTAAATTTTGTATTTGAATGGATACAGGCTAACAAACTGTCTCTCAATTTGAATAAGACTAATTTTATGCTCTTTAGCAACACATTAATTACTCTTCCGGGCAGGTGCAAATAAATGGACTAAGTCTGGCCCAGACAAATTCCACGAAATTTCTAGGCCTGTTCATTGACAGTAAATTATCATGGAATGTTCATATTGATTATTTGTGTAAAATTCTGTCAAGAAATACAGGTATTATACATAAACTGAAATGCTATTTTCCTTCTCATGTATTACACATCTTATATGCTACATTATTATCACCCTATCTAAATTATGGTATATTAGCATGGGGAACTGTTCGAAAGTAAATATTGATAAAATTTTCATTATTCAAAAAGATCAATACGAACAATTAACCTTGCTGATTTTCGCTCACATACTGATAGATATTTCCGTACTGACAAAATACTCAAAATTTCCGATTTGTACTATTATTGTCTTGGTATCTTCATGTACCAGCTAAACAAAGGTGATTTACCCAGTGTATTTACTCCCATGTTCATTAAAAACAATGCCGTCCACTCATATCCCACCAGACAAATTGATCATTTTACCTTTTCCGCGTCCGCACTGCATTTGCACTCAAAACAATAATCCACTCAGGACCAACATTTTGGAACGCGCTGAACAAGGAGATAATAGAATCCCGTCGTTGAATTGTTTCAAGCGCAAGCTTAAACAGTCCCTTTTAAATTCATATAACCCACATTGTAACCATATTACTTATGATATTCTGCATTGAACATTCCATGAATATTGTCGCCTCGGTATGATTGCATATTATGATCTTGTATATTAGTATAATGATTGTTCATGTCTACTGCCTCGCTCGAATGACCTCGACCAATGACCTCGTTCAATGACCTCAATTATATTTTAAAGTGACTAACGTGACACCTCGTTGGTAACAAATCAATTTGTTTGCTAATTTTGCTTGTTTTAACTTTGTATATCATCCTATGTTAAGGCCTTCTTGCCCACCTATTATTATTGTTACGTCCTTCACCATTGCAACCACTTCAATAAAATATTAGTTTTATTCAGGGAACCTATAATCTACAAGCTGAGCTTTTTAATAGGTTCCCCATTTCACCTTGTATAACCTACTATTCAATACAATTAATTTCGACGTCTTTACAAAGATTTGATTATATAATGTGTTACTTCTAGTATACCTCATTATGTTCTAATCTTGTCAATTATGTAAACTCTTTTTTGTGAAATGTGAAATAAACTTGAAACTTGAAACTTGAAACTTGAATATTGTTAGTGATACCAGAAAGAACCAATAGCAAATTGTCATATCAAGAGATTTTCATTTTTGGATGAAATATATGGATAAATGTTGTATGTCCAACAGGAGCTATTTCACTGAATCTCCCAAAATAATACCCGTCTGACGCAGCACTGAAGTTTTGCAATTAGTGACAAGTGTCTCGCTGTGAAAATGGCCGTTGTTTAATAACAATTTGTGAAAATTACCTGTCACAAACATTCTGGTTTTACAGGACAGTAAACTGATTTCATATTCCAATTCTTTCTAGTAGAGGAGATAATTCAAAGGAATTTTCATATCATATTCAGAATGAAGGCATATATACTGTATATATAATAGCTGCACTAAAAAAATGAAATGAATGAAATGAATTGGTTTTATGGGTCAATGAGTCCCCATAGTTAATATTTCATTTTACAAGATGAGCAAACAGTTAATATAGGCCTGAAAATACTCCTTCCCCATTAAAAAAAAAAATCAAACAAAAATTGGTAAATTTTTATACAGATTATTTATCTGCTGTCTCATTGATTTATTAAAGGAATATTGAAAAATAATTTTAAAAAGAAATGTATTCCAAAACAACAGGATGATTCAATATTAAATCAATGAAAGCATCAAGAACATGTACAACAATGCAAGGTACACAAATACTTTGGAATAGATGACCTGCTATACTACTGAGCATTACTTTGATAAAGCAGCCTGTCCAAATTCTTTGTCAATCAAGGACTTAATATTTCTTTTATATGACACCTTATTTTGTTTCACATACTAATATACAAATATCTTATTTTTTGTAATGGGGTTTGCCATTGATAGGCCTGTGGCCTTTGCAAATCCCACCATATTTTAATTTGTTTGCGTTTTATACTTGTTATTTTCTCTTTTAATGTATATGTTATTGTCATTTGTGATTGTTCTATTATCCAAATGTGAAAAATTTAACTTAATTCTGCTTCTCTTGTTGCCTTAGGGGCAAATTTCTTTCTTTCTGATGTCAATTGGTTTAGGTTTTTTTTAGAGAGAGAGAGAGAGTAGGAAAGTGAGAGAGAAAGAGAGAGAGAGAGAGAGAGAGAGAGAGAGAGATTGCTATGGTACTGTACACCAGTGAGGTGTTATAGATGTGCTTTCAAAGCTACTTCCTTTCATGAGAATGGGCAGAATATTACTTTTGAACATACAATTCAGTTGTATTTTGTTCATTTCTCAGATATTTTTTTTACAAGAAATATACATGTAGCTCATACAATGTAATGTCCATGTATCGTCTCAAAACTACTTTTATCATTACATATTTAGCACTTACATGTACATGTTTGTATGCATTAAATGAAATGTAACACTGTAAACCTTGATGCGCAATCAACTGGCAAACCACATGCCAACACATACACAATAGGCCCGTTCACACATAACAATTAGTGCGATTTGGATCGCGATGTAAAGATTGATTTTTTTTTTTGCGACCGTTCACACATGTCAATTTAGTGCGAATCGGATCGCGATGCAATGATTGAATTTTGGGGGGCGACCATTCACACACGGGGAATTCTCGCTAAGGAATACTTTCAGTTTTAATTCTCGACGGCAAGAACGTCTGAACTGCGTATGCGTGAATCTCAACGATGTATTTACATGTAGCTTGGAATCCTGGGATTAAATAAATCAATTTTTGATTCTCAATACCATTCACACACACAGCGCCTGGCAAACTATCGCGATTATTCTGAAAAGACTTACTGCAAATTGGATTGCGAATCGCGAAGATTAGTGAAATTACTCTGTCCACATTGCAAAAAAACGATTTTTGGATCGCGATGCAAAAATCGATTTTTAAATCTCACTTGTAAGTCACAGTAGGTGTGAACGCCCCCAATGTATGCATGGAATACCGAAAGTGCAGAGAAATGTACATTGCACTAGGAGACTATTGTTTACACTGGCTCCTATTTTACAATCATATGATATCATAATGATGTTTATTGTATCTCTTATGTCTGTTAATCATTGACAAAAATTATATGGATAAAAATTCCCCCACTGGCCTTTAAAAGCCCTACTTAGCTGTGAATTTCAATAAGTCTATTCTTTCATAGAATTACTGTCATCTTTAGAAAGTCATTTCAGAAATAAACATGTATATATATGTTCTAGTTTTATTAAGGAGTACTGTATAAATATAGATGTACATGTGCATATAATAATAGATGGATAGACATGTATGCAGGCAGGTAGGTAGAGAGACAGATAATTAGATATAGACTGAGAGAGAGAGTTAGAAATATGTATATATAAATATATGTATATATAAATATATGTATATATAAATATATGTATATATACTGTATACTGTATATATACTGTACATATATAGATAGATATACACTGAGTAAAATAGACAGACAGGCAGAAAGACAGATTCAATGTAGGTAAATAGATAGATAGACAGATAGATATACTGATATTGGCTTATTCAATTGATGAATTTGGAGATAGGAGTCAACTATTTACACAAACAGAATATTAAATCTTTTTTGCTTCATATATAAACTCCTACACTTCTGGCAACCTTCCTTCAGTAATAAAGTACATCTAACTCTGATTCATACATATTGTTGTTGAAACGGTAGAATCTTGTGGAGGTATCAGTCACATGAAACAGATATTGAGTACAGTGTATCTACTCAAGTCTGTCTGTAAATCTATTGTATGTGATTAATTTAGTGTACAAAGCAATGTAAACAAAGGAGGAGCTGTGAGTCCTGGTCAAAGTGTAAATGGTATTGATAAGCAGCGGAAATATTGGCCCATTATTTCTTGCCAAGGAGATAGAATTGTACATTACAGTGCATGTAGGCCTGCAGTACTTGATGCAACATCAGCATTGAACACTTTTAGTTACAAATTTCTTTCAATTTCAATTCTTTCTAGTCAACCATGAATTTATATCAAAATGTGTTTATTTGGATGAGAATTTCTAAAACAGATCCGTGTGATTTGAATTAAATTATTGAATTGATAATTTAAGCTCTGATTTTAAGATAATTAATGACTATTACTCAGCACCCCTTCAACTGGCAGCATAGTGATATGATCTGTTCAGAGCCAGAAAGGGTGTTTAGTCTATATATGTTAAAGTATATGAGTTAACACCCTTCTGGCTCCAAACAGATGCTCTTTTCAATGCTTAAAGAGGTTGAGTTCTGGGAAGAGGTGAAAAATAATTTGTGAGCGTTTTCATTGTTATTATGCAAGTGTGGAAGAACATCAAAGATAAATGTTCCCAGAAAACCATGGCTCTTCAAATGCCTTAATAATTTAAATATGGCATGTAACATCATAAAAATCGGGACAGATTTTTAAGCCACATGTTCGTGTAGTCCCATATACATCTTTCTGTGTACAGTGTTTGTAACTTGACCATGACTGGGCCAAATTTCTTATTATTTTGATGATTCCAGATCCTTGCAGTACACACCAATACTTATATGCTAGATGATCAACCTTTTCTGATTTCGATTCCACAACGTTTCTTTCACAATGCAATCGCATGACCAGAACTCAACTTCATCTTTAAACATAATGAAAAATCATACTAAATATAGTTTTTTTGTTAATGTACATATGTCAATTACAATAATAACAGACATATTATGTTTATGAATTATGAATTTTCAATTTCAATTGTACTGAACCACATTGTACCCATAACTGATAAATTAAATACATGAATACACAACATATCAATCCTGTTGACACTTTCCTTTATGTCTTTTTTTAAAAGGACGGTTCTGGCTAATGACTTGTAATCCTTGTAGTCGTCTTGGAAACTGCATTTGCTTGAATGCTCTATACATCTACACGTAAATGGACAAGATTTTGGTCTTGATAAATATACGCAAACTCATGATGCAGCCTGGCCTGAATACTGTACTACAATATCAGCTTACAGACGTTGTGTAAGAAGTAATCTATGTAAATTGTATTCCATTGACGTCTGTGCTGCATATAGAAAATTATAAGACAAAAAGCTTTGTTCTGATTGAGATATATCAACTTACCAACTCCATCTTGTCTTCTCAAAGATGGCTAAAATTAGAAGAGGCTCTCCCCTCAAGTTACTTTCTTCTATTTCAAAGCTCCATTTGTTCTTTTTGTCTTCCTTTAAGTTGAACAAATCCTTCCTTTCTGTTGAAATCTGTGAGTGAGATAGAGGCAAATGCAAAATCATCAGCATCAAGAAATAAATAAGTCAATCAGTTCATTGGAAATACAAGTATAAGCTCAGTTCTTGCTTAAATTTTAAATATTTATTTACTTCTTTTTTTGGAGAAGTTGGGCATGCAACAAAAACACTCTTTTATAATCAATAGTGCTGACAGATTAAAAAAAAAGAGTTTATTGAAGCTACAACCTCTTACAAAGTATTAGAGGGCAAATCCTTCCCATTTGCAAGTTGAAATAAATAAATAGAGAAAAGTTAAACAAACAAAACAGTAAAAGTTTCATAAAAATCAGGGAAAAAAGAGAAAGTTGTGGAATTCTAGAGTTTTGCATATTTTCATGACACAGTGATATGTATCACATAGTCTGTATGCAAATTAGCGAGTTGATGATGTCACCCCTCACTTTTCTCTATTCGCTTTGTACAAATATTCATCAAAATCACCACAATTTTATACAGATGTGTCTAAAAAAAGAGAAAAACTTGAAATTTGAAAAACAAAATATATGGGTAATAGTGAAGGGTTCATTTTCATGAAATTATAGGAAACTTAATAAAATTCCATAACTTTCCTATTTTTCTTCCGGTTTTGATGAAATTTCACAGTTTTGTTTGTTTATTTTTTCTCTATTTATTCAATTCAACTTGCAAATGGGTTGGACTTGTCCTTGAAATGGTTAAAAATGCTAGTCTACACAATCAAAATGGGGACATCTCGGTCTGTCATACGTCATAACACAAAAAACACTGTACACATACCGGTATTACAAATTTTACTTGTTCATAATTTCTTTATTCATTTATTTAATTATTTAAGTATACATGGCACTGAAAAGAAAGAAAACTGAGTTATCAATTCTTCAGTGTTCTAGACAGCTTTAATAGAAATACCAAATTGTGTATGCTAAAATTTATATACACTGTATACCTGTTTCATCTTTGATAACTCTTCGATACATGCACGGGGGCGATGGGCGATTCGCCCCCGTGAGCTACATAATCGCCTCAGTCAGATTGCTCACGGGGGCGATTGCAAAATTAAAATTCGCCCCCGTACGTGGAAATATAAAATATAGATTATCTTTTCTGTTATAACTTTCACACAATATTGAGTTTCAACTTTCAAACCTTAAACCATCAAAATGGAACTAGACCTATGAAAGTTAGAATAGCGTGCAGGATTTCTCGCTCGAACTTTACGGTGTCTCGCGGTCGCCATATTGTAAACAAATGTTCGCTTATTCGCCGGAAGATGGCGCTATATCTCCCATCTCCATATCTCTTTGAGTATTACCAATACAAACGGAAGCTCGCAGTGCAGTGCGGCCGTCAACAGTGGCTATACTGCGCCAGTAGTACCGGTGTGCACGCTGACGCCCCATATCTGCTGGAGCTAGAGGCGATTGCGCATGGATCGAAACATGGAGAAGTTTTTCGTTGTGAAAAGCATGATTCCTCTGAAATCTGGTGATTCCAAAAGATCAGCAAATAATGAACAGCGACCAGTAAATCAATATTGAGAAGAAGAGGAAGACCAAAGATGTTGTGGAAGGTAATTGGTAATTAGACTAAAAAAAGAATGTAAATAAGGTTGCTCGATGAGGAGGAAATAATGTGCAGAACGGGAAGAAAGAAATGGAGAGAATGTCATCACGGGATGAAAGTCAGTAACCGCTATGTTGTAAATTTGTAAGAGGGAAAATGCCGACTTAAATACATGATAATGATGGAGTAGCAAAGAATTTAGGAGCATCATGGGTACAAATTCAATGGAAATTTGAATTAAAAAAAGAGCCCCTGTGAGAAGGCTAACGGGTGCTCTTTTTGGGGGGGAAGAGCCCCCGTGGACAAAAAATTAATTTGAGCATTGAGTTACAGGTCTTGGATTCATCATATTCTAAATCTTACAATATATTTGTAGGGGGTACATGTACATGTAGCTGGAATAGAGGAAGATATATTCTCATCTGATCACTAAACTTCAATGTTTGTAAATACTTCCCTTTACACTACTATTACATGACCACAAAAATAGGTCTTTCTGAATCTAAAGGCTGGTCACTTAAAGCCTGTCTGCACTAGTTTGGCCAGGAGGGATTAGACCTCCCAGCGTGGTCACTGACAGGTGGTTATCTCATCAACTCAGCTCTCAATTAACATAAGAAAAAGAGGATCATGGGGGACCAATGGGCATCGCTTAGGCATTGTTTTCTGTATAGAGGGAGCAAGTAGCTACAAGTAGTGCAGTGGGGCTTTAAGCAAGTTTGACTCCATGTGTATCCTCATATAAATATACAAAATCCAACTATGGTGGTCTACAATTGAGGAGGTGGTGGAATGCTGCAATAAACCATGAATAAAGTGAGCATCCCCATACAATTGCCAATGATCAAGTCCTGGTGCCACAGGCTATGGGCTTGAAGTGCTGGTCATATTTGTTTGAGCCTCACCCAGACCCTCTAATCCATCACGTCCAGAAGAGGATGGCAATTGTTCTTGACGATCGGTGATCGGCTAAGAATGTTGGCAAAGATCACACCCTCTCTACCTAGAATTGTTCTGAGGTGACATCACGACTGTGTTTTCTTTAATGAAAAGTCACGGCTGTGATTGTAAAGGGATAGTGACTTTTGATGCACTTTTTATTAGAAGGAGAGGGTGCATTGGGAGTGGACAAGGTCATGGGTATACGCCCTAAAGCAGCAAACATTTTGAGAGATGTATTGTTTAAATACACAAATGAATTTTTGACGGGATGTCACTTTTGTTTTGTTTTAGTTATGTTTCTAAATCTTATAAACACATGAAGATCACCTTTATGAACCACTTTAACCTAATGAATATGGCAAGTACATTTTACGCTGAATTCATGTGTTGCCTCATTGCTATCCACATTTAGGAAATTACAATTATCTGAAACAGGTTTAACAGTAAAAGTTAATTCTTTTCAATAAAATAATTCATTTTCTTCAACAAAATAAAATTATAATCTAAAAAGTGAACTAATAAATGTTAGTCAAACAGAAAAGGATAGCTTTGCATAAATGCCCAGATTATTACAGGCATATACATGTACAGTCATGCACAAGATTATCATGGCAGAACAACCTTTACAAACTCTTACAAATTAAATCAATGCTTATAAAGTTTGAATTATAGATTCAAAAAGTACTTCACTATAATGAAAAACTAATTTGAATTTCTGTGTAACATGCCCGTCTGCAAATAAAATAGTAGTTTGACACCCCCCCCCCAACACTCTCTCTCTCTCTCTCTCTCTCTCTCTCTCTCGTCAATAACCATCTTATATGAAATAAAAATTCCTAGGCATAGTTATAGATTGACCATTTTGATTCAGAGTTACTGCATCACCAACTTACTGCAAAAGTCAGCCATGTATTAAGCTAAAATAAGCTCTGATAATATTCATTTTCACAATGGCACTCTGCTCTAAAAACTGGTCAATGAGACTTTACCACAATCAAATTAACCTTGCAGCAGCACACACAGTTCACAATCTAATTACCCAGTAATAAACCTTATGTATGCTCAATGAGGTGATAATCGGTGCAATTCATACTCACTTTAATCAATTCACCAACTAGCCAGATTAATTATATCCCAATCAAGTCAATGAAGCACACTTTACAACTCCTCTTTTGAGTATTAAATGCAAAATTGTTGCTTCTCGTTCTGGCTCCTGCCGAAACTCTACTTCTGGAAATGATTTATCGTTCATGCGGATCCTTCGGTGATGATGGGCTGTGATATATTTAAACCCTTTTCTACAGCCCCTAATGAACAAATAACAGTAGGCTCCAGCAAACAGACAAGCCAAAGATTAAACACAAGCAGCCCACTAAGTACATACTCCAATCATCTTAAATTGCAGGACAAACTCTGTGATGGGGTAGACTTCCATTGTAACACTGCCCTCTGCGAGACAGATTTGACCAGGGCTGTTAGCATAAAAACAATCCAACCTTTTAATCACTCATAGCTTGACCCAAGAAATTAGCATTACTAGATAAACATCGAGATAATTATTATTCAATAGTGAAGTGCCTTGAGTAGGATACACTGAAGGTTGGTAACCTCATGCTTCACCAGAATTGGACATGGAAGATTACAAAGGTCGCATTTGTTGATTTCAAATCTTTTGTTTCCAGTAGGGTTTTTTCTCCTGGCACTACATACAGAATAGTCACTAATTTTTGAAATGTTCTAAATCAACATACAATCAAATATGAATTCTGGAACAGTACAAAAATGTGAACTGTCAGTCTCCTTTTACAATGGCACTATCTAAACTACATTATGCTTCATGAATATGCTGCAGAAAAAAATTAAAACATCAATTTTTTAATGAAGATACACATTAGTATTTATAGGAAGGGAGGGACCCCTAAAGCATAGGCATATTAGGAGGATGTGAGGGAGGCACAACAGCTTATAACCCCCGTGAAATCCAAGTAGCATACAAAAGTACACAAACAACAAACTGTTAACTTTTCAATTTTTTATTTTAATTTTAAACCCCAAAAGCTACCTAAATAATATCGGCTCAGCATAGCCTGAAAGCACAGTGTGCCCATTCATCATTTCATTTGTATGAATCCTACCTAGCATTAGGGCATTTTTTAAATTTTTTGTGTGTATAATAATAATTATTATACAAATAATGAATGCTTATGAGTTTAATAGTGACGCCTCGTTGAATAGAACATTAATCTTTCAACTCATGAAAATATTCGCACTATTGAACGAATGAAAAACATTCATTATTTCTTTTATACATGTACAACATCGAAATAGATCTAATACAACATTAATCTTTCAACAAATTATGCTTTACTCCTTATATTAAATTTAAATAAAGTTGAAGTCAAAGCCTTGTCAATTACATTCAGATTGCCTTCGCGTCAGATGCACGCAGCTAATATAACAATGGGATACGCGCAGGGCAGAGAGGTATGCAGTCTGCAAACATGTACATGTATTTAAAGTGAAGGTTCATTGAAATTTGGAAAAAAGACAAATCACACCTCTACAGCTTGCTGAGAACACTAACAAAATGACTGAAGTACTTTTTAAATTTTAAGCCCTCAATATTGTGAGGAATAAATTAAATGCAATTTTGATACCCTTTCCAAAACCCACTCACAAAGTGAAATGACGGCGTTATTTACATGCGATAAAAGGACGTCACACTATGAACAACCTACAATCACACATTCGGGACAATGTTGCATACCCATTGCAATTTTTAGATATGGGTCAACGTTGTTTGTACATTTACCGCCAGTGGTGATATTTCCTTTATTTTAGGCACTTTGAATGAGATACACTGAATAAATAATACTTTCTACAAATGTGTATTCGATTTTTATGTTATTTACCGTCACGTTTGAGCATAAAAATCGGGAAAATAATCACATACTCTGAGGGCAGCTCAGCGTACCGTGTATGTGTCGGATCTGGGAGTGCCCAGGTCATTTTGCATGCTGACCTAACGACTCTTCTGGAGCAAAATAGGCGACAAATTTACATATACATGTACTTGTCCAGATATTCATTACGAAAATGTCTGATTAGGCCGATTAGTTTAGATTTTTGATAGATAAATTTGGAAAGTGGAATTCGAGAGAAGACTTAGATCAGTCCAATTCGCGATTCACAGCTAGCTCAAGCGCCGGGCCGGCTGGCTGTGATATGCTGGCAAGCAAGCTGCGCTGGATGCAGGCAGGTTGTGCGTGCGTGCGTCGCGTAGATACTGCACAGACGGGCCCGTTATATACGGTATACCTGAACGTGAACGCTATATACATTGACGTATTTGGGAGTTATAAAATTGATTAGACTTAGAGCAAAGATTAAGAACCAAAGGTACTTCCTTCTTCTATCTCCTCAAAACTCAAATCAAGTATGTTTTTGTCCATATCGATATTTCCAGGGTGACTTTGATGAAGGTAAACAATGTTGGGTATGAATGGGTACAGTACTCAATAGTCAATGCAATACATATGTGAATTGCATGCAAACTGCATTGCGCACCGTCGCCAATCATTTCAGCTGAGCGGCCCATTGTATTCATTGTTCATTTTGCTACGTCACTCAAAAATCAGCTGACTTACGATGTTTTCGGGGTCTCGAGTGGGGTGATATTTCGTCAAGTTTAATCAACTTTTATAATTTTCGCACGAATTTACAAGTTACACAAATGTGATAGTTTTACTCAGTGTAATATTACGATCGCAATGATACCGAATTCAGTCGATTTCAAAATCAATGAACCTTCTCGTTAACCAAAAATGCACGCCCGTGCAATAGTAGATCTATTGAATATCATGTGACCAACAATCCTCCAATCAAATGACAAGGATCCACGTAGGTGTTGTATAATGCTCAATAATCTTAACATCCTCATATTCATAATGGTTTTCACTTTTCAAATGTCAAAATTTGCTTTGCTGTATTTGCCACCCCGGTATTTACCTGCCAACCCTGCCTGAATATAATAATAATAAATAATAATAATAATTCCACGAAGCCTCTAGGAAAAAGCGGTAAAAATGATATGATTAATTAATTTCATTATCACAATAATCAATATCAGATTAGGCCTAGGTCTGGTACTGGTAGACTATTTAATAGTAAACTTTTAAAAAGTTTAGACTGCCTTTTGATTTCTCAACTCTTTTCTTGTGTCTGGTTTGTGTAAAAAATAATGAGAACATCAAGTCTCTCATGCTGTAAAATCAATTGATGATTCTCATCATCTGTTGCGCCCACTTCGTTCTCTAATACTCCCGATACTAATAGTAATTCCGACTTTAAAATAAAAGTCAATAAAAAGTACCAGTAGTCAGTACAACAGGAAAACATACGCGTGGGACCGAAATGTCAGACTTTATCCATCTGGTCATACGTACCGACGAATCCACGCTGAATTATCTTCCTTCGCGTTATCTAAATAAATTTGAACTGCAATTGTATGGTAACATTTCTAGATAGTCGTGTATTTAATATGAATAAATGGACTTACCTAGTTCGCATATTATTTTGCTTCCTTCATCGCTGCATATCACCGTTTATTCGCATCCACTTTCTGCACAGCGCCAATTAATGAGGTCCGCACAGTATAGTATAGTACACACGCACAGAGTATACATACAGTATACACGCACAATATATACACAGTGTGCGAAGAAGTTATAATGGCAAGAGGTTACAACGAGCATGCATGCAACAGGTGCACATGTACGTATTCCATACACAGCAATTTGTTTACATCTACTGTAGATAAAACCCCGTACATTTGTGTCGACGGCCAATACGAATATATACCGGCAACAGAATATTATTGGATCGATTTCGTATCAGGATGGCGTTGTTATCATAATTGATTGGGAAATTATAATCATAATTTACCAGTGACACAGATCAAGGATTCTTCGCGACCGGGGAGGGGGGGAGGGGAGGGGGGGGGGGGGAGGGGGGGGGGGGGAGGGGGTCGGAGAGCAATATTTATCGAATTTACGAAAGAGGTGAGAGTGAGCGAGGGAAGAGGAAGAGAGAAAGTAGGTGGAAAACAGGGATGCTATAAATGGAGGAGGGAAAAGTAAGAGTGAATTTAAAGAGAGTATTCAAATCTGCGAGGTGGAGTGCCTGATCATAGAGGAAAGGGTGAGAGAATCATGGACTGTATATTGTCACCCTAGGTTATAGATGATGGATTCCAAAGTATAAAGAAAGGTAGAGAATGATTTTGTTATTAAAAAGAAGAATTGTTACTTATAGTAATAAGCGCAATTACCAAAGTAATTAAAGTGTCCTATATACACATTTTTTTTCTTTCTACTTCTTCTTCTTCTTCTCCTTTCATCACCTTCTTCTTTATCTTCTTCAATCTTCTTCTTTTTCTTCTTCTTCTTCTTCTCCAGTTTTCTTCTTCTTCTCCTTTCACTATCTTCTTCAATCTTCTTCTTCTTTTTTCTTCTTCTTCTTCTTCGTTCTTCTTCTTCGTCTTCTTATAGGACTATATGCTTCCTTCGACCTTGAAGAAGTCCATTGGGTAATTCCGCACTTAAAAATTTATCCAAAATATGTCAGTGATGTACCTTGAACCTTGTGATGTACCTTGCTAAATTACTACTTTCATAAAAATGCATTGTGTGGGTACAAAATGCATTTTTATAATCTTTTCTCTCATACCAAACTTAGTTAAAGTCTGATTTCAGTTAAACAAAATATTAGGCCTATACCAAATCATATAATATACAACTTGATTTCGCTCCGATGCTTTCAGGCACTGAACATTAATTTTCAATATGTTAAATTAGAAAAGATTATTAGGCCTATATGTCAAGAATTTTTGAAATTTTGATATTCACTCCAAAAGAACAACGTAGAATAGAGTAAAATAGAAAACAGCTGTTTTTTTCCTTAAATTCCTTTGAAAAGGTATTATTTAAATTTAAAAAATGTTATTTCTGCATTTTTCCAAATACAATATCTGATTAATCTGAATAACAAAGAACGTATAAACGTAAGGTCTAATACAAAAGAAACAAACAATAATAAATTCATGTCAAAACGTTATTTACATATAGGCCTATACATATAATGACGAACTTAATATTTCTATAACATTTAAAGTATTATCCGAACTATCTGTGGAAAAGTGCAGGAGACCGCAATCATAAGCGATACTTGACTAGGATGGCGGCCTCAAAAGAAAAATAATAAATTATGCATTCCTATCATGGCTACAATTAGACAAATGAAAATAATTATATGAATTTCTTCAGTATGGGCATCAGTGCTTCAATAGTTTATTTCTTCTGTAATTATGCATAGCCACAGATTTCCACTCTCTGTAGTGTCATTCCCCCCTCTCTCTGCTCATTTTGTATAGAACCTATATAGGATCGATATCATTTTGCCCATCTCCATTTGTAAACCACGAATGTTTGAGTGAATGTCCCGTCCTGTATTTTTGCTTTTATCGGTTTTCCCCAATCGTGCTCTTCACTCATTCAAAAGCACTCAACCACTCAACCACACATACGCACGCATCCTCACACACACACACACACACTCTCTCTCTCTCTCTCTCTCTCTCTTACACACACACACATACACACACACACATCATCCCTAAGAGACTGAGTAATGATAATAAATTAAAATAAATGTTAAAAATATATATATCTTTGTCGATTTCGACAGGATTGTGTACAGAAGATTGCTTAAGAGTTTTCAAAAGAAATTAAAGTAGAATTTGGCAGGCCACAACTTTAGTTACGACTTAAACTCAAAGTTATCATTTTTTGTGTGTTGAACAATATTTTGGTCTCCGTCTCCGCTGTCCTAATTTGTCATTCTCTCTTTTCCTGTATTTATTGATAACATCTCTGTCTCCCTCCCACCACCACTCTCTTTATAATTCAGGATATACATATAACATATTTATTATAGGCCTATCTCTCTCTCTCTCTCTATCACTCTGAGTATTCTCATGTTCATCCATCATCTAAGTCTAATTTGGCTCGTATGTCTCTGTCTCTAATCTACATCTGCAACACGACCGTTTTCCATCATAATTTTACTCCCTCGACTGCATATTCACGAATCCACCCTCTCGATGCCAAATTGGCATTACATTTCGAGGACATGCCTGCGGGATGTGACGGTGAACTCGTCAGGAAATAGACGAGACGTAAGCACACTCACTCCAAAGAAAGCACTCACTAACGTTATTCCACTGGAACCGTTGATGCCTTCCCGGAAACTAAGGGGCTTCTAAACCCGCAAATGGCATCGACGCATCGTATTACATAAACTTGTGCAAGCGTGCCGCCGTAAAGACTCGCAGACGATCGATTGACGAATTGCGCTGCATTTACGAAGAAAAGAAGTGACTGTGCGCGCGAACTTCATAAATATTACACAACCCGTCTCCATGGGACCTTTACTTTCTTTCTTCAGTACATCAATTTAATTCTCCCTTCGGGTTTTCCGGACACCTTTATCATTCCTTGGAACGTTTTGTCTCAGGAGCATGTCGGATTACATGATAGATGTTATTGTTTAATGTCAAGAAAATTGCAGGAAAATAGCGAATGTTTGCTAGTCGAAGGCAGCAGTGACAACCATTTCCAGTTTTCACAACAAGATTAAGGGTACATTGCTGATGTGATTATACACATTGACATTTTTTTCTTCTCGAAAGCAACATCTCTCGGTTCTATCCAATCAAATCATCTCATTTTCCACTCAAATTAATGGAATAGCATTGTATTTATCTGGACATAAACATCCGGCCAAAGATCATAAGGAACCGAAAAGGGGATCAAATCAACATTATTTTGGATATATACGTCTTTTTGATACGCAATACAAAAACAACAAAAATCGTCTTCGAGTCATCAACTTCAGATCAAGTTGAACCCAGTCGTACTACCTGTCTGGAGATCACCCTGTCTCAGCAATCTCCATCAAGACCCTAAAGCAGGCTAGAATGACAGGAGGAAGCTTCATGGGTAGGAAGATTCCTGAGGAAGACATAGCCAACCAAAGAAGGATCAGAACAGGTTATCTGGATCAGATCGTATGTCTGAAAACCATCAAAACAAAGAGGGTAAGAAAATTATACAGGCTTACCTAAAATGTTTCATTATATGCCATATCTTAAGACGTTGTGTAATAAGTGATTTGAATAGATTTACTGGTTTCTATAGTCTTCGTGTCGAAACATACAATTTCTTGAAAATGAATTTTATACGAATTTTCTAACGTATGATATTTTCAATATATGAAATGTTCGTATTGTGGACTTTTTGTAATCAATTATTTTCAATCCCAGAAAAAGACGACATTCTACGTGTAGAAATAATGCTTGAATGAGCCTTAGCTTGCCCATTTGGTTCAACATATGTTTATTAATTCCAGTTTATGGAATTCATGTAAACTGTGATTTTAAAATTCAAAGTATCAAAAGATGTATTTTTTCTAAGTGATGTCGTCATTTCTTGTTGTAGTATTCACTCTATATAGTTCAAACACATGCATGTTGTATTCTTTCAATATTTCTTTAAAATATTGTTTTCACCAACGTGATAAATTTCATTCTTGCACTGTGCATTAATCATATTTTTTATTTAACCAAATGAAATTACAGAAAATAGGAAACGGTTAAAATTAGTTAAAATTGTATTTCTATTTCTATTTCGTTTTTGATTTTGTATATATATATATATATATATATATATTTATATAGGAATAAATTCACAAGTGAAGAAGAAATTATATGTATAAGTTTTCAAATCAACGTTGTAAATACGACACATTGTTGCATTCCGGATAATGTAAAGAAATAATGGGTTTATAAAAATGCCCTATCATTCTTGATATAATGGTCAAATAGAAATTAGAAAGTATTATTACAGACATGTAAATCACTTTTCAAAGTTTCAAAGTTTTTCACTCGATAAAAAAGAATGAACATGTACACCATTCAAGTTAACAGTGAAATCTAAAAACAAAACAATACAATACAAAACAAAGCACTTATATTATATACATTATATAAATACAGAGTAGGAAAAAAATACAAGATATGGATCAGGTCGAGTAAGATTGAAAATCTTAGTTGAAGCTGGAGTTGCCCGTACAACATTACAGTAAGTTTAATAAGGGTACCGTACACCATATAGGTATATTTTAAGTAAAAGACTCTTCACTTTCTAGTCTGAATAAAGTTATTTTATTCTTAGAATTATATTTTCCTTTCCGTTTCCCGTCTCCTCATTTAAACCTATCTCCCTCTCCCTCTCTCCCCTTCTTTCTTTCTCCCCCCTCTCTCTCTGTTTTTCTTCCTCTTTCTCATTCTCGCTACGAAACTGTGGAAATAGTACTTCGACGTCATCTCCCAACAATGACATTTTAGTCACGTTGTCCTTAATCAAAAAGATATTTGTTATCAATTATTAACTTGGTATGACGGTACTCTAGAGTATAAGTAGAGTGATAGACAGGAGTAGAATTTAGAAGCAAGTCCACGATGAGTATAAATTCCTAAACCTCTCGACGCGCCGGGGTTGATACGGATTTCGCCAAGCCATGGCAGCAATCTTCAAATAAACTTTCCGTCATTATGATAAATTTGCAATTAATGCATCTTAATTTTGTCTGGTCGAAGTTCTCTCATCTAGTTTCTGTACATTCTTTATTCTGCTTCTTTTTTAAGGTCACTGTATCTGTCCGATGGATCAATGTTACATTAATCTATGAGTATTTTAGATTAGTACTATAGAGTAGTATAGATATAAATGTAGTAGGTTATTAAAATCATTCTCACAATTTTCATTTTATGAATGATTATAATAATAATAATAATAATAAAATTAATAATAGTAATAATGATAGCAATATACTAGAAATAGAAGTAGTAGTAGTAGTAGTAGTAACAATTATAATGGTAATCATAATAATGACAATTATAATTAATAACTTTATTCATGCAGCGCCATTTCCAGGGGATACAATCTAAAAGTTATACCTTGGTATAAATTAACATGGCTGAGAGTATGGGAATGTAAATCTTACATTATAATTGTAGGCTTAGCAGATAACCCCAAAATCATTAAAGGGAAATCTAACCCAAATAGACAACTGCTCTAACAGAAAGCAGAAAAATCAGAGGAGCAAACTAATTAAAGTTTCAATTGAATCTGACTAAATATAAGAAAGTTATGAATTTTTGAAAGTTGTAATCACTATACGTATGGGCACTTCAAATTGGCTGAAGCGGTAACGTCAATGTGATGTAGTGCCGGATTACTTTCCCATCTGTTCCAACATATAAAATGACTTTAAAAAAAAAATCATGGCTCAGGAGGGTCTATTCTTTTAGAGGACCTATAATAATATGCTATCTATAATGTATTTTGAGTTGTGCCCCAAGGGAGAAGGAACTTACGAGAAAAACAAAAAATAGTGATATTTCTGTAATATACGGCAAATGGGAGAGTTATTCACGTTCTACGTCACATTCCACTGACCAAACTACCAATTTGAGATTCGTATAGACTTAGTGATCTCATATTTCAAACATTCAAAACTTCCAATTGGTCCAATTCATTTCAAACTTTTGCCATTCTGTTTCTATTATTTTTCGGCTTTCATACAAATCAATTTATTACAAGGGTTGGATTGCCCTTTTTTTTAAACTTCTCTCAATACTTCTTCTCTTTCCTTCCCCCTCCCCCCCCCCACTTAGATCGAAATAATAGTCATCAGATGAAATTCACCATCTGAATATATTTCATTCTTTAATTATGGCTTCCACTCCGTCATCTCTCTCTTTACATACACTGTCAGTTGTCATTATTATGTAGATTTTTGTCAGTGTTTGGCACATATCATCCCTCTCAACGGAATTATTCAACTTTTGAGATTACATGTTAAATAATCACTCAAAAGCGATGGGAACCAATATCATGATAGGATTGGTGACATGCCCATGGAATCCTTTTTGAAATTCTCGTTCTAGTTACGACGAAATGTACAATTTAAGATGTATCACTAGGTTGTTCAAATCTAATGTTAATTAAGTCTTATTGAAAATAAACATATTTCCTATTCGGAAAAAAATATTAATCAATTTCATTAAAAGAATCTAGTGATGTCTTTCATCTAAAGCCAAATATATAACTATTCTTACAGCTATATCAAAATGTTAACTGACGACACTATAAAACAAATCATTAAAATTGCTTTCTTGTTATGATCCAAAGCAAAGAATTAAAATGCCCTGGAACAATGCCGATGATGATGAAGAGAATATGTTAACTATAAGGCAACATGATCAAGGGGAAAAGATAACCCTAGATCACACTATGCCCATGTGGGTCAGGAGACGTCAGGAAGGGACAAGGATTCGGGTTGGTTGCCATGGCAACGCAGCATCCATTGCGGGTTGAGACATCCTTGTCTCATCTGGTTGAAACGAGTATGTTCCGCTTGCCAATCAATATTTTCGGAGTTACCATTTTGAGGCGAAGAGCCTGGAATTAGTGTAACTTACGTTGATAACTTATACATTTATTTTGTGCCCGTATTATTAAGTAGTTATTCAACTGTTTAATTGATATGATAAAATGAAGTATGAAAATGAAATGGAAATTTCAACCACATTTCCCGAAAAAGGGAAATTAATTTTCATTAATCATTTTCCGCGAATTATGATAAACTTTAGAAAACCATCATGTTAATACAAAATCATTACCAAATGTAATTATCTTCCTATCTAAATATCAAACCTCCTCACAAGACTAAGTATTCAAAACATAAGTTTATTTCACGTTTACTGTTGTCAATTTAAAAAAAATGATTGTTAATGTTGTAGGGGCCACTAAAGAAGCGGCTACAGTCCACCAGACCGATATTGTCGGTCTCGTGGGTTTCTCGCCGCTTATTTTGACAGTTCATCAGACCAAGGCCCACGAGACCGACAGCCCACTAGACCGAAAGCTGTCTATAGCCACTTCTCCGAGGGTCCACCAGACCAGCGTCCCATAAGACTGACAATGTTCTATCATCCCTTATGTATGTCTTTGTTTTTGTAGGTCCCGTTGCCTGGCGGTCTAGTGGACCTTGACTTCTTTAGTATTTTATATATATTTTTCTTTGTTTATCGGTCCCTTGGCCTGTCGGTCTACAGGGATGACCGAAAAAGGGCAGTGCTTCTATCCATCGGCGTAGGCCCCCTTTATAAGATTTAAATCCAGAACACGTGGATGCATTGCATAAGCAAAGAAAAAATAGCATCAATGATTTTGAAATGGAATTTGTGATAAGATTTTAACTCGTGTAGCAATAGCTTTAATGATTGTATTCTGTTAAAGACGTATGAGCATTTACTTTATGGACTTTCTGCTTAATAAAATGACACAAATTATTAAGAAGGATTTTTAAAATTGGGTACATTTACACTATTATACCAAATTAATTATTTTACAGAACAAAGCGTTATAAAATATCGTACACAATGCATAGCTTATTAAATACCTAATAGTATCACGTGAATTGTCTAACAGAACACAGACCTGTACAGTAGTTTACCCAATATTTCTAAAAATCGTTAAGTAAAATGAAATTATTTTAGAAAAAACCCGGTAGGCCAAGGTATAACAAACAAAATTATGAATAAACCCATTGTGTTAATGTTATTTTCATAGTTTCCATCCTTTTCCATCCTCTTTCTCTTACTGCTACACACTAAGAAATAAGGGTGCAGTTAGGGTGCCGATTTGCATCCACCTACGCGTATTTGGCAGAGGGTGCTGCTATTGTAGCAGAATTGTACCTTTATTTGTTAGTGTGTACAACAAAATACAAAATATTTAGACCTATGTAAAGGGGGTAATAGAGGAAGAAAAAAAAATTACATTTTGAAAAGACATGAATTAACTTATTTCCTTGTTCAATATATAAAGATTCATTTTCATTCCCTAACTCCTTGAATTTATTCAAATGAAGGAAGACATAATGTGATTTTTATTATAGTCGATATCGCAAACATTATGTGTAGGCCAATTCCCGAGCGTGATTGGCCGTTGAATGACGTCGGCGGATATGAGAGTTCGCTGTACAAACAGTGATCGCTCGCATGGAGATTGATCGGATGACCTCCTTGCTAACATCGCATCAACCATCATCAACAGGATGGACGAAAACTTATCCCGTCTGACGAACGGAAATCACATGTTCTCATAACGACATCGTTGGATAGATTTCCTTATAGTCTATCTTGTTATTCCAACATTGCAGTTTGTTATTGGACTCGTTGGAATTGGCACTAAAGCCACCTCACCCCACACACACACACACACACGCGCATACACACACCCATAGGGCAATACGAAATCAGATATTCGCATGACAACACATCGTTGTATGTATAGATTTGGAAATGGAGACGGCTTCAGAATATAAGCTTGGGATGCGCTCAATTTGCCTTTCTTTTTGCTCACAGTAAATTTTGTTTGGAATCTGCACTTGCACCATTTCAATACTCCCACCCGCACCTTCATTCTCATGACAATAAGAAATGTTCTCATGGGACGCCATCCTTCGATAGGTTGAGAAATTGATAAATAGAGACGCCTTCAGTATATAAACTTGAGAGAAAAAACGATCAGCTTTTTGTTATTCGCACAAGTTTGGTATGGGACACGCTGAAATCAGCATTTGCGCCACCCCCTATACTCAATCAAATTTGAAGTCTTTCAGATTGGAAAGAATTGCTAAAGTTCAAGTTAACGGTGTCAGTGCAGGCGTAGTCCTGAGACAAAGCATTTCTAATACGTTTTTATCAGACCCTTAGATGTAATGTCATGACAAAATTGTGGCTTACTACATAAAATACCACTCAACTGAAAGCATGATAATGGGAATGAAGGATCTTACACATCGCAGAAGCTATATCAAAATAGGACTCTTACCTCGAATTCTTAGGAAGAGTTTTAAATCATCATGAATTTTGTAAAATATAAGCCTTACCTTAAATTCCGAGGAGGCAATTTTTGAATAAAAACATCATCAATCTTGTAAAAGTTTCAGTTAAATGATTTTATGAGCCTTATATACTGGAATTAAAGAAGGGAAATTATATGGAGAGAAAATGGCCAAAAGATGCAATTATTGTAATTGACATCGTATTCGCCCGAGGGTAAAAATATTTGGTTTTTGTTCGGAGTAGCATTCCGAGGTTGCTTCTTGGTTTATTAAAAAAAATCCCAAAAGAAAAAGGCCTATGTACTTATAGGCATTACATTGTAATCTTCCTCTTTTCGTCTTTTATTTTCGTCTTTAATTTCAGAGATGGGTGGTTTTTCAGGGTGATACACAGAATGGTAAGTATTCTATGATTTCAAGATTTTAAGATGAATTAGATCTTGACCGTGCCCCTCTACTTCTTCCCCTCAAAGAAAAACACGTCGGTGTTAAAATATCATGAGCTTAGATTTATTTATCTGAGAAGGAAAGCTAAAGAAAAGTCTTAGAAAAGAAAGATAAAGAAAGAGCATAAAGCGTAAACAGAAGGAAGTATCGTTCTTAGGTATGAGATTTCACGAACAAAATAAAGTTGTAACTAATGACTTTAGGTTTATACATGTATGTTTGTGAAGGTTATTGATGGAAAATCTTTAAATGAATTATTTTATGCAATAACATGGCCGTGGGGAAGAGGCCTGAATATATCGAAAATCATGAAACGAAATCGCAAACTTTCTATCAACGGAGACTTATCGCATTTATATAAACATTTCTTCAGAATAAGAATTACAGAACTAACGATCGCTTTTTTATGGTAAAAGAAAGCAGCTGTAATCGCATTCGCACCCCTCCCCCTCCCACCGCTCCGGGGGCATAGGCCCATGATAATCTCATCTCTCCTGATAGCTTTCTCTAAAAAAGTAAATCAATTTGTCAAATGATCATGAAGCCATGATTGCCTGTGTTCCAAATGGACGTTATTGAAAGGAGAAAGAAAGTCTTGAATAATCAAGAAATTGTGGGTCATACACATATTATAATTATGTTTGAATATGTTATAATTTGCTTTAGTATTCTAAAATTTGTATTGTCTTGTTACATGGGCAATCCCGAATTATTTTTCCCATACGTTACTGACAACATCAAATATTTAAATATACCTGATAATTGTGTTCAACCAATGACTCTTGTTTAGCTTGGATTAGACCAAATATCATGGGAAATTATAATTGTATTTCAAATCATGTTCATTATTTCATTGTGTGGAGGTGTCGTGGTCTAGTGGATACGTCACCGGACTGTGGTTCATAATGGTTCGCGGTTCGAGTCCCGCCGCGGCACTAAAATGTCTTTTGGCAAGACATTAATCTACATTGTTCACACTCGGCCCTGTTGTAGTAAATGGATACCTGGTAGGAATTATTTCCTTGAAATGCTAGAGCGCCATAATGGTAGCCATGCAAAGCCAAAGTAATGATTGTGGAGCGCCAGGAGTGTCAAGTCCGACATACAGTACTATACAAGAACCCACTATCATTACTGTTATTTTCATTATTATTATCACAAGTATTGTTATTATTATTATTATTATTATTATTATACGTCGTAAGGTGTGAGAGACAGGATGACCACCTTAAAACATGGTTAGAGGTTTGATGGTTTGTTTTACTTGACTTCTAAGATCAAAAGCAATGTGTTTGCTTATACTTATAAGTTAGCAGGCAGGGGACCGACGCGGCGGCTTTAAGTGCTTTCCGATGGACTTGGTATTGACGATTCATGCCTTAACAAAGGGCACTATTGCATCGACTTGGTTTCGTACCTGGAACCCCGGTTATACGAGACGACCGTTCTTCTCCACTGAGCCATCACACCTCCATATCTTGCCCTCGTATGAATTATCTATGTTACTACATCGATAAGTAAAATTGAATTTAAGGCATGTAATTTGAATACTCGTGGTTGATGCATGTGTCTCTAAATTTCCTCATCCTGAAGGCTTGTTCCAGCTGAAGATCTTCAAGAAGATGGACGAGAAGATCTTAAAGAGTGCTTACACTGTCAACAAGGATACCTTCATGGGCACCGAACGGGGCATGATGCAGCGACCTGGGAAGCGCAAGTCCCCCATCGAGTACTGGGCCATCATGCTGGCCGCCGACACCATCCTCTTCCAGGAGTCCAAATCCGTGTCACGTGATCTGTTTGTCAAGAAGATGGCGTCGGAGGATTTGGCCACCTGGTACGCATTCATCAAGTCACACTTTTTCAGCGGTAAGTGCAATGTGATAGATGTCTACATGCTTATCCACCCTGATCATGTGGAATGTATAAGATTCTCGCGGCATTTTTTTTTCTGGCTTAATAAATTGTAGCCTTCACGCTAAAACCTCGCGGACCATGTGTGTTCTATACACTTGGGAAAAGTAAGTAATGCTGTGTTTCATTAAAATGGTCTGTGAAATATCTAGAAAAGAATCTACACTAAAGGTTTAATATAAAAATGATTGTCAGATTGTTTTTCCTTGGCTTTCAGATTATATTGAAAAGTACGTTGATTCACAGAGTAGACACTCCACACTGTGATGGTCGGACTGTGCAAATTAGGCCTACTTTACAATATTGGCAAGTCCTCCTCAGGCTGATATTACCTGTTCTTTCAATATTCAATGTGCATTTTCATACCGATTGTAGAGAGTTGGACAGTGTTTCCGTTGAAGGGCATTGTAGCGCCAGAGTTTCGAATGGCCCTCCACGTGACCCACCACGCGATGTGTCTGGCCACGCTCAGCCCGCCCAAATGCTGCAACGCCTGGGATCTGAAGAGAATCGCACAGTTCAGCATCCAGGAAGAAACACTCGGGTTTCACATTGACAGCACGGGCAGCGACGCGGGTAAGAGAACATTGCCCTAAGCTTACACACGAGGCGTCATTTGCAGTACTGCGTCAGTCGAGTGACCATAGCGCTCGATATTACGCGCCATTGTACATAAAATGAATGCAATATGAACAATGATCGAAATGACGCCTCGTACGTAGGCATCTCGCATTAGACAACTTTCTCCGCACACTTAGGCCCAGCACCTGGGGAGTGTTTCACAAAGATCCTAAGTTGAACTTATCTCTAAGTTGGACTTAAAAATTATGGAAAGCTGTTAGCATCTTTGAAAATATTTTGTAAAAGTTATTTTAAAAGACATAAAATGTTGATTCAAATCATTCATATTTTCTATTACCAAGGAGATTTCATGTTCTTGATGTGGAATTTATGAAAAGTCTAAAATACTTGAATTTTGGCTTTTGAATATATTTTATTTTAAGGCTACAAATGGCTCTCCATAATATTTAAGTCCAATTTAGAGTTAAGTTGACTTAGGATCTTTGTGAAACACCCACCTGGACCATTATCTCAGACAGTATGATACTGCCTATTTCACTGGACTCTCACAGAATAATTCCGGGTCAGGTGGTATTTATTGTATAATTTCTCATGGTGAGTGGGATAGCTAGTAGTCGTCCTGTGTGGATTATTTTTCTCAGGAAACTTTTCGGGTGTTGTAACTATCAGGGACAGTCGATAAACCTATTAATGGAGGGTCTTAATCACTCGGAATAAATAGAGTGAGTGTTCAGTGTGCATTTATCATGTGAACCCGTTTTGCCTTAAAACCTACAGAATCCTTAAGATAGCGCCGAAGATATGAATTAAATTATACATCTATACTGAACCGAATGAACATGCTGAAGGAAAATCGACGAGGCGTCTTGCCACAACATGGTCCTGCAATCAACTGCGGTTTCGAATTTTTTTATTTTATTGTAATGTTACTTGAGATCGGTCGTGCGTGGACTTTATGGTACTTTATACGCATAGGAAGTGATGCAGAAACATAATTAAATACCATCATATTTTTATTTGCGAACTGCCTGCCACGAAATTTATTTGAAACGTAATTCAGAGCCAGTAGCGAAAACAGTTTTTCTATTATTCTTTCTCTTTCTTTATCCCCGCAACCCTTCCCCTAAAGGATACTGCGAGCTGAAGACGGAATCCAAGAAGACAGCGGGGGAGATCTTTCGAATCCTGTCCCGCCACCACAGTAAGGGGTCCATCAGAGGAGCACTCCCTAAGCTGCCACCCATGGAACCAACCATACCACCCCCTCTGCTCTTCATGAGGCCTGACCTTAAACCTGGCGGAATTCCCGGTAAGCAGAATGATAGGCTGGGAAGGGGTCAGTATTTTTTGTTCCATTAGAGTCCCTGGCGTTGGTGAGTCCATCCAATGAGGCGGCACTGACACGATTAAAGGGGGAGAAACCGGCCTCACTTGGAAAATGAAATGCGAATTTATAGAACCACTGATTAGGGGAGGGTAAGGAAGGTGCTCCAGGCGTCTTTTCTCGCCCTTTTCCCTTCTCCCTTCTCCCTTTCCCTTTATCTCTCTCTTCACTCTCCATCTCTCTCTCTCTCTCTCTTTTCTCGTTTTTCACCACTGGTGCCCCTGTATCTACGCCACTGGTTAGCGCCTAACAAATGCAAAGTTAACAGGTCTTTGTACAAAGCACTATAAGTCGGTATCATGGGCGTAAATTGAGGATGTGGCATCCATTGCCTTTAACTAAGAATCTCTCTCTCTCTCTCTCTTACTCTATAGGTTTTGCCGGCAAATGTAAACATTTCTTTCACATATTTCATTTATCTAGTTTTTACTTGTATGAACTCCATCCATCTTACCTCTTTCTCTAATTCCAACTGTACTGTATAAAAGGGACACCTCATATTAAGTAGAGTTAACACATAAGGCGTGATACTGAATCTGGCAAAAGATAAAGAAATTTTTAATGAATGGATGAATGGACGCAATAATCGCATAGGCTACTCCGTGAGTCGTGACCGTCTGTTCTAAACAATGCATTAAGCTAATGGAATATCATATTGCAGGAGATTTATTATATTCCGGTATATAGAGGATTACATTCAACATTGTGCTACTTGATTTTATTAAGATATTGCCACATCTTGCATAGTTTGATGTGCTCTTGAGTGCTGTTAAGTTCCCAGAAAAACGTTCTACTTTCAAATATCATACTGTTGCAGGTATTTGCCAGTTTAAGCTTCCAATCACTTTTTTAAATGAAGATGGAAGTTTTCTTTAACTTCAGTGAAGAAGAAAAAATCCCACTTAGGCCTAATCGTCATTTTCACGAACCTCTTTTGTTTCCACTCCTAGGACCCGAGCGCTACACTGCCTCTCCGTCTCGCCTGAGAGGCAGACCCCCTCAGCCTCCCATACCACATCCGGGTACTTCACCAGATCCCCTGACCGATGGCCGCCATCTTGATTCTATCCTGGATGATAGCGACCTCGATGAGTGTGAGGTTGAAGGGCTCCATGAGGAAACGCACGTTGACATGGTCTCACTGATGATGTCATCAGATCGGGATGAGATCACCGCATACGTTAACACGTGAATTGTTTGATTCCGAAAGTGCTTGATGACTTAGTTTTTTTGTGTGAGGTCTAGCTGGAAGTTATCTGCTTTCCGTCCAGCAAAGGAGGGCAATGGGTACATTTTGTTACCTCTATCGGAACTTTACTTTGACTCTTTAATGTTAAAGATCAAGAAACATGTAATAAGAAAAACAACGAAACAAGGTGGAAAGAAACAGTAAAAAAAAAAATAAATAAAAAATTGTGCTATTTAAAGTCGATTACAAAAAAGGTGAAAAGGGAGGATGAGGATTGAGACACTCAAACAGAGCTTACTCGACTATTGATTTCATGGCTTCAGTGACATTGTACTCGAATGTTGAAATTGAATATTTTATGATGCGTGTACGAATTTTGAAAAATAATTGAAACTGGCTTTGAGTGTTTGTTCACTGATTATTGGGAGCACAATGTTCAAAGAGTGTACTAGAAGCAGTTAGGGTTCGTTGATAAAAAAAACCTTAGCGTGGTAGCGTGTGAATATATTTTCTTACTTTGACAATTATACAGATTGAATTAAATACAAGAATATATTTTATGAACATTTATCCTTGGATATACCTGTTTATTTATTATAATGTAACTATTACAAAGGTGTATATATTATGATTGAAATATGTGCCAAAGTTGCATGGCCTAATTGCTTACAAATTCATTAATATTATTGTGTCTCTATTTATATTGACTGAGGTGTGTTGTTTCTACTAGTTAATTATTTATAACTGTTGAAAATCTAAGTGGTAGCTACGTTATACCTATGGGCTAGAGGTGTCGCTAGAATATCTCAAGAATTAAGGAGGATCAATCTGCCGACAGTTTTGCCGAAGAATTCCTAACCAGCTTCACCATGAAAAAATTGAAATAATAAACCCTAATCCTAGCCGTAAACCCTTCAAAGTATTAAATGAATCATTATTTCCTGTTAATCATAACATTGTCGTGCTTAATACCATGTATATACAGTTGGCATAGATGTTGCAATATGGCAGCGATCTATTGTAATTGATATATTTTTTTTATCATTGTATATTATGCAAGTATACCAGAGTTCACTATTGAAGTAACTTATGTAAGCATCGGAAATTACCATAAGTTCTTTACAATCAAATATATTGACATTGCTTGCTTCATGCAGTGGCAGGTACATTTTAAATTATTGTTCATTTAATAAATGACACTGAGTTAAAAGACTTTACTTTTCGAACGTCGTATTTCTTTTTAATAGTGTGTTCCACAATTATGACAATTTTAGGGTGATTCCAATAAATATGGGCGGAAGATTATAGTTATTTCTTGTCAGTTAATGAAAGCTTCCAGAGTCTGAGAAAAACAATTTAATAATATAACGTGTAATAACATGTGAGAATTCAAAGTTGTTGATAACAGAAGTGACATCAACTACATATGATGTCACTTGTATTTCGGGGGTCGATGGTATACGTTTCCTTTATTTATTATACATATATGTATATGTGTGTGTGTGCGTGTGTGCATGTGTGTGTACACGCACACACGCACACACACACACATACACACACAGTGACATAGCGTGGGCTGAGTCATGGGTGACCAGTTTTAGTGTTTTAGTCACGGCACCCTTTTGGGAGTTAAATCAAAGATGTTAACAAAAAATTAATTCGGCCATCTCGCTGCCAGGAATCATCATGAGTTATCAATTTTGCAAGAAGAGAAGCCAACGAGGGAAATAAGACACTCTGTTGTGGTATAAATTTAATTTCGATATACAAAAAATATAATTTATAAGTGCACTTTCGGGCGCCATGCTGCCCGAATCATGACGATATTCGGGCAGAGAGTTGCCCGAATATCGTCGTATCATCGTATGGGGATATTCATGGACTTCGCTGCCTGAACAATCTATCCCGTTTCTAAATTTTGCGAGCGAGCGAAGCGAGCAGGGACTTTAACAATTTACTATCTTTTAAATCATATTTCCTCATCAAAATACTTAAAGTGATATATCTTTGAGCATCTTGGGGTTTCTGATACTTTCTTTTAATGAAGTTTACGATTTTCCAAAACATATTTTTAATATAACTACAATTTTCTCGGGCGTTTCCCGGTTTAAAAACGCTGTACTAGATTGATCAGGCCGGAGAGATTATACCCCTTGCCTCTTTAGAAAAAAAATGCATCTTTGAAAAATACTAGTTTTGATAATTATCTTCGTTTTCTTCGGTTGGATATTATTGTAGGATCTCCGTTGTTTGAAGACCTGGAAATGACTGGCTTTTATTTTATTCTTAGAAAGTTATTGTGAAAATATCTTAAGTACAAATATTAATTTGGCCCCCCCCCCCAACAAAAAAAAAAACGAAATTAAGAAAAAAGAAAAAGCTATGTGGCATCTAACTGTTAACTTTATTAAATCTATCTACATACCGTTTTAATGTTTACGTATTGTTTTTTGCTGTTTTTTTCAAGACATCCTTGTTTAGGAGTTAAAAATAAGAGTTCCAAAAAAATTCTTGAAAAAGAACATAATTACTCACAAAGAGCTGATAAAATAGAATACTACACTGTGCCTTACAGGGCTTTGTGTATATGAACATTCGAAATATTTCTTTGAATCTGTCAAATATTATAAACAGTCTGCACATAAGTTATTTGCAACAGTATGCATTCTTATCATTACAAAATTTATCATGTACAAATGACGATTACGAAAAAGAAATGACGCATGATTATAGAATAGTCCTGATTTAGACAAAGAAAAAAGCCCACCCCAAAATAATAGCTAGCGTAAAACAAGAGTTATTGAAAAATTCCAGTTTCGTGCAGTAGTAACATCTAATTACAAATACTGCTTGTTAATGGAAAATCAAGTATTGCTTGTACATGTATTTCCATTTACAAGTGTTGATTGCAATTGGAAGTTACTAAAATATTTTTAATCTACGTTTGACAATGATGTTGTAAATCGCTGTTTATATGATTTATTCCAAATGGTAGGCCTAACGTATAACCAATTCAATAATAGTTTCATTTCGCACTCAATTAATTTTGTTTTCGTTTCGAACAGTAAAATTGTCGCAATACTTAAGGGAAAAAAGACATGTAATTGGATATTCGTAAAAAGGCACTGTTCAAGTGTCATTTTAAGCAATTGAGTCAATGAAGGCAAATAGTGAAAATTGTCTTTTCCGTTTCCGTTTTGGTAAAGTTTGATTGACATCTTTTCCTTCGTACTTCGATTGTATTTTGATTTGTCATAGTTCTCCGCCACATGGGCTTTTTGTTCATCTATTTGTACATTTTATTACTTTTATTCTGTTGAAAAAGGAAATGAAGTTACGAACTTAGATATAAACAAGTCTTGCGGGGTACGTGTTTGCGCGGGCGTGCATGTTTGTGTGGGTGTGTGTATCTGTTTTTAAGAATCTTTTTTCTTTTTCAAGTAGACAAATTAGAGCTGCCGTCATGATTCATGTCAATAAAAAGTAATTACATTGCAATAACTTTTTAAATGTCAGCCTAATGACCGTGATATATTGAATGAAGAAACTGAGTGGCAATTAATCAATTGAAACCACATCTATTGAGTTAGCGAAACGAATAGAAACACCTACGATCACGAGATAGAAATTGATACACTATAGCGTCTGACACGTATGTTCAAATCAAATATTAAGAGAGTCTGCCAAACACTTCAAACTGGAGTGAATCTTGTAAAAATAAAACAATAGATTTCTTACTGAACATTTTTTTATTCGCTACATTTAAGGCTTGTTTGTTCTAGTTTTCCCCTGCAAACCGGAAAAATACTTCTTGAGAGCATTTCGATTTGAATGAATATTTGATGTCAAGATTTAATGTCACAAACTCCTTCAAGCATAAATATGGATTTACTTACGTGATAAGCACGTACATTGATAGCAGAGATGTCACTCAGATCAGTTTCCTTTGTCCATTTATATCGAGTCATAGGTAGAAGTAGAATTTCGATTTTTCCTAAATAGAGAGAGAAAGGAGGATAGGAAGGCGACAGGTGAGAGAGTGGATAAAGCCATTAGATGCCTCAGGTGTAGTCATTTGAAGTTCTCTGGACTGTCACCTTGCACTGTATTTGCTGGAAGGCTGTTGAATTCAGATATAGAGGGTTAGGCAAATGAAAACTTGTCTATGTCGCTCCCGGCTTGGTACATGTGGAGGATCATGTCATGATTCTTCCAAGTTTTGCGATTGGTGATAGGAAAATAAAGCTGTTAAAGGGATGGCAGAAAGACCGCTGTTATATTTTGCACCAGTCTACTAGCCTTGTAGATAGAACAGGCCACTGAAATTTGAGGATCATGCCAGTCACACTGCTGGTTCTCTTGTAGTCTCCTGTCTAGCGACGATGAAGGACCTTTCTCAAGATCCTGGATATCCGAGATATTGTAGGGATCGCAGACGCTGGAACAGAACTTAGTTTAGAGGTGACTAGGGACATCACTTAATTTATTTATAATTCAAATGAAATAAACTGACTTTAAAAAGAAAAATGGAAGAGATGTCGTCAGAACAAATTTCAAACTATACATCTGTTTCGTCATCCAACTCGGAGTCCATGTGTGATCCGTCTCTGCCACGTATATATACGACTTTCATTCTGACTCTGGGAATCGCTGGTCTGTTGTCATTCAGTACTCTACTACTTATTCCCTGTTATCGCCAGTTTCGACAACGTCGATTCATATTTCAGTTCAATATTGTCTTAGCAGATTTCATAACCACCATTACAGTCACCTCGGTAATCATCCTATTATCTGATGTCAATTTTGAGGTATGATTGTAGCATTTGTAGCATAATTTTTGTTATTGTTTTTCTGTTTTTTTCTTTTCGTTAAATATTGTCAAAGAGGTTCTAGGTTAATTCCTCGCTTGGTGATTCCTTAGGTGTTTTACCCATTTGGCCCCTCTCGACCCGGGTGTATAACATGGGAACCTGGTAATGCTGGGGTATTGACTATAGCAAGCCCCCATAGGAAGTGCACTGTTTATTATGTTAATACTGATGAGGCTACTTATAAGTTAAATAATACCATGATATTACATTTATGCTTGGCAGCTGGTCTTTTATCAAAATAAACATTTTTATAAAACTACGACGTTGATCTGTTTCTGACTGCTATAGTTTATGGGTGATCTGACATATGCTCTGGCGACAATTGCCCCGGCTTCATTTCGTCGAGGGCATGGTGTCATGGTAAGGGTTGCAAGTGGGTTTTTCTGTTATACTTAGAGTTTTAGAGTAAGGGTTAACGAAGGATCGGGGGAAAGGCATATCACGCGGTGGAGTGGTGTTTTGTCGGTACAACCCCTTGTCAGTCGCCATGCATGATAGAGGGTCTGAGCTAATGAAGCTAGAAGACGATACAAAGACCACATTCAATAATCCCAGTACTTTCACAACCAGTGACTGACAGAGGTAAACTTTGCTCAAGACTTTATGGAAATGTGTTTAACTGTTAAAAAAGAGTATGTGCCTGTAGATTAGTGGAGTGGGGTGGTAGTAGGATGGGTTGATGGTATAACGAACTCAAATTCCACGATCAGACATTCAGAAATATCGACAGGTTTTGTCCTGAAATACACAAGATGTCTACCCGTTTTTCTTTTATTTATCTTATGTAAATATATGAAAGTGATGCATTAAATGTATCTGTATTGTATTGTTACCGACTTGTCGAGCTATTCTGATAAGTGGTTCAGCCACTTGACTCTCAGTCTAATAGTTGAGGGTCGAATCCCTACTTGGTACTAAATGTCAATCGCTAAGGTTATAATAATTGCAGGGCCCTCTAGAAGCACTGATCCTCCTGAGGCTTCCCTATAGGATAAACAAGTATTCATTATTGTTATTTATCCTTCATTCACAAATTTATCAACAGTTTGGGCTCCATTGGCAGTCAATACGATTCATGATGGTCGTCGGAACCAATGTGTCCCTTACCAACATCTTCTTCGTTGCTGTCTATCAGCTCATCACCATTCGAATCGACCCCTTCGGTGTACGCAACATCATCACCACTCCAAGATGCTTTGTCGCCTGTATCGCATCTTGGTTAACTGCTTTCTCTGCAGTGGAATTTTTCGACCAAGGCTTTTACAATAGAAATGCAGAACTTGGCACCACCACTTCGCAAATGGTATTTTGTTGTTTCACGGGTGCAAGTCTTTGCCTGATCTATCACGCTGTTGCTAAGGCTCCATGCAATGGCAACATCCAGATGATGGAGAGAAAAAGAAAACAAACAACTTCTTCGGACATTCGCTTTAGTGTATGGAACAACTTTGATTTCTGCTACATTGTCTTTAGCTTTATCGATCAAATTTAAACAAGCCAGTGCATATTACATACATGCCAACACTCTCGGAGATTGTCTGTACTTTATAGTGATATTGTGTAGCATCTTGAATTTGATTACAAATTCTATGGTGTATTGGTGGAGATTGAAAGAATTTCGTTCGATTCTGCCTTGCAACAAAACCATGGTGGTTCCAATAAATATCGACGAAAGATTATAGTAATTTGTTGTCAATCGGTGAAAGATTCAAGGCTCTGAAGAAAAAATATATTCGCACTCATTTTACAATGTAATAAAATAGAATGTTATATCTGGTGAGAATTCAAAGTTATTTATAACAGAAAGTCACAATAACTATATAAATGATGTCACTTGTATTTTTGGGAAATGATATATTGCATATGTTTGCTAAATGTATTTTTAAAGCAGAAATGCACCTTTTTGTTGTTTCTTTGAAAAAAATACTAATTTTGAAAATTATCGTTGTTCTAAATATCTTTTTTCTTCGGTTTGGTAGTAATTTCGGTTCTCCTCTGTTTGAAAACCTACCAAATTAATACATATCTATTTTCTTCAAGCACAAAACTTTCTGATTTCATGCTGGTGGGTTTACTTGTATTCTGTGAAAGCGAAGGTAAGATAAGCATCTATCTACAAACTTTAATAACTTTAATAGATTTATGATTCGTATATAGTGTTTTGTTTTGGTTGTTTTTGTTGTTGCTGTTGTTGTTGTTGATTTATGACTTTCCTTGGTATAAGTTGAAGATAATTGTCCAAAATATTGTTGACAGAAGGAATATAACTACTAACAAAACCTGATGAAATAGCATATAAAACTGAGCCTTCTAGAGTTGTGAATATATACATATTCAACTTTC